>CM064873.1:70660703-71120703 GCA_032719365.1 Prinsepia uniflora
AATAGAATTGGAAAGAAATATTAAAAAAATATTTAAATAAATACTTCCGGCATTAAAAATATGTTATATATATAGGATGCAATGTAATCAAACATTCATCACCAGCTTAGTAGTTAAGGTGTAAGCTGATCAGGTATTTCATATAAATCAATCACATAGATAATAAATATTTAGGGTCATACTTCAGAGTTCAGGCAACACCGTGTGTATCATTTGCAAATAATTTGGCACTCACATGATTTGGTCGATTATGCAATCATGGGAATTAGTAGGGCAAAGGAAAATGACTTGAAACAAATGAGTAAAAGGGCATGCTTGAGAACTAGGAGGGTTTTGCATTCAAGCTATTTCAGATCTCTTTTAACTATGAGAGGTTTCAATAAGATTATACGGATCCTACTATTTCGAGTGGATTGAATTGAATAAGTTTTCTTCTATGTCTACCACTCTAATCTCCTTATAATGAAAACAATACCCATTTTTACATTATTATTTTTTTACCAATTATCCATTTTTACACTAAAAATACGTTGAATTTGATGAATTATTCAATCTAATCCAATTCAGCTCGCTAAACGAGCTCTTTATGAATAGAACACCAAAAATGGAGTAATATCAATAGCCAATATTTCTTTCAATTATTTTTCCTTGAAAGACTGAAAGATTCAAACAATAATATCTTACATTTCATATTTGAATCAAGATGAGAGAAGAATGCAGTTCAATACAAATGTGAGAAATCAATGATTACATCAATAATCTGATATGCTTACTTGCAAGCAGTAGCAATAGCAATAGCACACAAGCTCAAGCTTACTTGTCTCCGGCTTCGTTTTTGGTGAGCTTCCTCCCCTCAATTCAATTTTGACACAAAAATAAAAAATAAAAAAAAATAGCACCGATGTTTTGTGCCCTGATCACACTTTCATTATTTGATACCTCTTAATCAATGACCTTTTTTTTCTTTCTTTCTTCTTATTCAAGATACCTTAACCTGTAAATCTACCTACTAAAAATGATATATATCTGTAATTTGTGTAATTTTTGATATAATAAATCTGTTATTCTAGGTGTGGGTGTTTGGATCAAAAATACGGTTATGGCAGGTAGGATTGCAAGGGTAAGGACAATCTATTTTTCGGAATGGACTTCGCTCATAGAACCAGTCTCCAACTGCCTTTGCAATCGTCTGCAAAACAAAATCATAAATCAATCTTTCTTTTTTGTTCAAGTGAAGAATGAAGATCCGCCTGCAGATCTTCAACGAAATGAAATGAAATTGCAGAGTTTTGATGATGTGAATGTGATTACCGTCTTGTTCAGCACTGGAGAGTCAGCCATGAGCCATGTCTCCTGCATTTCGGTTTGACAATGCGCATAGCAAGAGTCTATGAACATTCCTTTTGATGGAGAGCTCTTCACACCACCAATTGCAGTTAAAAACTGCTCCCTGAAATCTGATGAAAATTGAAATCAATGACAAAGATTACTCGAGCATAGTCATCAGTTTTCCAAATAACTAGCTCTTGCATCATGTGGCTTCAAATCAATCGATCAATCTGCTCAATGGCGGCTTAAATTCGAATGAGGAGGTTTACCTTGCATTGTTTTAAGTTGAGTGGGCGAACAGTGCTTAATATCAAGCTTGCAGTCGCGCCAAGTTCCATGAGGATCGGCAACTCCTGGTGCCAAAATGTTCTTTATCTAGATGGACAAAAACAAATAACCATTCATTCTTTTCTTGTAAATATGGTGGCCCTACAAGTATAATGGTGCTTTTACAAAATAATTACAGAGTTGATGAACAGATATCAGAGTTAGGGGGTTGAAAGTTAATAAAGCTAACCTGCCATGAATCATAGGCAGCATTCACAAAGAATATGGGCGTCCGGATTTGTGATGCCAGATATTGCGGAAAGAAGCACTAGAGTATTGTTTGAAAGGTATCATTACAATTTACAAGCGACAAGGATATGATGAAAATTCAAAATCACTACAAAGCAGAAATATACTTACAAGCCCTGGGCTCAACTTGGAAGTGCATGATGGAGGCAAGCTTTTCGCCGAACCCTACATAAAGAATTCACAAGGGTTGATATATGTACAACATTATGAAGTACTAACAAATGGGGAGTACTCTAATTCCATTTCTGAGAGAGAGAGAGAGAGAGAGAGAGTACATGTGTTGCAACCGTCTCACTAAAAAATTCTTCGATGTGACGTGCTCCAGAAAGATCCCTACTGTTATTCAATACCGAGTGGTATAAGTAACTAAGATGCAGTTTGGAATATAAGGCAAAGGTTGAAGGCACTAAATGTGAGCTTACACATTAATAAAGTAACCGGCATCTGAAAGACATTTCACATTAGTTCCAATGGGTAAGAGAGCATGAAATTTATCGCAGTGAAGAATGGAAGCTAATCCACCAGCAGAACAACCAGAGAGAATAGCCTGCGGTCACATGTCCTAACAAGTCACCAGATACGAATATCAATGAACTGAAATTGTTGATAGTTAAGGTGAATACGTTTTCAGCGTTCCCCATTCCTTTCGCTAATAGATCTTCAATGACGGCACGAAACACCCTTTCTCCTCTGAAGTGAAGGCCAGTAGCCTGTCCACATTTTTATGTCATTGAAAACCCCATTATAGCAAAAGAATACCAGATTCACAATTTCTGGTGAACGTAAAAATTGGGACTGTTGCTTGAGCTTTAAGTCACTTACTGGATTTACTGCTGCAACATCACCAGTGAATGATGCCCCATCGCAGTACCTAACTTTCACTCTATTCCAATTGTAAAAGTCTGGTATTAGAAACAGAATTTTAGTTTTACTGCTAAAGACCAAAGGGGAGCTCAAAGCTACGTTGATCAACTAGTCTAATAGACATTCATTAAAAAACTAAAATAATAAGAAATATCTTGTAAGAAAAAACAAGGTTGAGAACATTATGCAAACAATATTTTTTTTTTCATTAAAAATAGATGATAAACCTGGATTCAACAGTCCCCTGTTGCTCAAAATCCCAGAAAAGGCAATTTCCTTCAACATTTGCTTAGAGGAACCTAAACGGGTTTTTTTACGGCCAAGGCAAGTTGTTGCGTTGTTACACCAACCTCCTCCCTAGGAACCAAACAGAAACAAGAGTTCTTATGGCAACAGAAATATATATCCCTCAAACTAAACATCGTTACTATATCTTCTTCTCTTTTTTGTGTCATATCTGGCGAATTATATTATTTTTGGGAGATGAGAGAAACGGACAAACCTCAATGTGGACCAACCAATTATTAATTCCTGAACCAAATCCCGTATCATGGTGGTAAGCTGGGGGACTCCCATCCAAACAAACTGTGTAATATGTCAAATTTCAAATGGTCAACTATCTTATCTACAAAAAAAAAAAAAAAAACATACTAATGTGCAATTTAGCACCAAAGCTCCTCACCGGCTCCTTTGGCGACTGCACTCTGAACGTAGGTTATTCTCACCGGAACTGCTGCCGCTCTCAGAAGTATGACGGAAGATAGCAGAAGAAATAACCAATGGCCTAATCTTGGATCAGCCATCTGCTATATCAAACATAGATTTAAATACCAACAACAAATCTCAAGAGAAAAACAACGCTAATGGAAACAGAGCATTTAATTTAGAACCACAACCAATTGACTAAATAAATCCGAGTGTCCACACAATACAATAATGCATACCAAAATAAAGTAACTTCTTCAAGGCCAATCTTATCTAGAACTTTTCTATCATGTTATGTGTATAGAACACAAAAACACAAAAACACAAAATAATTAGGCACAACCTATTTATAAAAGGAAGAGAAAATAGTGAGATTTAGGAAATCAAATTTGCAGGCTTTCCTTCATAACAAACAATTCCAACAGAAACAATCCAGTCTAGATCTCAGCCTTGAATTTGATATCTTTTTAATGCAGATGAGCAACAGAGAGCTTTCCAGCTTTTGCACGGTATTAAGATTCCACGAGAATAAAGTTGGTTAATCTTTTCAAACTAGGTCCTAATCACGTTGATAAGACTAGTTCTATTTGTTGACATATAGATACGACATACATGCACCTAGGAAAGTAAAAAGAATTGACAAGAGAGACCGGTTGTCTCTTGCAGATCAAATCAAAACTATTCATATTAAGTCAAAGATTGGAACCTAACCACCTACTCTTACATTCATACATTTCCAAATCGGAAGTTAAAAAGTGGGTCCTTGACATCTCAGAATCTATGGCAAAATATAAGGAATCATCGATCATTTTCAAGTATGAACCAATTCGGTTCAGATTTCTTTACCAGACACTGAAATCCAGCGTGGTCCAAAAACATTGTTATCTTTGATACTGCATCAAACTATTTCATTCAATGCAACATCCAGGTTGAACCAAGAAAACAAGAAAAACCCATCAACCAATTATTATAAAATAAAAAAAATTAAAAAAAAAACATAATAATCAGCTACATTATTCATCCTGGATATTGACAAGAAATGTTAAGAACCTCACTGAAATATGGTGATAAAAGAGGAGACGAAAGCAGTGCACAAATTGGAAAATGAAGAATGCAATGTGGCCGGAAAATAATAGATACATATAGACGGAATGCAGGTGGTGGTTAAGATTTAAGCTTACAAACAACAAAAGCTGGATCTAGACTTAATAAAAATATATCATTTACAGAAAAAACAATAACTCATAATTCATTATTATGAGAAACCAAAAATGCCATTGAGTACCTGAATGGATGAAAGAGAGAAAGAAACCCAGTTCAGTTCATGGATGGATGCAGCTTTTATGTCCCAAACGAAAACGAAAGAATGCAGCTTTTTATGTCCCAAACAAAAACGAAAACGAATGATGATTGAAAAAGCTAATGGGTTTTGGGAATAATGGAAGATAACGAAGAGAGCTCAGAAGAATGATTTGAAATGGAACGTGAAAGTTGAAAATGGTGACTTTTAATGTCAAGATAATACTGTCATCTTCCTTATATTTTGCCAAGAACCGACACATATTTCGCTCCCTCCCAAACGAAAATGTAATAATCATTGGATATGGACTCGGGTTTGGGCCTCACCCTACTCGAACAACCCAACCCAACCCAACCCAATCAAATTCACCTTCAACTTAGAAAGTTATCAGCCGCTAGTGCTACGGTGTAAGTAAGTCCATTTTGTTCGTATATTTTTAAACTATCTTTATTGCTATATTTGCATGAGCAATTTCAAAATATTAAGAATTTAGGCTAAATTAACTATTTTCCGGAATTTCAAAATACCGACGATTTGAAAATGATTAAATGTAACGTATTTAGATAAATTTTTAAGTAGTAAGTAACACCTTAAAAATCACTTATTTAGTAGTTTTTTTTGCTCGTGTATTGCATCTATTTCCTTTATAATTACTCAACTAATTACTTACAATCACCCTAATCAATTTTTGTTAGTGCATTTGTTAGACATACCTAAAGTTAAAGTAATCACGCCATTGGCTCCATGCAACTAACAAATTTATGAAGGTTACCCACTTTTCTATTCAACACTTCGCGAACTAATTTATACATACTTCATATAACAAACGTAATTTTTTTCATTTTAAAAAAATTCAAGTCTTTGCCATTAGTATTGCAATTTAGTAGAGTTTTTTCCATTATTTAGTAGAAGGTTTAGTGTTCGATTTTCATAAAAATCGAAGTCGATACTCAATGTATATAATTTCTCTCCAATAATATTGGTGCGTCAAAAAGAAACTCTAACATTTACATCTAGAGAGAGATGAAAGTAACTCACTAAGTGTAAAGTGTAATTAATTTTTGACAAGTTCAAAATTTGACAATTTCACTTAGATTTGCAGTTAGATTCAATATAGTAAGGTCGTTGACCTTTTCTCTTTATATGGTGGTTAGAGCATGTCTAATGGTATAAGTAAGGACAAAGGGCTGAAGGCAAGATTTAGCCCCTCAAATGATACTGTTCATGACATCTTGTCCAATGCTATTTTTTGTATTTTTAATGGGGAGGGATAAGGGATAAGAATTCAAATTTTTATGTAAATTATTTTCTTAAAGATAATAATGTATATGAATATAACTTAATTTCACTTTATCTTACTCATTTATATGGATATAAAAAATAATAATCAAACATTATTACAATGTTTATTTTATGAAATTTAAATTGCATTTAAAATATTGCAAATTTAATATAAAAAAATACAACGATCAATTTAAATTGATAAACAAAATCAATTAGTGATGATATAATGATATAATGATATAATCAATGAATCAATTAGTGATGATGGTTTTGACAAAAAAAAAAATATTGATGATCCCATGAAAATAGTCATTGTATCATCCCAAAAAAATATTAAAAAACACAAAAAAACGACTTTTGTGACTTTTGGATGGCGCTGCCCGGGCAGGGGGAAGGGCTAAAATAGCCCCAAGGCTTGCCCTTGCCTTGGCTATAATTTTCCCACTAGAACAAGAAAGGCAGGGAAAGGGGGCTAGGAGGAGCCTTGCCAGGGCTAGAACAAGTGCATTAGATGTGCTCTTAGTTTCGTGTCCAATTTTTATATAGGATGATGTCAATATTCAATATTTATTATCTCAATTCTATAACATTATGTATTAAAAATTGAAGATAATAAAAGAATGTATAAAACTTAGCAGCTATGGTGTCATTTTCAAGTTTGAGAGGCAGAGATACAACCAGAAACAATCTTATCAGCTTATGAGTTTGGGAGGCCGAAATTAGACTGTAGGGTGTGGTGGGGAGGAGGCAGCATAGGCTCTCTAGTCCCCACTTGTTTTGTTATGGAGGTCTGCCAGATCTCTATTGGACCTACCTTTGTGGTATATCCATTTTAATAGCAACAACACAAACCAATTGCACGACACATAGCCAATCCAAATACTTCATCTTTCAACGGATATGCCAAAACTAACGACACAAACTAAGCCTAGATATCATATTTCAACATGCACATCAATTTAAGCATATTATTCGGGCTAAGGAGGAAATAAGCAAATAAATACACAATCTAAGCAGATAGCATATTGAAGCATGGAGGAAACAAAGAAATATAAACCCATCAAGCATATTCCATGGATAATCAAAGAAAGATGAAACCAAAAGCATGAAGGAAAAGAAAACTAACTGTAGACATGCTGCTCTACTCCAGGCTCGCGAGGAATCATATTTGAAATCGTCTGCACCTACTTGTTAGCACCTACGCGTCGATTACACTAGAAATTTTCAATCAATTCAATGCCCCAATTTCAATATAATTCAAACCTTAGAATTTTTTTCTCCAATTTCGACCTCGAATGCGAACTGGAAAGGAGATGCCTGATTTGGCATTTGTGGGTCCCAAAACTATTCCACATCACGACTGACATGGCAAAAAGGTGCCAGCGTGTCAAAATTCCCTATTTTACCTTTACTTTTCACGGCTACATAACACCTTAGACGGAAAAGGAGCTAAGTAGCCCTACTCGGCCATTTCATGCAGTTAAGTGAGCGAATAACGAGTACAGAGTGCAAAGTGTGACAAAAGTGCGAGTTCAAAGTACATTTAAGCCAAAAAACCAATCTTTAAATGATTATACAGGCGTACCACCAAGCCACCAAATGGCCTAAATGGAACAAAAACTGTCGGAAGTATCCTTTAGATTGACTTCTAACTTTATGATTGTGCCACCAAACAAGAAACCTCATTTTAGTTTGGATTTTTTCAGTCCTTCAAAATCAAGGGTGTTTAGGCTTTGAATTCGTATTTTTTTTTTATGTATTTTTGCATTTTTGGAATTATATGAATGCATGTGCAATAATTGTATTGAAGAGGAAAATTAATTATGTTTAAGGAAATTAAAGTTGAACGTAGTTGCAATAAACTAAAACTCATGATATATGAAATTATTAAACTTATAGATAAAACAATAAAATTTAGATTAATAAAGCGATTAAATAATCGAAATAAAAAAAAAAAACTTGAAAGTGCATTGAAAAATAAACTTTCCCTTGAAGAGCTTGACTAGTGACTACCCTAATGAGCTAAAAGATAAACTTAATCAAGAAATTGAAGAACTTGGCTATGTTAGAGCTTGACTACGCTAATGTGCTAAAAGATAAACTTAGTCAAGAAATTGAAGAACTTGACTATGTTAAGGCTGAAATGTAAGATTTAGTGTAGAAATATAAAGGTACAAGATAAAGAGTAAGATTGTGTGTGGATGTTGGTGTCCTGGAGATGTCTTGCTCTTCTTCAAAACTTCATATTTATAGAGGCTCAAATGCATCCCAACTTGGCAAGCCATGTAATCAGAACGATTACTTTAGCCAATCAATATTGGCTTTTCGTGATTGCATCAATCAAATCGAATTTTGGTCTTCAATCCTATAAATCTTGATAGTAATTGGATTGAGATATGATTTGATCTTCTTTTCATATTGATCTTTATCTTATTAACTTATAATTGACACGATTTTCTTCCATCTTTGGATCCAACATATGGACATTTTCGTGTTGCTCCACGGTCCACAATTGCTTACAGATTAACATCATCAACGAGTTACTCGTTTGGATCCTCGACCTCGAGTTGGCACGCCTGCACACAACCCTGGACCAGAAAGAGTCCGAAATTCCCCTCCTGATTGCCTCTCGGCCAGGACGAATTTTGGCACTAGTAAAAGTCATAAAATTTGAAATAATAGACAAATAGATGGCTATTTACAAATATGGCAAATATGTACAAAAATAGACAAAAAAGTTAATATAAAAGCCTAAAAAGGCATGAAACTTGGGATATATACAAAAGTTTAAAATTTTCACATATTTAAAGAGAAAACTATAAACACCACCGAGAGTGATGACCTAGTGGTAAAGGCTTACTCCTACGTGGTTTGGTAGGTGGAGATTCTGAAATCAAATTTTACAATCTCTTACTTACTAGTCCTTCAGTGGAGTAGTGACGCGTCAGTTTTATTGTGGCGAGTAAATATGGCTTAATGTGAACATCCTCAAACATGTAGAAGCGCCCCTATGATCATGCCAAGGGGATATCCTGAGATCAAATCCCACAAACTCTTGCTTACTAGTCCTTCTAGTCCTTCAGTGGAGCAGTGACAAGGGGCGGTTCTATTAAGGGGCAAAGGAGGTCAATTGACCCCCTCAACCCCTGAAATCCCCCATTAAAGCTTCCATCTTGACCCCTCAAGGCTCTAATATGTTGCTCTTTTAAGTACTTCCATTTACCTTTGTGTTCCCTATAATTGCCCTTCTCCTTTGCGGCTGGGTTTCAACTTTGTTGTTAGGTTTCAAGTTGCAACTTTGTTGCCGGGTTTCAGAGGTTCCGCTAGCCCGTTGTGCTCCAAGCCTCGTCGTCTCATCACAATTTATTGACCTCCTTAAAAAAAATTATGAATAATAATAACTTCTAATATACTGACCCCTTTAAAAAAAATTATGGATCCGCCACTAACAGTGACACACCCATCCTATTGTGGCGAGTAAATATGGCTTAATACGAACATCCTCAAGCATCTAGGAGCCCCTGTGGTCATGCCAAGGGGATATCCGTCTAATGTTGCCCCTTTCCATACTTTCTCCAATAAAAATAAAATAAAAAACTATAAACCGATTTGCCCATAAAGAAAAACAAAATTATAAATAGAGTTATGCGAAGCGCATGATAAGAAGAAAAAAATGTCTGTCACATGTGCATATGCAAGTATATAGTGAGGCTAGTACAAAATATAATTTAACCCAGACATCAGAATGGAACTCCATACATGTCATTGTCATTAATATAAATCAGTCTCACATCACTTATTAATGAAGAGAAATACAAATCTCTAACACTAATTTTAAACTAACCAAAGTTTGTTTACGCAGCTAAATCTGCCTTTCAATACACTTATATACAGCGAGACGAAATAGCAACATAGAATTAACTACATTTGCTTTTGAACTATATACTAACGGCCTTTTTTTTCTCTCTAATGTGACATTCCCTTGGCTACTACAAGATAGATGAAGTTTACCTTGTCGCAATTTGTTTTTTCGCCTCCAAAGATTCAAATGTTTGTAATCTGAGGGGTCACCACTGTTGTGAACCTTGTGCTGGCGCTTTAAACCCACATCGAACCATCACGCTCATCTGTCTCTTTTTCACCTCTCGGACGACACCACCATCACCATAAGGAGTTGAATTGTCCATCCCAGCATTAAATGTCCTCCAGTGGAATGTAGAGCTCTATTCTAACATGATACTAGATCTCCGCTTACTTCAGCTACAAAATGCAGTTGGAAATTTTTGTAAGATAAATGATGATTTGCTCTTGATGAAGCCACAATTTCAAAACTTAGCTGACGCGCTCACACACATATAATAATATATATATATATATTAGATATACAAACCAGACCATAGCATCCAGTCAACTATTGACCTCCTAAATAAGCAGATCATTTCAAATCAAGCCAAAAGGGAACAGCAAAGTACACCTCTAATATGTGATATTGTTTAAGGCCATATCACACTAGATATCAAGCAATTGTCTCTAATTCTAGTTAGCAAGGAACAACCAAGAAACCGTTCAGTGGAGCATCCTACAGGGCATTGCAAACAGCTATTGTAAAGTTTATGGAAAAAAAAAGTGCACAACAAAAGAGAAACAAACAGCAGTATATATGAAATTGACACAACTTCCTTGTAAAAACAGCCATCAAATTTTTATGAAACAAATACCAACAAAGACCAATCTTATTGCTCTGTGAGAATACTTACCATTACCATGCATGCACTTGATGAAACAATCCAACTCTGAGAGGCAAATTACCCCATCAACTAGAGGAGACGGCTGCTGGTATACAAACAGTGAAAAGTGGTGGTGATCAGGATCATTTCTTGGCTTCACCATGTCAACTATTCTCATCCATCCTTCTCTATCATAACATGAAAGTGCATTTTCACCAGCTACAGTCAATCCTCGATCCCAAGCTAAATTTAAAACCTGTACGCACATATGAGAATCTAGCATCACTTAAGCTGGTTACAGAAAAACATATAACATTAAGCATAATTCTTTTTATTTTTATTTGAAGCTGACAACTTCAACACTTCATACTGAGTTGTGTGCCTTTCAAACACCATTGAACTCTACGTTCACCCAGCAATCAGCATTGGCCAAAAGCCATTACCAATATTGACATTATAACAGCCACATAGCCAAGGAGAAGGGACATTGGCAAGGGCAATCACCTGCCAACTTAAACCTTCTGGATCAGCCAGTGCTTCATTGTTATCCTGACTAGAAATATGCAGCCCTGGGCAAACAAACTTCACTGTCACTGAATGTTTCTTCAGAACCTCAAAAACTGGAGAGTAGCCATCCTGGTTTGTTGGATTATAGTACCCAGAAGTAAGCTCTGCTGCATGGCTAGCAGTCTTGTACCACCAATAAATTGCAGGAACCTGAAAATTGGCATCGTTCTATTATTTTTTTCATCATGTGACATTTCCACAATAGGACCACTTCAAGAAAAACAACATGATCACCCATCCCCTTGGTCCAGTCCTGTTTGAACATTTTTGCTTTCAGCTCTAGATAAAAGTAACACTAAAACAATGTCACTGAATGTCCAAAAAATTTAAATATAAGAAATCTTTATATCATTTCCAGTCTGATGCTGGGTTTCCTCAATGTACCACACTAATTTGGATACCATTTTATGCTGGGTTCTGAGACTAAAGAATATCATAACAATTCATCACCAATTCATGCTAAGTTGAAATCTAAATATCTATCATAATCTAGACAGGAAGAGCTGTATAAATTTAGGAGTCATGCATAAAAAAGTGTTCAAGAAAAACAGCATGCGTGTGCTTGTGAGAAAACACAAGTTGAAGAATCATCATTATAATAGTTTGAAAACCAATATCTTAAGAACCCAAAATCTGGTTACAGAATCTCCCCTTGTCATTTTTGTTTTCGGTGTCCTATGTTGGCAATAAGCTTATGTCAAGGAAGAGGAAGGCGGAATATTGTTCAGGAATATAGAAACCATTATGGATTTTCTTTGGCACATGGATGCTGTCACTAACAGTATCTTTGGGAGTTTTTAAGACAAACTAATATAAACGACAGTGGTACAACCTTCATTTTCTTTCTGCATATGTTAAAGTGGAGATTAAAGTCTTTTGTTTAAACCGAGTGGGCCCTAAACCAAAGCTTTGATCGCAGCACTTCACCCTTATTGTTAGTAATCTTACCAACCATGTTTCCTTTTTCAAGAGAAACTAATATAACAGCGTTACATCCTTCATTTTGTTTCTGCATATGTTTTAAGTACAAATAAAAGTTTGTGGTGGTTACCATTGTATCCAACCTCTTTCTTTCCAGTAGTTCATTGGTAGAGTAGGAATTTTTTAATTTATGAAGCATTTTTGCACTGCTTCAACCCTCTCCTTTCCTCATATAACACAAACCTCGAATGAGGTCCTTCATTACCCATCCCCACCACCATGTTAAACACTAAAACAGAGAATATAAATGGTCCCACCTATCTTACCTTTCCAGTCCTCCTATGTGAACGAATTGTTAGTGTGTCATAGCTAGTCAGGGGGCAAAACCAGCAAAAACTAATGAATTGATTAGGCCAAAATGAGCAAAGAGAACATAACAGCACATTCAGCACGGATAGCATAGGGGATAGAACATAGACCAGATACATACCTTGACAATTAGTTTGGTTTCATCAAAGGCAAGACTTGCGAGAGACAGTACATTATCTGCATGGTCAATTAGCGACTGTGCATACCAATGAAGGAAAAAACGCCCATAATAGCTATCATAATCACCACGCTCACAGAAGAAGCCTGTTTCATGAGGCCGAGAATTATATTCACCAGCATTATCAGGTCCCCTGGCCCAGAAAGAATGCCCACGCAATTTGGCTGCTTTTCGTAAACTTTGTTGTAAATATCTATCATAACACTGCAAAGAAGAGATCATTTTTAATATCATAACACTGCAATGACATATGCAATAACATTGTGAATCAAGAACTGTGAGGATATAGCAAGTTATTTTTCTTTTTCATCTAATTTAAACTGCAGAATATATGAACCAAAAGACTCCAAATGAATATACAATAACTTGAAGAAACTAGACATCTAAACATCAAGGTGTAGCTTTAACAAATACCTGAAACTCACCAATACCAGGATACCTCCATCCCATCCTTCCTGAGAAGGAAGGATACTTGAGGTCCCCAGATGCTCCAAGTCCAATCTCCACGGCAGAAATAAGACCCTCGGCAAACAAATCATCAAATTCAGTACGAAAACTTCTCATAAAGTCAAAATAGACCTGCACGAGCAATGCCAAAAATGAAAGCAAAAAATTAAGTAGAGAGGTTTCAACTTAGAAAAATAGGCCCCGCAGAAGAGAGAAGAGAAAAACAGCATTTAACAATTAATACAAAACTAATGGTATATGAAGAAGGACAGTACACATCATAAAGTATAACCTCAAAAAAAATAAAAAAACAAACAAAGAGGAGAACACAATAATTTCTTGCTCCAAGTGTGGGAAAAAAAATTAAATAAAAAAATAGAACACCTCAACTGTCATATTTTCATACCTCAACACCAGTTCTTCCATGTAAAACTCTCTCTTTGTCAATGCCCCAAGATAGGCATTCAGTATTTCTCCTTCCTTCTCGATCTGTAAAGAATATGTCCTGGTTTTCCTTACCAATCTCTAAGATCCACTGTGGAAGAGGGATTAGGGCTTCACCGGACTCAATTCTTCCATACTCATGAAATGCCATTACGGCCTACAAAAAAAAATATTCAGCCATTCCTCCTCAACAGTTAAAGATGCTCGACTATAGAATAAGAAGCTATGAGCTATTCAAGTAAAAAGTTACTCAAGTTACAAGATTAGGACTTAGGAAGTAACGCGAGTGCATCTTAACAAAATACATCCTCACTTATTTAAAACAGTCTTCGATCGCAGTGAAAGGCAAGAAAGATATGAGTAGCGATCCACTTTCAACCACCCAAACACGTGCAAGGAAAGTTGAGACACCGATGAATAAATGTACAAGGAAAAGTGCTGAATGATCAAAGGTGTAGGCATTTACAGCACAAATAACAGAGGTCGGAAATTTCGAAAGTTCAATTTAAACAGTGTACATGCTCATAATGAGCTTCGCGTTATTAATACATGCACCAAATTAAACATAAAGCAATCCTTTTCATAGAGCCTGTCATAAGAAGAGTATAAATTCAAACCAAGGAAGGACATATTTGGCTATGCATGCAACTTATAGTTCTTTATTGAACCTAAAATCCTGAAAGATTTGACTATGGATAAAAAGAAAATACTACTTCCAAGAGCAACACACTGATTTTCACACGCACAACTATCTTCTAATTTCACTGATGTAGGCAGCCTGTTCCATTTTCTCGACCACCTTAAATTTTGGAGTCGGAATTTTCCGTTCAGTGATTTCAATCAGGGGCTAATTTTTTTTATGTTAGAGGCGTTGACTCAAAGTTGTAGATTTTATCTCCAGTTTCTATTCTTTATATGAAAACAAGAAAGCGAAAAACAAGGGTTATGCAGTACCTGCACTTTGAACTTGAACTGCTTGATAATGTTAAAAAGACCTCTATAACCAGACCAAACATATTTCTGGGGGCTCCAGCCTTCAACAATACCCCACCAACAATCTACAACAACACCATCTACATTTAAAGACTGCATATGAGTTAGCTCCTGTCTCAAGCCCTCAGGATCAACCAACTGGCAGTAATTGTTAATGAATCCAGTCTGCCAAACAAGCCCCAAGAATAGTATCACTTTAAGAAACCCATAACATGGGTTTGTCTCAGAATTTGGCAATCAGTACGAAAACAGAATGCAGAGCATGAAAAAGAAAATTATTACTTACAGCAAGGGCTACATAGAGAGGGACATAGGGAGTGGGTGTAGCAAAAGCAGTGGTGCCAATTCCATGGTTCTCTTGCATAAGCTGATCAGCCTCCAAGCATCCAACAGAGTCTATAGGACTTGCACCACTTGAGAATTTCTCATTCTTGCTGTGGTTGTCTCTTTCTGCAATCACAACAGAATCAAGAGACGCTGGTGACAAACTCTCATCAATTCTCACACCAACTGATGATGGGTTGTGAGGAAGACACTCAAGTGCTGTTGTTGCTTTAACACCTGATGACACTGGGCTCTCGACCGGCCTCATGCCCATTGGGTTTGGGTACCCTGCTGCCTGCCACCAATTTCAAAATTTTATCAATTATTTTGAACAAATTAGTAATAATAATAGTTAGAAATGAAATGTACTGACAATTTGGGAGGGAGGGGGAGACTGGCGATAAGTGGTGCCATCGGGCTCGACGACCCAGCCGGCCTCACGAGCCAGGGCTGCGAGCACATCGTTCATATCTGCACGCGCAGGCAGCGGAAAGTTTCCGTACTGACGGAGGCCGGCGAGCATCCGGCTAGTGATCGAACGACGGAGTCGTTCTCGGAGCTTGGTACGCTCCTTCTCCTTCTCCCTCTCCCTCTTTCCCTTGCTCGTGGTAGTGGAGGGACTGGTAGGGCCCACTGACCCCGCCGCCGTGGCAGCGAAGCCTCGGGGTCGGCGGGGCTGAGGCTGGGAAAGTTGGAGAGGGTGGTGAGGATGGTAATCAGAGCTGTGGTCGCTTTGGGGGTCCAGATCGTCGTTCATGTTGTTGCTAATGAAAAATTCCGAACGGTGGATTTGAATTCCGCTCTTCTCAGCGCTAAGCTCAGACTCACCACTGCACAAGCTACAACCCCAACAATTGTCTGTTAAGTGTTGACCGTCAAAATCTCTTTTTAAGTGCCGACGTTTCAAAATAAACTCACGCTACAGTTGAAGTGGATCATAAAACGTCGACACGTAGATAAAAAATCAAAGCTTTTACTCAATATGCCCTACAAAGCTAAGACTCAAAATACCAATATGATTTTGAACCCATTTATCTTCGAACACCATTTTAGTTTCAATTTACCCTTTAAATATTTAATTGAACCGATTCTATTAAATTGAAAGAATAAAATTGTCCAAAAATTATCCAACATAAACGTGAGCAAGATCTTCAAGTTCATAACGGCCAAGCTCTTCGACTTGGCATGGAGCGTGAAGCAAAACCTGACCATTTGAGAGCCAATCATGGATTTTCAATACCTTGTATTCTATCAATATTAGCTGGAGATATATTTTTCAAATCATGTCTCTATCCAGCCAAACATTAACTTGTTGTCGGTCCTCCGAAGATTGGAGTTGCAATAGTCGTCAATCTCGCAACAATTTGAGTTTTTGCTTCTTTCCAGTTCATGATTTTTTTTTTCATTGATTCAATTTCATGACTTGGAGAAAGGGAGAGGCGAACAGCTCACAACTCCTTTCATCTAGTTAGAAATCGATGATCGGCTCTACAATGGTCATATTTTGCTCCACAGTCCATCGTAAGTCGAAAAGTTAGGTCGTTATGAACTTGAAGCCAATCTCGTAACAATTTGAGTTTTTGCTTCTTTCCAGTTCATGATTTTTTTTCATTGGTTCAATTTCATGACTTGGAGAAAGGGAGAGGCGAACAGCTTACAACTCCTTTCATCTAGTTAGAAATCGATGATCGGCTCTACAATGGTCATATTTTGCTCCACAGTCCATCGTAAGTCGAAAAGTTAGGTCGTTATGAACTTGAAGCCAATCTCGTAACAATTTGAGTTTTTGCTTCTTTCCAGTTCATGATTTTTTTTTCATTGGTTCAATTTCATGACTTGGAGAAAGAAATCGATGATCGGCTCTACAATGGTCATATTTTGCTCCACAGTCCATCGTAAGTCGAAAAGTTAGGTTGTTATGCACTTGAAGATCTTATTCACGTTTATACTGGACAATTTTGCCCTTTTATCTTAACAAAATCTGTTAAATTAGACGTTTGGTGAGAAAATTGAGTCTAAAATCGTGTTCAAGAGCCAACTTGAGTCAAAATCATTTTAGGGGGGGTGGGGGCATTTTGAAACTTAGCTCAATATTCATGGGGTATATTGAGTAAAAAGTCAGTAATTAATTTATTAAAATATATGGAAAGCAATTTATTACAAGAAAATAAAATAAAACTTAAACGAGACGGAAAGAAAGTCCATATATCCTATAAAATCAACCATCCTCATGTACATGCAAATAGGACTTTTCTCTCCCTTTTTGGTAGTGTCTTTCAATTTCCTGCTATTAATTTAGTTAGTAAACTTATTTTTAAATTACAACTCGACGAGTATGAGTAGAATTCAACTTTATGACAAAGATTTATTAAATGTAGTTCAATTCATTCTTCTATCAACTTACATACATCTAAGTTTGCCAATAGGTCATGTCATATCTTATTCGTGTCGTATCTTGAAATATATTTTACTTAAATATGTTCAACTCAAACTCGATCTTTTTAATAATCATGTCAAAAATGTCCAATCTGAACTTGACCTGTTAATGACCCATATAACTCGTGTAACTCATTTAATAAGCAGGTCGTACTCGAAACTCAATTAACATTTAACTCATTTAATAGATATATAAGTAGGTAAATGAGTAGATTTATGAGTTAGTAATTGACATATTTATTAAACTGGTTAATAAATAGGTCATTATATGAGTTAACTAGAAATCTACCCATTTATTAAACAAGTTAATAGATCATTATATGGGTTAACAAGTTGACTCGAAACCCACCCATTTATTAAACGTCTCATAATATATTGACTCGAAAATGACCTGAAATTTTAATGAAGTGAATTGATTCTGATAAAGTTTGTATGGATTTTGAGTCGTGTCAAAAATTGTCACCCTTACATACGTCCTAATAGATAAGTGAGTATTTATAAATCGGAAGTGGATTCATTTTCTTATTAGGGTTCTGTTGAGCCCAATTTCCCTAAATGAGCTAAACACTACTGAGCCCCTGAGCCCAAAAGTAGTCATCGATCTTGGCCCAACTTTCTACCGCTTTGAAGAACATGCCTTACATTGGGACGTATCCAAAAAGCAATTGAACATTATTAACTTTTTTTTTTCTTTTTTATCAGAAAGTGAAAATTCATTCTGGAGAAAACCAACCCAAAAGAGATCAATACAAGATATAAAGCTGGGAAAAAAAGAACTGAAGACAAAACCTAGAAAGGGATTCGAAGTAATTGACATGACCCAACCCGAATACATAATAACAGTACACTCGGGCCCTACTCTCGTCTGATAGAAACGTTGTCAGATAAGGGATAACACAAATTCTGCTAATTCATGTGTGCGCCTCTCGAGCCTCGATCTGCATGCAGCGACCCTAGAGGGTTACAAAACTAGAAAACATATGAGTGGACAAAAAGGAATAGTTTAAAAACATAATTTGAAAACATTGAACCTTTGCCCTCCGTTTTCTAAAACCATGCATGCATACCAAATCAACAATCATTAAACCATCTAAAACCTCTACCTCAGTAAGTTGATATAACCATTACCACAAGAACAGTACATCAATCACAAACAATCAACTCACCAGCATCACAATGTCACATATGAAACCACTGCCCCACTGGCACGTACACCACAAACTCACTTGGGATTCGAAGCTCAACTCGACGTCCGAATCAACACAACACAATCTCATAAGTCATCACGTCAATCCACACAATCAATCTATAACCAACCTTAGCACAAAACTCACATATAGTTAACTCATCATCAATACATACGCACAACATTAATCATCACATCACAAGGCACTACCGATACCCCTGACTTGACGTCCGAGTGAGATCCAACTCAGGATTCTGAGCCCCTGGCTCGACTTCTGAGTCGCCACCATAATACAGTCTCAGGATTCGGAGCCTTAGGCTCAACGTCTGAAAGTCACAACCAATCCACACAGTCACCACACATTTCATACATCACAAGTTTCGAGTAACACATGCTCATATCACAACTCAATATCACACATCATCACAACATATCTCACCACGAATACCGAGAAACCACATTTTACACCATAAATACAAACAACACATACATCCCATCAAATATTACAAATCAAACTACAATTAATACCTCGGGCCCAAGTCCCAAGTACAACTAAATGTTAATTCTCGTAAAACGTGTCATTAAGGATACTTTCATAAAAACCATCCAGAAATCATATGAAATTCATAATTATAGTAAAACCACTTATTTCTATATTTCAAATCTTGTTTCACCCAAATCTACACTTAAAACCAAAGTCCAACACATATACTCGAGGAAAACCTCGTAAAACGAGCCATTGAGTAATTTCAGTAAAAATCATCCAAATCATATCAGATCATTGAAAAACCAACATCATAGTCTTTCAAATCATATTTCATGCCAAATCCCTAAAGTCACATTTGAATCGGAAATTAAACGGAATATATGGAAATCCTCAAAAAATGTGTAATAAAATATTAATAAAATCACTTGTAACGACCCGTCCCAAATTCCATGAGTAGATTAGTGACTAATCACGATTAGTGAGGTTAATCGGTGATTAGTTAGGCTAAATCGGACGAACGATGCGAAATGACCGTTTTGCCCCTAGTGGTGGCAAAACGTTGACTTTTCAATCGGGCGGTCAAATGGACTTTGACCGATGACCGTGACGTAGTTCGTGACGTCACGAGTTCATAGACAGGTGGTACGTTCAATTCCGACGTTCGTGGAGGAAGTTATGACGTTCGGAAGTTTAGGGGCATTTTGGTAATTTTGGTTAAATGGGGTCAAAAGTTGACTTTTTGACCAGGATGTCCAATGGCCGAGGGCCGAGGACCGTTACGTAGATAAGGACGATACGAATCCATAGACAGGCGGCACGTCGAATTCGGACGTTCGACGGCAAAGTTACGGTTCACGGAAGTTCAAGTGCACTATTGCACGAATTACGAAACGAGTTAACTTTTGGACTTAGTGGGGGCCCAGATATTTAATACCTGCCCTATGGATGAGTGACAAGTGTCACCCATCCACATGCCCTCTCTTTTCCTTCATGCACCGTGCATTCCATTCTTCCTCATTTCAAACACACACACACACACACAAAACTACCCGATCTCACATCCACCATCCTTCCATCTGTGCAACCCAAAACCCATCCATCCTTCATTCAAGCAACCAGGGATGGAAGAGGGGACTGAGGAGGTGGCTGGGCGGCCAGAACCGCCATCCACGGCGGCGAGAGGGACAAGAACCCGTGAGGTTCACGGTGAGGCCCTTTTGATCCGTTTTTACATTTTTGATGTTATGATTCATTTCTAATGATTTTAATGAGTCCATTGAGTTGCTAGGGGGTGATTAGTGAGGTTTTGGTGGTTAGGGACGGCTGAGCAGCCGTGTGGGATGATCGGAAAAACAGGGACCGTGAGGTCCATTTTGAACCGTTAGGATTTTGGGTGTTCTAGCTAGTTTGGTTAATTGGGAATGATAGGAAAGATTAAAAGATGAATTTAGGGATTGAAATGGAGGAAAACGGATGAGAAATGAGGGCATCGGAGACCTGGACCGGTTACGCCGGTCCAGTTGCAGGGGTCGGACCGGACCGGTCGGTTCGGACCGGTTCGATCGAAGGAAGGGGATGCACTGTAGCGGCGCGTGGCTCCCACGCGCAGCCACTTCAGGCGGCGCGTGCGGGCGTGTGCTAGGGTATTTGGGGATGGTTTCAACATACGAAATCATCTATTCGATGTAACGAACATTTTGGGACTGGTTTCGTGTCGATCGGACACCGTCTCGATATGTTTCGGAGCATCGGAAGGTTTAGGTTCGGGATTAAAAATAGTTAAAAATACGGGAAAATTACGGGGCTTTGGTAGGAGGTTAATTAAGTAGTTAGTAACCTTCTATTACGATTTGGACAGATTTGGGAGTCCCGGTGACGGTGATCGGCTCGGGGAGCCGTATGGCACGCAAATCGAGGCGGCAGCTCGGACGGTCTGTGAGTGAACCTTGTTTTCTAAATTGGTGCATGCATAAATGTTTATTATATGTTTTATTACTTGTTTGATGATGCCATGGGTGCATTTGTATGTGGTTACGTATAAGCACGTATTTTGAGGTTTCGGCCTTATACGGTGCTTATACGGGTCTGTATTTCTTTATTGATTTAAATGAACTGAATTTGGATTTCAAAAGGATAAACTCGGGTATGAGACCCATTTGGTTTTGTCTCGGGCATATGACCTCAGATATCGGGCACGGTGCCCAACTGTTGTCCTATGTTCGGGCACGAGACCCAGTCACTTTACGGTTTTGATTTCAGGTCAGGGAACCTTAAATGGATTCCCAGGTTCATGACGGTTTATGGGAACCGGCATGAACCCTTGTTGGTTATTACGGTACATGACGGTTTATGGGAACCGGCATGTTACCTGGTTATGTTATTACGGTACATGACGGTTTATGGGAACCGGCATGTTACCTGATTATGGATATTATGGATCATGACGGTTCAGGGGAACCGGTCATGAATGTTTATGTTATGTATATATATGTTCGTCTACCTTCCTTTACTTCTATTATCTCCTCCGGGGAGGGTCGTTGGCCTGGGTGGACCCCGGAGTAGTCACGGAGCACCGACTGAGTGGAGTCACCCCCCAGTTGGGTTCCTTACTCTCAGGAAGGCTATGGTTACTATTACCTCGGGTAGGGTCAGTGGTCTGCGGACATTGACCTTGACTTTGAGATGACTCGGATTGAGACCCGGGTAGCGCGCGCGTAGCTTTGGATACCGTGACAGGATTGGTTGTGTGACTTATAGATATGTATGTGATGGATATATGTTATACGATATGTGGTGTGTACAGGTGTGCACAGGATTTGAGCAGTGGCTCGTGTACTTGGTTTCTTTATGGTTTGGGGCCGAGTCCCGTATGGATTTGGGCAGTGGCCCGTATGGTCGTTTTCATTGTGGTCCTTTCGACCTTGGTTTATATCTGCTTTGGGCTTAGTCCCACATATGGTTTGTTTTGGATAAATGGTTTTCGAATGCATGCATGCTTTTTAGTGGAGGGTACAAATGTCTTCTCGTTAAAATGTTTTTATAAACTCTTGTTTTGTCCACTCACAGTTTTTAATGTTTTGACTGCCCTTCAGGTTGACATCGGATGTGGACTGTAGCAGGGACCGAGATATCACATGCCTCCTCCGGATCCTGGCGTACTCTGATAGCCCGGGAGGGCAAAGGTCGGAAATATCCCTTGTCTGACACTTCGTGTCAGACGGGAGCAGGGTCATCCCGCACTAATCCCGGGGGGGATTGGGATGGGTCCTGTCAACGTGGTATCAGAGCGGGGTTGTCTCTATTCGAGCAACCGTGTAGCTCTTGGAGTATGTACGCAGGTCGAGGATGTGATATCTCAATGGGCTACAGTTCGTGGTCAACCTGATGTTGGGGTGCCGGTACGATAGTTAGTAGGATTGGCAGGCCTTGGTTCGGCATTTGAGGCCGGGGTTGCCATAGTTCTGTCAAGGTTGGCAGTGTGGGACCCTACAAAGGGATTAACGTGTTCGTATTCTGGAGTGTGATCGTGAGACGGTTAGTTGGGATCGTCTTTCACGATGTCGTAGGATTAGTTCCGACGACTAGTTGGGAATTGTGATCATCGGATGATCGGATTTGGTTGAGTTAGATAGATTTACTGCAGTTGGCAGTTAGCAACCGGATACGAGGAATCCGAGTTGGATTGTTGGTAGGATTGGATTGACGTCTTTACGATGTCGGACCGCAGGGTCGGTCAGATTGTTGATTTTACTGCTTTTCGCAGTTGGGTTCAGAGTGACCCTAGGGCTTGATTGTGGAACCCTACCTTATGTGTATGGTTCGGAAATGTGATTTGACTGGTGGTTTGACTTGGACGACTATTCGGATTTGGATTCGTTAGTCGGTCTAGTCATGTCAGCTTGTATTGGGACTGCACTTCGCAGTCAGGGTTGTACGTATCGGTTAGACCGAGTTGGTTGTCGTGCTACTTCAGTTGTGGGTTGGTGCAACTAAGGTCGTGGATGACCTGGTAGACGACAATGGTTTAGTCAAGTTACGACAGGATAGAGATTGTTGGACAAGTTACCAGGGTTGGTACTTGTCGATGGAATCCCTGAGTGGGATACAGAGTAGTTGGTACGGGCGATTGATTCCGTTGGATACGGAGTCTGGATATAGCGATGTCTGGTAGTTAGGTCTGCACGAGTGTGGGGCAGGCGCTACTACCGAGAGTGGTTATAGTTACGATTGTTGGGGATCGGGGACGTTCGGGGAACGTTTTCCTTTTCTCGCATGAGTTGTCAGGGTGACTGTACCCAGAGTTGTCAGGTACGAGGGAGACAGAGTTTCTCCTATACGAGCAGAGGTACGCGATCGTCGCTTGGTATGAGCGGAGATCCAGGGTGTCAGTTTTGCACACGGTGTGCTAGCGTCAGTACTGATGCTAGTGAGGATGCTTGTGTGCTGATGCTGACAGGTGGTAGTGATGGTGCTGGTACTCGTGCTAGTGCTAGTGCTGGTGTCGGTGCGGGTGATTGTGATGACGGTGAGTCACGAGTCGGGATGTGGCTCTGACGAGATGGGCATATGTTCGGTATCTGTGGTTCAGGAGTGGAACTCAGATAAGGTTAAACTGGTTAGGGGACACGTGGTTGATGTCCGGGTATGTTGTTTCCAATCTTGTTGGAACTTCGGAATCGCGAGAGGTTGCGATTGAGGTGACGAGTGGAATGCGGGTTTTCCGTATTGGTAACGGGTATGTCGAAGTCGTTTTGGGTGACTTCTCAGGTTCTACCATAAATGATGATGGTGGATGACGTTGATGATATAGATGATGGTTGGATCACTAGTACACTGATCGTGTATTGGTTGGTGGACCCGGGATTTGTTTTGGGTCATTAAGTGGAGTTGAGTATATCGAAGTTAGGTGACTGAGATTTCTCATTTCTGCTTGGTGGCAGACGATGTTGAATTACGTGGCGTGGTGAGTGCAGCGAGTTTTGGTTGCATTCACATATGATGAATTTTGGTGTCATCGTGTTGGATCGTTCTTGGTTTTCCACGGTGGAATGCCAAGGATCGATACGAGGTAATCAGTGAGAACCCACAGTCTCGGCGTGTCTCGTCGTAGACTAATCTATTTAAGATGTGGGAAATGGTCAAGGACTTTGGTTGACGTGACGATCCTCGATCGTGACGTCTATGGTCGGTTGACGTAGTGTTGGATCTGGATCGTGATTTGGATGATCCAGATAGGTGGAGAGTTTATCACTCTTACCTGGATGTTGGAGTTGAGGATGATGGGACTGAACTTCTTTTCGAGGTAAATCCCATATGGCTTACTACTCGCCTGAGTAGTTGTCCGAGGAGTAGGTGTCTGACGAAGTCGGGTTTTGTCAGACTTGGTGTTGTGTGTGATGTTGTGATTGGCTTCCCTATGAAGTCAATCGATTGTGTTGTGGTAATCGGTCGAACAGGTAACCGATAGGTTCGGTTTTGATACGTCTCGGTAGACGTGAACGAAATTTCAGGTTTCGGAATCAGATTTCTGGATGACGATTCAGGATTTGATTTTGGAACTTGAAAGAGGATTTCTGTATTTGGGTTTTGGAATCGGATTCTGGGTGACGATTCAGAATTTGATTCTAGAGCTTGACTATAGATTTTCTTTTATGGATTTGGGTTCGGAATGGTTATTCCTAATACTAGTTTACGGAATGATGATTTCGGATTTGAATTTGGACATGATTTCTGGGTTTGGATTCGGGATTTCTTACGAAATTGCGGATTCGGATTCGGATTTGGAAATAGATAATGGGTCGGAGTTTCAATTTGTCTAGTACTGGATTGGACAAATGGACTCCATAGTAGAAACGTGATCGGCTACAACCTATATGGGTGTAGGCTGATTGATGTGTAGATGTATGTACCTTGTACGTTGTTCGAGGTACAATACTGGGCATACTTGTGGTGCCTAGTGACGGTATATAGGTTATACCGGTAGTACGTTGGTGAGCGTGTTGGTAGTCGGATTAGATCCGATACCACTGGATTAGTCGAGGTCGTGAACTAGGCATTGGATACTGTGCATTGGGTCATGGTATTTCTAATGGGTCTAGTTGCACACAGGTCGAGTGAAATGCTTGTGGTTAGTGTAACCACGAGTGTGTGTCATATCAGTTTGCGACTGACGACTGTCAAGTGGTGACAGTTTGTAGGAGGTGTCAGCGTGGATCATGGTGTGAGGTCTGATGACTCCCAGTGGGAGCAGACGTCAGGATAGTTAGTGGTTGAGCAATGAACCATCTAGTTAGTTGTGTCAGCGAAACGGTAGATCTGACAAGTGGGATCAGTTCGGAGCGTACGACTTCTGTCATTCGACGTGGTCGAATGTAGTCGATATGACGAGAGCGTTAGTGGTACGTCTAGTTACAAACGAGGTTTATGTTGACTAATGGGTGTACTAGTGTACACGTGTTTTTGATAGGACGTTAAATAAGCATTATTTTATATTATTTTATACCCTTTATACTTGACTTTTAATATTAAAATATTAAATAAATTGATAAAATAAATTATTTTGTGATTTTTATGTTTAGAAAAATAAAGGTTGTAATTTGGAGTATTTTTGGCGAAAGAATCGTTTCGTTCGGAATTATAACGAATAAAATATGGACGAAATTCGGTGGAATAATTAATTTAGTTATATTTTAATTAAATTAATTAATGCAGCCCAAACCCAATTTTTTATGCAGCCCAAACCGGTTTGTTCAGCCCGGCCCGTGCAGCCCAGTTCCTCCAGCCCACGCCCGCGTCGCGCGTCAGCCCGCGTCAGCCCGCGTGCAGCCCAGCTTCGCCCAGCCGCGCAGCCCGCGTCCGTGCGGCCCAGCCCAAGCCCAAACCGCTCCAGCATGCGCCTGCCGAGTCCCTGCTGTCACGTTCGGCGCGCGCCTGCCGAGCTGCTGCCCTCCTCTTCAGCACCGCCCAGCCGAATTTTCTTCCCTATTTTCCAGCAGACTCCCACTTAATTTCCAGCCATTTCCAACAACCTTCCAACCCAATTTTACAACTTTACAACTCAAACCACCTCTAAACATCATCACAAATCTTTATTACTCATCATTCCATTATTCCATTTTTTTTATTGTATTTTTATATTATTTTTGGTAGCTTTCTCCACCTATAAATAGGAGTTGATTTCACTTGTTGAAAACACTTCCAAGTAGCACAAAATTGAGCTTCTTTTAGGAGAAATCTTGGCAAAATAGTTCCAATACAATTTTGAGAGTTCAAGTCCGAATTTCCTTGTTTAATCTTCTTCCATCTTCATAAGGTTCCAGCCGCTGTTCGGTGTTCCTTGTGAAAAACAATCCATTGTTCTCATCCAATCTGAAAAGTGTAACATTTGCTCTCCATTCTCTTAAACTCTCTTATTTGTTATTGGTTCTAATTATAATGCAATATATGTATTGGTTTCTCCTTCCTATCTTTTGTGAAAATTGAGTATAATCTCCATGTGTTCTACTTTCTAAAAATCATTTACTTCTTACATTTTAGAGCTTAAACTTCATTTCGAAACTAAATGTTGATCCGCTGTTCGGGGCATTTAGAGTAGATTTGGAGAGATTTAATGTATGACCGCTGTTCGGCGCATTAAATCACAAACTTAAGGTAATTATATTATAAGTAAAAATCCGTTGTTCGGTGCATTTATAATATGAATAATGTATGAAGAAATATGAGTTTGTGAAGGTATAATTTCGTGATTAATTCAAATATTTGCAATTGTAGTATGTTGTTGAAGTTTGTGTTTACGGGAAGTCTACTTTGTGCATAAGTTAGAATAGAAATAAAATGAGTTTATCTATGCTTTTACTTATTTACATAATTACAAACCTCTTCAAAACCCCCCTTGTTTATTCTTTATTCTTTTATTCTTTATTCTTTT
The DNA here is from genome assembly GCA_032719365.1 of Prinsepia uniflora. Classification (NCBI taxonomy): domain Eukaryota; kingdom Viridiplantae; phylum Streptophyta; class Magnoliopsida; order Rosales; family Rosaceae; genus Prinsepia; species Prinsepia uniflora. The sequence goes on from CM064873.1 coordinate 70,687,768, forward strand.
ATTCTTTGATGCTTTTATTCTTTCATTCCTTTATTATTTAATTTATTGATTCTTTGATTAATTAATTCCTTTATTCTTTGATTAACTAAGTCCTTTATTCTTCTATTATTTCATTCTTTAATTCGTTAATTTATTAATTCTTTGTAATTCATTAATTTATTATTATCTTGTTCATCTATTCTTTAATTTATTAATTCTTTGATTGTTTAATTCTTTTATTATTTAATTCTCTAATTCATTATTCTTTTATTCATAATCCACTAACATATTATTAATGTTCCCTAATTTCCCCGGTTAAGAACGATCCCTATTTATCAATACTACATCTACACAAAAAGGGTTTAAATTGCATAACACTCGAATTACATGTTTAATTTAATGCGTAGTTTGGGCGTAGTCAATTTTTGGCGCCGTTGCCGGGGAAATTGAAAATCATTTTAATTTGTTAGTGTATGTATATAAATTGTGCATATTATACTTGTTTATAAATTTTATTTTTGTTAATATTATATTTGTTTATAACATTTACTTACTTGTTTATATTTTATTTATCCATCTTATTATTGTTCTTATTATGTTTGTTTATAATGCTCATACTTTACTTTTTCTTAATTTCTAATTTATACTTGTTCATAAATGTTCATTATTTTTTTTTTTTATATATATTTGTTCATAATAAATTTGATACTTGTTCATAAATGCATATTTTATATGTTCACTTTTCTTTACTTTTATTTTATATGTTCATATATGCATATTTTATATATTCACACTTTTTCTTTATTCCCTTAACTTTAATTATATTACATCAACTTTATTCCATTAACTTTCTTTTAATTTTATTACATAACCTTTATGTTCCACTAACTTTATGTTTACACTTATTTTATTTTTATGTAATCAATTATTTGTTTATGTCTTGTTAAACTTTAAATCTGAAATGAAAAAAAAGAAAATTCGGAATAAATAAAAAAAAATTAAAAAAAAAATTAAAAAAAAAAAAATTTCCTATTAATTGTTTTAGAGTTGCATGAATCTCTTAGTCCCTTTTTCTTCAAAATCTTACTTTCGGGAACAGGTAGTGCCCCTCTTATTTACTTTCTCCTTAACCCTTCATGATGTGTGGATTTCATCACCACATACCATAGACTCGAATCTATGGACATGAGGTTGGGGCGGAGTTTGTAAACACTAGGGTTTGGTAATTCTCTACGTCATCATTTGGATTAATTATGGTGTCTAGGAGAGTTATGACTGGTGACAAGTTTTGGATTAAGAAAGGGAACACCAATGGAGTATATGCCAAGCTAGCCTCGGGGTGCTCTTAAAATTATCCTTGCTTCTCGCGTTACATCTATCTCAACTGGCCATGATTAATGTTGAATGGTGGAATGGTGGTTATCAGTACGCGCAGGCCGTACGCCCAGGAAAGTACTATGAGAAGCGGAAGGGGAAAGTTATTCATGACACTCTAAAACTCTACTTATTGCATTATTAGTTTGCATTTGAAACTTGTGTATTTTCTTTCCAGTAACGTAACTTTTTGGTAATTCTGGTTTCTATTTATGTGCTATTTTATGCAAATCTCTACTATCTTACACTTATTATCTTTTCTTGTGTATACTTGCCTTCTAACTTAGAGTTTTGTTTTCATAGAGGTACGAACTTATGAATGCGTGCTCATCAATCTAAGCTTGATCGGCTGAGAAGACAACTTGACATCTCACCAAGCAACGCCACATTCAGAGACGCACTTAAGCAAACCAGTTCGTTCGAACCTCCATCCCCAATATTCGGTGAGTCCAAAAGCGAGAAGAGTAATTCAGAAGAAGAACAGATTTTCGGAACACCGATAACCATGGCACGAAACCTGAGTATCCGGGAGCAGACATGTGCAAACACAAATGGCACTACAGACTTCTGCATCCAGTATCCCGAGCCTCGAACCAACAAGAAAGATATTGAGCTTAAGAGTGGAGTTCTTCATCAACTACCCAAGTTCCGTGGAATCAGAAATGAAGATCCACACAAACACTTAACGGAGTTCCAATTCATCATTAGTAGTATGTGTCCGGATGATGCGGACTTGGAAATCATGAAGCTGAAAGCTTTCCCATTGTCCTTGGAAGAAAGAGCACGGGTATGGCTTTTAAGTCTCCCACCCAATCATATTGACTCTTGGGAGAAGTTGGTTCAGGAGTTTCTTACCAAGTACTTCCCTGCCTCAAAGATTACGGTCTTAAGAAAAGAGATCACTGGAATCAAGCAGAAAGAACATGATGAGAATTTCAGCCAGTACTATGAGAGGTTTAAGGAACTTTGTGCTTCATGCCCTACTCACGGGATCACAGAAGGCTATCTTTTAACCTACTTTTATGAAGGACTCAAAGGTTGGGATAGAGGACTGCTCGATGCTGCAGCTAATGGAAGTTTCTTAGCTCGGAGCCTAGTAGATGGTCGTGCACTACTTGAAAGCCGTGCACTCAATGATGCACAATACGAAGATGCCGATCCCATTTCTAGAAAGGTACATGAGGTAAGTTCCCATGCTATAAATGATTCAAAGTTAGATAAAATCACCTCTATGCTTTCGAATATGCTTGAGCTAAAGAAACAGGTAGCTCCAGTTTGTTCCATATGCTCTCAAGGCCATCTTGAGGAACAATGTCCCTACACTGCAAGGGAAGAAGACTCCGGAACTGAAATGGCACACGCCATTGGAGGCTATCAAGGAGGGCCAAGGACCCAAGGTTACAGTTGGAGAGATCCGAACAATGTCCTAAACCCTCAGCACATGTCGACCGGGCCAAACCGTGTCCCAGACCAGTTCCCAAGGCCCACATGGCAACCAAGGCCCACATGGCAACCAAGGCCCCCGGTCCCATTTTCTAACTTTTCTCATAATCATGCAAATAATCATACTTCCTCATCTTCTAATCCTGATTATGATAAAATGCTGGCTGCTCTTTCCCAAGGGCAGCAAACACTAATGGCGTCAACTCAGGCTCTTGTCACAGGTCAGCAAAATCAACAAAAAGACATCGCTGATCTCAAGGACCAAATGGGCAAAGTCGTGGACTTCATGGGTAAGATCCAAGCTAGCGGGGTGCTTCCACCTCAACCTACGCCCAACCCAAATGTAAGACCTGAAGCCAATGCAATCACCACTCGAAGTGGTAAAGTGCTCGGAGAAATAGAACCAGATCCAGCCGTTTCTGAGGCTGAAAAGCACAAGGTGGCAACTAAGACCACCATGACACAACCGCCAGTTCAACCTACCCACACACAAGGTAATAACCCAATCCCTTCAAGTTCGGTTGTTACTAATTCCCCGTTTGTGCATGCACCATTTCCAAGTAGGCTTGCCAAATCTAAGAAGAATGAATCCGATGAGGAAATCTTGGAGATCTTCAAAAGGGTGCAAATCAACATGCCCTTGATCGAGTGCATCAAACAGGTGCCGAAATACGCAAAATTTCTGAAAGAGTTATGCACTCCAAGGCGCCAGACGAGGGAGAAGGAGGTTGTGATGGTGAGTGAAACAGTTTCTGCTGTAATCCAGCGTCGGCTACCCCCAAAGTTGAAGGATCCAGGGAGTTTTTCTGTTCCCTGCGTGATTGGTAACAAGTCATTTGATAAAGTCATGCTAGACTTAGGCGCATCCATTAATGTTATGCCATATTCACTATATGTTGCCCTAGGTCTAGGTAAATTACAGCATGACGATGTTATCATTCAGTTAGCCGATCGCTCTAATGTGTATCCTAAGGGATACGTAGAAGATGTTCTTGTGCAGGTTAACCAGCTCATCTTCCCAGCTGACTTTTATGTCCTAGACATGGAGGATTCCCCTACGAATCAAGCTCCACTAATGCTGTTGGGAAGACCATTCATGAGAACTGCCAAGACAAAGATTGATGTGTTCAATGGAACATTAACTATGGAAGTAGACGGAGAGGAGATTGGCTTCAACATTTTTGATGCCATGAGGTACCCTAGTTCCGCAACTCATACTACTTTTTCTGTTGACGTGTGCACTTCTCTCGCAGAGAAACATTTTGATTCAATTCGAGAAGACACACTCAACATGATAATCCAGAAAGGAGTTGGCCTAACGCAATCAGGGGACGCCTTGGTTGAGGATACGGATTACGAACTAGAACCTCGAATTTGGGATGAAGTCATGACCCTAAATGAGACCCCCAGAATGATGAATCATCAGGTACCCTCGTCATTTCCAATCAGTACTAATGCCACTCCTCCTTCAGTGATTCAGGCCCCAGTTCTCGAGCTCAAAGTTTTGCCTGACCACCTGAAGTATGCCTATCTTGGCTCGGACGACACTCTGCCCGTCATAGTGTCTTCTGCACTAACCGAGTCACAGGAAGATAGACTGGTACAGGTCTTGACAAAGTACAAGACAGCCATTGGATGGACTCTGTCAGATATCAAGGGAATCAGCCCTACAACTTGTGTGCATCGAATCTTACTGGAAGATGATGCAAAACCCTCTCACGAAGCCCAACGTCGCCTCCATCCTCCGATGATGGAAGTTGTGAAACAAGAGGTCATCAAACTCTTGGACTGTGGTGTCATCTACCCAATTTCAGACAGTAAATGGGTCTCACCAGTCCAAGTAGTCCCAAAGAAAAGTGGAGTCACAGTTGTTGCGAACAGTGAAGGAGAGCTAGTGCCCCAGCGAACAGTGACCGGATACAGAGTCTGCATCGACTATCGACGCCTGAACAAAGCAACTAGGAAGGATCACTTCCCTTTACCCTTCATTGATCAAATGCTTGAAAGGTTAGCAGGTCACTCCTATTATTGCTTTCTTGATGGTTATTCCGGGTACAATCAAATCTGTATCGCTCAAAATGACCAAGATAAAACGACTTTCACTTGTCCTTTTGGCACTTTTGCCTACCGAAGAATGCCTTTCGGTTTATGTAACGCCCCAGGTACTTTCCAAAGATGCATGCTTTCTATTTTCTCTGAATACGTCGAAAAAATAATTGAAGTATTTATGGACGATTTTAGTGTCTTTGGGGATAGTTTTGATGCATGCTTAGAACACTTAGCACTTATCTTACAAAGGTGTGTCGAAACTAATCTGGTACTTAATTGGGAGAAATGCCATTTCATGGTTAGACAAGGGATAGTCTTGGGCCATATTGTCTCTGAAAGAGGAATTGAAGTCGATAAATCTAAAGTTGATACTGTGCGCCACTTACCCTCTCCCACTTCGGTGAGAGGAATCCGTTCATTTCTTGGTCACGCAGGATTTTACAGAAGATTTATCCAAGACTTCTCCCACATTGCAAGGCCCTTGTGCCGACTGCTTCAGAAAGAGACACCCTTCGTCTTTGATGCAGACTGTCAGGAAGCTTTTGAGAAGCTTAAAAATCTCTTAACCACTGACCCCATTCTTTGTGCCCCTGATTGGTCCTTACCCTTTGAACTAATGTGCGATGCCTCTGATTATGCAGTTGGAGCCGTACTCGGACAAAGGCGGGATAAGAAGCCCTACGCCATCTACTATGCATCCAGAACCTTAAATGATGCCCAGATGAACTACACCACTACAGAAAAGGAGTTGCTTGCTGTTGTATTTGCTTTAGATAAATTTCGTTCTTATCTACTTCGAACTAAAGTCATTATTTACACTGATCATGCAGCACTGAAGTATCTCCTAGCCAAGAAGGAAGCGAAACCAAGACTGATCCGATGGATTCTTCTTCTTCAAGAGTTTGACATCGAGATTAAAGATAAGAAAGGCGTAGAGAACGTGGTGGCGGATCATTTGAGTCGCATTGCACATGAGCGAGATCCTGTGGCGATTCAAGAGATGTTTCCAGACGAACAACTCTTCAGAATCGAGGGAGGTACTCCTTGGTATGCTGATATTGTCAATTATTTAGTCACCAAGCAGTTGCCCACCACCCTCTCCCGTGCACAAAAAGATAAACTTAAGAAGCATGCTAGGCACTATATTTGGGATGAACCTTATTTGTGGAAACACTGTGCAGATTTATTGATTAGGAGATGTGTCCCTGATATTGAACATAGGTCAGTCCTAGAGTTCTGCCATAGCCATGCTTGTGGAGGCCACTTTGGATCTAGAAAAACTGCACTCAAAATCTTAGAATCTGGACTATATTGGCCCACACTTTTTAAAGATGCACATTCATTTTGCTTAGCCTGTGATAAATGTCAGAGATCAGGAAACTTAGGACGCAGGGATGAAATGCCACAACATTATGTTCTTACTGTTGAAATATTTGATGTTTGGGGTATCGATTTTATGGGTCCGTTTCCTCAATCTAATGGCTATCTCTATATCTTACTTGCCGTTGATTATGTATCAAAATGGGTGGAAGCTAAGGCCACCAGGACTAATGACTCTAAAACTGTTGCAGAATTCCTCAGAACTAACATTCTTTCCAGGTTTGGGATCCCGCGGGTCCTAATAAGTGATGGAGGAAGTCATTTCTGCAGCAAGACCATTGAAGCTTTACTGAAACGGTATGGTGTCACTCATCGAGTATCTACACCTTACCATCCTCAAACGAGTGGAATGGCGGAAGTCAGTAATAGAGAAATCAAGAAGATACTAGAGCGAACTGTGGGTCCTAATCGAAAGGATTGGAGCCAACGGTTGGATGATGCACTTTGGGCATACAGGACGGCCTACAAAACACCTATAGGAATGTCTCCCTATAGTTTGGTGTACGGAAAAGCATGTCACCTTCCGGTGGAACTAGAGCATAAAGCATGGTGGGCCGTCAAAACGTTCAACATCAAGCTAGATGACGCCGGTCTGCATCGGAAGCTCCAGCTGAGTGAGCTTGAGGAAATAAGAAATGATGCATTTGAAAGCACTCTGATCTACAAGGAAAAGGCAAAGGCATTTCATGACAAACAGATCAGGAGTAAAGCATTTGACATTGGCCAGAAAGTTTTGCTTTTCAACTCTCGACTCAGACTCTTTCCTGGTAAGTTATGTTCTAGATGGGTGGGACCTTTTGTTATCACTAATATTTTTGCCCATGGAGCCATACAGATAAAACACGTTGGAACTGGAAAAGAGTTCAAGGTCAATGGCCATAGATTGAAGCCTTATATCGAGGAAATTGGCGAACACGATGTGGAGTCAGAAAGAGTGCTACGACGTCCCATCAGATGAACTAAATTTGGTCTAGGCTGGATGGACGTTAAACTTCAAGCGCTTGTTGGGAGGCAACCCAATGTGTTCGCGAGTGTGAAGGAGTCATCAACACAGATTTGCTTTCTTTCAACCCTTCACTCTCTTTTATGTTTTTCTTTCTTATTTCATTTTCTTAAATCATCTTCCTTACTTTGATTCTATGTTTAAATTACTTCGTATTTTCCTACATTGAGGACAATGTAGAATTTAAGTGTGGGGGAATGGTTTACAAATTTATTTGTGTTAATTTTCAATTGTTTCTTTCTTATTTGTGTTAATTTTCAATTGTTTTATTTCTTTCTTCAAAAAAAAAAATAAATAAAATAAAATTTGAGTCTTTTTGTTTTAAACGTAGCGTTTTTACGAGTCATCAAGTTGCCCTTTAACTTGTCAATGATATAAGTGAATGGAAATGATTATGTTATGGCCATAAAGATAATCACTACAACTTGAATTTGTTTGTTAATATTTTGTGATTAAGTGTTACTACTTGAAGATAATGCATGTTAATTGGTACATAAATAAGCATGATATGATAAGTATGAATCATTTGAACCTTATGTGAGCTTTAGAACTTATATACATCTTTGATGAGTGATTCATAAGTTCTTTGTTTAAATTGATATACATATGCCTCATAACTGCTTGCCATAGCTTTTAATGAACTCTAGAGCACTAGAACTTATTCTATGTGATTTTCAAAGCTTTTAAGTCAATAAATTCTCTGATTTTGGAAATGATTAAGGCATTAGGGTTAACACCACAAATTCAAACATCCATGTTCCCTATTTTGTGCGCACAAGTTGCGACCCCCTTAGTTTTACCCCTTTTGAGCCCACATTAAGCCTTTCTTTCCTCACCATGATTATCTAAACACTTGAGCTTAGTATAGACATCTTTTACCTTTGTTCCAAGGACTCGGTTGAAGACATAATGATTATGTAAAGAGAAAATGATGATATTGAAAGACTTTTATGTGTATTTTGTGGATTTACTTACTCAAACATTGTTGTATTTTTGACACATGTTATTACCTTGATATATGAAAAAAAAAAAAATGAAAAAAAAAATAATAAAAAAAAAAAGAGAAGAAAAAAAAAAAAAAGAAAGAAAGAAAGATATATTTATCAAGGTAATAAGGTTTGATTATGAATATTTGAGTTAAGTCCTTTACATTTGTAAATCCGGCACAAAGAATGAATTCGAGGCCCAACAAGATGAAATGTGGCCTATGTTCGAAGGAATGGATTACTGACATCATTGCACTAAGGTTGGGAAGTTATGATACGTTTTGGGAGTCTATTGAGTCTTGGAACGAATTTGAGCACCACTTGTCCTATATATTCCTTGCCTCTAAACTTAGCCCCATTACAACCTTCGTAAAGACCTTATGATCCTTAAGATGGTAAATTTTGATTAGTTGAGTCAATCACTTGAGTAAGCTTATGGTTTTGGTTCATTTGTGCAAGTATGTTTTGTTTTTATCTTGAGGTGTTTGTTTGAAATTTTGCAAAAGTACTTCATTTCGATTATGTGAGTATTTCTCACATACTTTGAGTGCAAACACAAACCCTCACAATTTGAGTGAATTTATGAGTGCATATCCTTGTGAGTTGATTCATACTTGTCTTATTCGTGCAGAACTCCATTTCACCATATTTACTCATTATCTTACTTGTTGAACATTTTGTTACCATATATTAACTTTTGAATTCCATTTGCTTAAATGTTTTAAGTGAAAATCTTTTATGCCATGATTATAACAATGAAATTTGAGACAAATGGTTAAGGGTCTACTTGTTTTAAATTCGTAGTTTGATTTTAGTATTTGCTAGGGACTAGCAAAGTTTAAGTGTGGGGGTATTTGATAGGACGTTAAATAAGCATTATTTTATATTATTTTATACCCTTTATACTTGACTTTTAATATTAAAATATTAAATAAATTGATAAAATAAATTATTTTGTGATTTTTATGTTTAGAAAAATAAAGGTTGTAATTTGGAGTATTTTTGGCGAAAGAATCGTTTCGTTCGGAATTATAACGAATAAAATATGGACGAAATTCGGTGGAATAATTAATTTAGTTATATTTTAATTAAATTAATTAATGCAGCCCAAACCCAATTTTTTATGCAGCCCAAACCGGTTTGTTCAGCCCGGCTCGTGCAGCCCAGTTCCTCCAGCCCACGCCCGCGTCGCGCGTCAGCCCGCGTCAGCCCGCGTGCAGCCCAGCTTCGCCCAGCCGCGCAGCCCGCGTCCGTGCGGCCCAGCCCAAGCCCAAACCGCTCCAGCATGCGCCTGCCGAGTCCCTGCTGTCACGTTCGGCGCGCGCCTGCCGAGCTGCTGCCCTCCTCTTCAGCACCGCCCAGCCGAATTTTCTTCCCTATTTTCCAGCAGACTCCCACTTAATTTCCAGCCATTTCCAACAACCTTCCAACCCAATTTTACAACTTTACAACTCAAACCACCTCTAAACATCATCACAAATCTTTATTACTCATCATTCCATTATTCCATTTTTTTTATTGTATTTTTATATTATTTTTGGTAGCTTTCTCCACCTATAAATAGGAGTTGATTTCACTTGTTGAAAACACTTCCAAGTAGCACAAAATTGAGCTTCTTTTAGGAGAAATCTTGGCAAAATAGTTCCAATACAATTTTGAGAGTTCAAGTCCGAATTTCCTTGTTTAATCTTCTTCCATCTTCATAAGGTTCCAGCCGCTGTTCGGTGTTCCTTGTGAAAAACAATCCATTGTTCTCATCCAATCTGAAAAGTGTAACATTTGCTCTCCATTCTCTTAAACTCTCTTATTTGTTATTGGTTCTAATTATAATGCAATATATGTATTGGTTTCTCCTTCCTATCTTTTGTGAAAATTGAGTATAATCTCCATGTGTTCTACTTTCTAAAAATCATTTACTTCTTACATTTTAGAGCTTAAACTTCATTTCGAAACTAAATGTTGATCCGCTGTTCGGGGCATTTAGAGTAGATTTGGAGAGATTTAATGTATGACCGCTGTTCGGCGCATTAAATCACAAACTTAAGGTAATTATATTATAAGTAAAAATCCGTTGTTCGGTGCATTTATAATATGAATAATGTATGAAGAAATATGAGTTTGTGAAGGTATAATTTCGTGATTAATTCAAATATTTGCAATTGTAGTATGTTGTTGAAGTTTGTGTTTACGGGAAGTCTACTTTGTGCATAAGTTAGAATAGAAATAAAATGAGTTTATCTATGCTTTTACTTATTTACATAATTACAAACCTCTTCAAAACCCCCCTTGTTTATTCTTTATTCTTTTATTCTTTATTCTTTTATTCTTTGATGCTTTTATTCTTTCATTCCTTTATTATTTAATTTATTGATTCTTTGATTAATTAATTCCTTTATTCTTTGATTAACTAAGTCCTTTATTCTTCTATTATTTCATTCTTTAATTCGTTAATTTATTAATTCTTTGTAATTCATTAATTTATTATTATCTTGTTCATCTATTCTTTAATTTATTAATTCTTTGATTGTTTAATTCTTTTATTATTTAATTCTCTAATTCATTATTCTTTTATTCATAATCCACTAACATATTATTAATGTTCCCTAATTTCCCCGGTTAAGAACGATCCCTATTTATCAATACTACATCTACACAAAAAGGGTTTAAATTGCATAACACTCGAATTACATGTTTAATTTAATGCGTAGTTTGGGCGTAGTCAGTTTTGCGGTCGATTCTACTTTCCACAAGGTGGAGGTGGAATCAGGATAGTTGGAGTTTCGAGAACGAAACTAATTAAGGAGGGAAGAACGGTTAGATTAGGTCGGTCGGAATTTCGAGGACGAAATTAATTAAGGAGGGAAGGTTGTAACGACCCGTCCCAAATTCCATGAGTAGATTAGTGACTAATCACGATTAGTGAGGTTAATCGGTGATTAGTTAGGCTAAATCGGACGAACGATGCGAAATGACCGTTTTGCCCCTAGTGGTGGCAAAACGTTGACTTTTCAATCGGGCGGTCAAATGAACTTTGACCGATGACCGTGACGTAGTTCGTGACGTCACGAGTTCATAGACAGGTGGTACGTTCAATTCCGACGTTCGTGGAGGAAGTTATGACGTTCGGAAGTTTAGGGGCATTTTGGTAATTTTGGTTAAATGGGGTCAAAAGTTGACTTTTTGACCAGGATGTCCAATGGCCGAGGGCCGAGGACCGTTACGTAGATAAGGACGATACGAATCCATAGACAGGCGGCACGTCGAATTCGGACGTTCGACGGCAAAGTTACGGTTCACGGAAGTTCAAGTGCACTATTGCACGAATTACGAAACGAGTTAACTTTTGGACTTAGTGGGGGCCCAGATATTTAATACCTGCCCTATGGATGAGTGACAAGTGTCACCCATCCACATGCCCTCTCTTTTCCTTCATGCACCGTGCATTCCATTCTTCCTCATTTCAAACACACACACACACAAAACTACCCGATCTCACATCCACCATCCTTCCATCTGTGCAACCCAAAACCCATCCATCCTTCATTCAAGCAACCAGGGATGGAAAAGGGAACTGAGGAGGTGGCTGGGCGGCCAGAACCGCCATCCACGGCGGCGAGAGGGACAAGAACCCGTGAGGTTCACGGTGAGGCCCTTTTGATCCGTTTTTACATTTTTGATGTTATGATTCATTTCTAATGATTTTAATGAGTCCATTGAGTTGCTAGGGGGTGATTAGTGAGGTTTTGGTGGTTAGGGACGGCTGAGAAGCCGTGTGGGATGATCGGAAAAACAGGGACCGTGAGGTCCATTTTGAACCGTTAGGATTTTGGGTGTTCTAGCTAGTTTGGTTAATTGGGAATGATAGGAAAGATTAAAAGATGAATTTAGGGATTGAAATGGAGGAAAACGGATGAGAAATGAGGGCGTCGGAGACCTGGACCGGTTACGCCGGTCCAGTTGCAGGGGTCGGACCGGACCGGTCGGTTCGGACCGGTTCGATCGAAGGAAGGGGATGCACTGTAGCGGCGCGTGGCTCCCACGCGCAGCCACTTCAGGCGGCGCGTGCGGGCGCGTGCTAGGGTATTTGGGGATGGTTTCAACATACGAAATCATCTATTCGATGTAACGAACATTTTGGGACTGGTTTCGTGTCGATCGGACACCGTCTCGATATGTTTCGGAGCATCGGAAGGTTTAGGTTCGGGATTAAAAATAGTTAAAAATACGGGAAAATTACGGGGCTTTGGTAGGAGGTTAATTAAGTAGTTAGTAACCTTCTATTACGATTTGGACAGGTTTGGGAGTCCCGGTGACGGTGATCGGCTCGGGGAGCCGTATGGCACGCAAATCGAGGCGGCAGCTCGGACGGTCTGTGAGTGGACCTTGTTTTCTAAATTGGTGCATGCATAAATGTTTATTATATGTTTTATTACTTGTTTGATGATGCCATGGGTGCATTTGTATGTGGTTACGTATAAGCACGTATTTTGAGGTTTCGGCCTTATACGGTGCTTATACGGGTCTGTATTTTTTTATTGATTTAAATGAACTGAATTTGGATTTCAAAAGGATAAACTCGGGTATGAGACCCATTTGGTTTTGTCTCGGGCATATGACCTCAGATATCGGGCACGGTGCCCAACTGATGTCCTATGTTCGGGCACGAGACCCAGTCACTTTACGGTTTTGATTTCAGGTCAGGGAACCTTAAATGGATTCCCAGGTTCATGACGGTTTATGGGAACCGGCATGAACCCTTGTTGGTTATTACGGTACATGACGGTTTATGGGAACCGGCATGTTACCTGGTTATGTTATTACGGTACATGACGGTTTATGAGAACCGGCATGTTACCTGATTATGGATATTATGGATCATGACGGTTCAGGGGAACCGGTCATGAATGTTTATGTTATGTATATATATATGTTCGTCTACCTTCCTTTACTTCTATTATCTCCTCCGGGGAGGGTCGTTGGCCTGGGTGGACCCCGGAGTAGTCACGGAGCACCGACTGAGTGGAGTCACCCCCCAGTTGGGTTCCTTACTCTCAGGAAGGCTATGGTTACTATTAACTCGGGTAGGGTCAGTGGTCTGCGGACATTGACCTTGACTTTGAGATGACTCGGATTGAGACCCGGGTAGCGCGCGCGTAGCTTTGGATACCGTGACAGGATTGGTTGTGTGACTTATAGATATGTATGTGATGGATATATGTTATACGATATGTGGTGTGTACAGGTGTGCACAGGATTTGAGCAGTGGCTCGTGTACTTGGTTTCTTTATGGTTTGGGGCCGAGTCCCGTATGGATTTGGGCAGTGGCCCGTATGGTCGTTTTCATTGTGGTCCTTTCGACCTTGGTTTATATCTGCTTTGGGCTTAGTCCCACATATGGTTTGTTTTGGATAAATGGTTTTCGAATGCATGCATGCTTTTTAGTGGAGGGTACAAATGTCTTCTCGTTAAAATGTTTTTATAAACTCTTGTTTTGTCCACTCACAGTTTTTAATGTTTTGACTGCCCTTCAGGTTGACATCGGATGTGGACTGTAGCAGGGACCGAGATATCACATGCCTCCTCCGGATCCTGGCGTACTCTGATAGCCCGGGAGGGCAAAGGTCGGAAATATCCCTTGTCTGACACTTCGTGTCAGACGGGAGCAGGGTCATCCCGCACTAATCCCGGGGGGGATTGGGATGGGTCCTGTCATCACTGAAATTAACATAAACTCACAATCAATCCAATATCATCAAAATCACATAGAAACACATGTAAATCGTGTAAATATGCATGCATAATAATTTAGGGAAAGAAAGTCCACTCACACACCTCGTAGCACCGAAATTCGCTTTGCACGTTTTTTCCGTAATTCCTGATAATGTCACTTCGTGCCAAAATTGACATTTAAGGTTCACAAATCATTCTAAATAACTCCCTTTTAATCCCATAATTTTCTAAAATTTTTATCAGTATTTAAAACGGATCCTAAACCTTCGGACACCCAAAACTACCCTGAAATGATGTCCAATTGATTCGATACCTATGTCAAAATGTTCGTTACATCGATTACATTGAAAACCTTGTTGATTGTATCTCGAAACTCCTACGCATGCACCCCTATGCACCACCCGAGTGGGAGCCACGCGCCTCCACTGTAGCATCATCTTCAACCCTTCGCCAACCCAAAATTCTACAACTTGGGTCGCCCGACCTGAGGACCCGACCCTATCCCAAAACACTCTGTTTTTTTTTCCTTTTTCAAATCCAATTCGACCAAGCTTCTCTAATCTATCAAAGGGAAAGTTCTATGCAACCAAAACCAACAAATCTACCTGAAAACACGTTCAACCCTTCGACGTCCTCGCGGACAAATTTTTGCTCACTATTCAGACGATCCCTGCGTCCAAACCTACATCTAACGGGCTTGATAAGGTGTCAGGACCTACCCCGGTTTCACCCCGAAACCCGAGGTAAATCCCGCTCCCGTCTGACTCCCCGACACAACACTCAAGTCAAACGCACTCAAACCCAGTCAGACGCAGGAGTAACAATGTTCCAAAGTTATCAGGTACAGAGCATAGTACGAAAATACAAGGAAAATAAAAACCGATAAATTACACGCACACGGAAGACTTTAAACTATTCCGGGATTCCCCCACGTCACTTCTATGCCTCGGACACTGCCTCGACGTCAAGACCCCGCGCTAGCTCCACAACCTGGAGGGCAAGTTAAAACAGAAGATGTGAGTGGACCATAATAACAGAAAGGTTTCTAAAACCATTTATCAAAAACCGAGTTTAACCCTCCGTTTTGAAAACTACATGCATAACCACCAGTTGTTAACACAGTTATAAATCAATGTTCACAAAACATCACAAAACATCATAAGAACAGAAACACTATAAAATATCATAAGAAACAGAAACACTATAAAACAGTGATCGAAATCATAGCATGTGAATTCTCAAACTGTATCATCAATCATCAAACTGTATCATCAATCATGAACATGAAAGCATCATTTCTGATCAAACCTGCTGGACCTATCCGAGTCTTTAAACTCAATCCAGGCCTTAATCATATCCGAGCCTTTAAACTCCCGAGTCTTTAAACTCAAGGCCTACGGGGGAAAATCAATATATCCGAGTCTTTAAACTCCCGAGTCTTTAAACTCAATCCGGGCCCGTCCCCCGTCAAATATATCCGGGTCTTTAAACCCAATAACCAGATCTAGCAAATCCAATCCAAATCATTTGTAAAACCATTGTCCATTTCCATATCCAAATCCGAATTCGAAATCCCCGGTCTGAAGCCCTTCCGGCTTCCAGAACCGCCATTTCGAACCCAAATCCGGAAATCCACTTTTCACTTTTAAAACCAAATCTCGATTCTTGAAATCCGATTTCAAAACCGAAAATCTTTAATCATCAAAGTCATGATCCAGAATCCCTTTATAATCAGTGAAAACCGCTTATCAATTGAAATCCCAAAACCAAAGTATCCATTTCAGAAACCAACCACTTTCTTGTAAAACGTGCTAAAAACCGGACTTCCTTGAAAAGCGTGCCATAATGTAAAACCAACCAAAACATATTCGATAAACATAGAATGATGATTAAAACCATAAAACAATTATAGAAAACAGTTATGCATGCTCGAGTTTAGAGAAGGGGTCCACTCACAGTACCAAGCCCTCAATCGTGTCCCGAACGTCCTGCACGTTCCTCGGCTTCCTCCGGAAAGCCCGATCCTGTTCACAATCACCAAATTACGTCACTAACACGTCCACGAGTAACCACCTAAATTCCCTCAAAATTCCCCGAATCCTAAACGTAATAACCCGGGACCTTAAACTTTCACCCTCGCGGACCTACGTCGATTCGACGTCCGATTAACCCGAAACCAAATCCAATGGACTCATCACAACTCCTGGACCAAAAACCATGTTGACCGTTTTCCCAACCGCCGCCGCACGCGCCCCCACGCGCCGCCCAAAGTGGCTGCGCGTGGCCCTCACGCGCCAGCTACAGTAGCACCATCAACCTCGACCTCACTGTGCTGAACCGGCCGCCGTGGCTTGAACCGGCGAGAAGCATTCTCCACCGTCCGGCCACCATTTCCTTCCCTTCTTTCACCCACAGCTTCGTCCAGACACCACGAATCCATTCCTCAACTCATTTTGGTTCGATTCGACTCCCAGCTTCACGACTGAAGCTCGAACCAGACGGCCCTCAAACCCCTGTTTCACGATCCTTCTACTCCGGTCACCTCCCGTCACGGTAGCGACACCAGACTCTTCCTAGGGTCTCACTGAACCTAGACCAACCTTTCTATACCGTCGACTCAGCCCCAAACTCGACGACTCTAAGTTCGAAGTTCACGGCCGAAACAGAGCACCAAATACTCACCGTCGACTGAGCTCCGCCGTGTACGCCCCCGTCACGGCGACCATCACAAACCACTCCTAGGACCTCCCTGAACATCACCCTGACCTTCAATCCTCTCGACTCTAAGCCAAAACTCACCACTTTCCAAATGAAACTCACGGGAAAACAAAGCAGGAAAACTTACCCTTCGATTTCAGCTCCGCCGTGCGCACCGCCGCGTGCCACGGTGTTCGTTGGACTCCGTGCAACCTCCTACAGCTCCCCTTGCCTTAGTCTGAGCCACCTCACGGCGTAGCCACCACCACGAACTCACGGCTTCCCTGTTCTCCTCACGCTTCCGTCGCACCACCACCGTGCCGCCGTGCACGATTACAGCTCCAAATCACCACCACCAGCTCACTCTTACCTCCCTGTCACTCTCACCCCTCACGCTTCACTCACCCTTGCACTGAATCACTCAATTGCTCTCCATCTTCCACCCTCTGTTTCTCTGTGTTTGTCGAAGAACATCCCACACGCACACACGGTTTCACCCAATTATTTAGGACCGTGCCTACACAGGATTTCACCAGAATCCTCTAGCCCCTTGCCAAGTGTCACCATCCACTCAACCCTTGTCCCATCTGGTTAAACCCCAGCCGTCCATTTTGCTTTCTCTGCACAAATCCCCAGATGCTAAAAAGACCAACATACCCTCCAGTTTTACACATTTTACGGTTTTACCAAAACTTCCTAGACCCGTAACTCTCGCCTCGTAAGTCCGATGAATACGTACCGCCTGTCATCGAACTCAGGACGACGAAAGCTACCTAACCATCCTAGGTCAACCTACCAAAACCCATTCGTACAAAAAGTCAACTATTCCCCCTAATTTACCCAAATTACGGTTAAGTCCTCAACCTTCCGAACATCACAACTTCCTCCTCGGATGTCGGAATCGAACGTACCTCATGTCTACGGGTTCGTGACGTCCTCAACTACGTCCTGGTCACTGACCAATACCCAAGGGACCACCCGAATAAAAGTCAACATTTTTGCCCGGACCAGGGGCAAAATCGTCATGCTAGGTGCCCGGCTCTCGGGACGGGTTGTTACATAAGGCAGTAGGGACCTAAGGAATAAGTTCACTAGCTTGAAATCAAGCTTACCTGTCAAAACTCGAGCTCATCAACCCAAAACCCGAAAATCCTCACGGGTTCATCATCCTTACTCACTCAACTCAAACCTCTCCTTCTTTCTTCCAGATTTTCTTTTCTCTCCTCTCTTTCTTCCTCTCTGCTTGCCTCTACTATGTTTCTCTTTTCTATGTTTTTCTTTCTCGACCAAGCCACAAATACACCAACTTACATACTTAAACAACAACAATAATCATACCACAATCACAAATATCCAAAACACCAAAGTCGACATCACGTAATTTTAAGGGATAAGGGACACGTGTCCCTGTCCAATTGGACCAAAACACATTCTCATAAGGAATTTACCAAATACCCTTCTTTACAAAATTTACCAAATTTCCCCTACGTATCTTAGACCAAGAATAAATCCAAACGAACTCCGTTTCTGGCATGTGACCTGTCAACGTACTTGGGATTCCGAGACCTTCCTAACGTCATTCTCAGAATTGCCAAAAACTGTCTCCGGTCAAAAGTCAACATATGACTATGGGTAAAATGGTTAATTTTAATCCAACTTTTCTGATTTTACCCTCGTCGAAGGTCTGAGCTGTGACAGTAAAGATGCATGACATACCATAAAACGTCCACAACAAGCCCCAAAAGAAAGAAACTTAGCTAGAGGGACAAGAGAGTCCATCATTGTTTAAAACAAACACTAAAAAAGATGGATGGTGATCGATCGAGACTTCCCTGCACATTCTTTGTCGAACTTGAGTGGCTAAAGTATCAGCTACTTTATTTATGCTTCGGGGAGCTCGCATACAACGAATACGCTCAAAAGGAGCACGATGAGTATGAAGCTGAAATAGGATGGGGAAGACTTTCTAGTTTCCACAATTAATACTACCAGAGATACACTTGATCATGGTTTGAGAGTTCGACTCCACAATGACATCCCGGAGACCACAGTCCAGAGCAAAAGCTACTCTAGAGAGAATGGCCCAAGCCTCGTCAATGAGGACGCTTCTAGAACACTTTGACTCAAAGATAACCCCGCAAAAATCACCATCTGAGTTTCGGATTGTCAGGACCCGACCTTCCTCGGTCAGGACCCGACTCATTAACACCATATTGTCCGCTTTGGGCCTCGCCCTCACGGTTTTGTTTTCGGGAGCTCATAGTGCAACTTCCCAGGGGGTCAACCATCATGAAATTGCACCAGCCTCAACTCGCTTAACTTTCGGGTTCCAATCCCCCCAAAGCCACTTGAACTCCCAAAAGGCCTAGTACTAAATAGGTGTGTGCCTACACCTTTAAGGCACACCATCATCCTCTCCCAGACCATTCTCCCTCGCAGGAATGTGGGATTGTTCATCGTTCCCTCCAGGACACTGGTCTTACAATCCACCCCCTTAGGGCCCAGCGTCCTCGCTGGCACACTTCCCGGTCGGGGTCTGGCTCTGATACCAAATTGTCAGGACCCGACCCTCCTCGATCAGGACCCGACTCATCTAGCACCATATTGTCCGCTTTGGGCATCGCCCTCACAGTTTTGTTTTCGGGAGCTCATGGTGCAACTTCCCAGGGGGTCACTCACCATGAAATTGCACCAGCCTCAACTCGCTTAACTTTGGGGTTCCATCCCCCCCAAAGCCACTTGAGCTCCCAAAAGGGCTAGTGCTAAATAGGTGTGTGCCTACACCTTTAAGGCACACCGTCATCCTCTCCCAGACCATTCCCCCTCGTAGGAATGTGGGATTGTTCACCGTTCCCTGCAGGACACGGGTCTTACACGGATAATAGCCCCAAGCCCAGCAGGAACATCCAGGCTCACCTGAGTTTCAGATAAAATATGAGAAATTTGAGAAACTAGGCTAAAAAGTTATTATTAACTTCTTTAAATGGCAGGATTTTATAGAATTTTGTGGAGTTTGACAGACATTTCAATTAAATTATGTTTAGCCAAAATTTATGGTTTCTCTAGCCTATTTTCTCAAATTTCACAGAATTTATGCATTGCTTAAAAAGTATAGCTCGTATATTTTTATATTTTTCAATAAATTTGCTAAAATACAAGTTCCCATGCTAATATGTAATCATATATTATTCTCTAAAAGAAGTATAAGTAATTAAATAATACAAGTTTTATAAGAATTTATTTATTGTTAGAAGAAAAAGTTTAAACATAAGATAAAAGTTAATAATAATAATAAAAATGAAGACCACAACTCAGAAAATCCATGTGGACATCGTAATCGATGTATGGATTGACACCTAGACACATCGTTTAGGCATGGATGAAAATATTGTCCATATCGGCGAAATATCGCTCGATATATCAAAAAATCCAGTCGGCGACACGTAAATGGGGGTGAGGGAAATTGGCCGAAATATCAAATAATTTTCTTATTTTGAGCCTGCAAATCCCTTTTTGGGATCCAAACGATGAATGTGGACTATTAATTTGTGAAAATTGGACGTAAAACATAGTAGTTTGAGCTGGGTCAAGACGTCGGGTCAAAAACCCCGAGTTGCAGACCCATTGGAGGAAGAAGATGACTGTTAGTTTGCATACTTTATATATTATACGTTGCTTTAATTTTGAATCAGGTTGACTAGCCGAATTGGTTGTACATTTTGCCTCTTAATTAAGGGTCGTGGGTTCGACCCCCGGTGTGCACACCTGCTGAATGTTTACCATTTTATCCATTTTTTTTCCAAATTTTCAACAGAGTTTGTCCTTTTTGTTTTTTTTTTCAATTTTAAATATATCAATTCCTTCCAATTTTTTAACAAAGTTTGGCTCTATTTTTTCATTTTTTTTTAATTTTAAATATATTTGGACTCATTTTATACTTATTGTTATGTTTTTAATTATATTAACATTCAATTATAATAATTCACTTCATTTTATGTTATATTTAAGAATTTATATTATTAGTCATCGTCAAAATCATATTGTACCATATTATTCATCATATATTTATTATAACAAAGTCATTTTATAATTTTATTAGTCCTATATAACTATTATTAGATACTTAAATTTTCCCCAAATTTTCTTTAAAAATTTCCGTTATTTTTGTTGACCGTAAATGATATCAATATCAATATCGATATTTAGAACGAGATATTCGTAAATGTGGCTAGAGATATATTTATCAATATCGATATTTCAATCCTTGGGTCTAGGTGATGAAATCCAAAAAGTAAAGCGGTGTATTTTAAAAGGCCATGCAACAGGTAAAGAGTAAAAATGCTGGTTTCAAAAACTATGTCACTTGAGGCTCGAAGCACCTTAAATTATAACCAATGGATTAGTGGATTCCGGCGACATTTACATCCATGCCTATATCACACAACACATGGATTAGTGGATTACAATTCGAGCTCGACTCATAACCAATGTAATGGATGGTCCCTAAAGCATAATCAAAACTAAATGACTAACCAATGTAATGGATACTCCTTTGTATTTTCTCATGAACTTTATTTTACTTATTTATACACAATCCGAACCCGACTCGTTTAATAATCGTGTCAAGAATGTCCAACCCAAATCCGACCTGTTAATGACCCGCGTAACCTGTGTAACCCATTTAATAAACAGGTCGTACTCAAAACCCAATTAACCAATGACCCGTTTGATCCGTTTAACTTGTTTAACATATTTAACCTATTTAAATTTTAAGATTTAATAGATATTTATATAGGTAAATGAGTAGATATATGAATTAGTAATGACACGTTTATTAAATGGGTCAACATATAAGTCAATATACCGGTTAACCCGTTAACTCAAAATCTACAAATTTATTAAATGAGTTAACATGTCATTATACGGGTTAACAAGTTGACCTGAAATCCATCCGTTTATTAAACGGGTCATAACGGGTTGACCCGAAAATGACCCGAAATTTTAATTGTGCGGGTTGACCCGGATAAATTTCGTGCAGGTTTCGAGTCGTGTCAAAAATTTTCACACTTAGGTATTTTAATAAAAATAAAAATAAATAAAATTGTATGATTAATCTGAACTGGGGTTTTTTGAGTGAGAATGTTACATCCATGTGCCGATTAGGGGTGACAATGGGTCATGTCGTGTCGGGTTCGTGTCATGTCATGAATTCTGTTTTGCCCATTTATGCCCAACCCTAATCCGACCCGTTTAATAATCGTGTCAAGAATGTCCAACCCGAACTGTTAATGACCCGTGTAACCCGTTTAACTCATTTAATAAACAGGTCATACTCAAAACCCAATTAATCTATGACTCGTTTGACCCGTTTAACATGTTTAACCTATTTAAATTATAAAATTTAATAGATATTTAAGTACATATATGGGTAGATATATAGATTAGTAATTACACGTTTATTTAATGGGCTAATATATAAGCCAATATACGGGTTAACCTGTTAACTCGAAATTTACCCATTTATTAAACGGGTTAACAGGTTGACCCGAAACCCACCTGTTTAATAAACGGGTTATAACGGGTTGACCCGAAAATGACCCGAAATTTTAATCGTGCGGGTTGACCCGGATAAATTTCGTGCGGGTTTCGAGTCGTGTCAAAAATTGCCACCCTTAGTGCCGATACAAGGCTTTATATGCGACGCTAGATGTTTCCTTGTGTTGGCACATGATGCAAGCCCTGCCACATGGACGCCATGTGTCAAGCGGAGTGTGACACATATTTGGGAAGTATGTAATAATTTACATTAAGTAGTTTACCAATCATAAATAATTAGAGCATTAATTGAGCTGATTTTCATTTGATATGTTCAAAACAATACTTGGATATCCCACCATGGTAATATATTCTAAAATTACCATTTTAATTTATCAAATGTCATTATACATATATAAAAATTGAAACATTTTAACTCCTAAAACATCGTTTTAAGAACATTTATGAAAGAAAAAAAAAACTAAATTGGAGATCATTTATACACTCATATATATCAACTAAATGTACGGTTCGTCATGAGAATCTTAGTTGTTATCAAAACCGTTTATTTCATAGTATGCATAACTAAGTGACCTCCAATCTTTTGATTTTTGTATGAAAGTGATTTTCAAATTATAATTTTGAGAATGAATGATTCCGATTATAATATATATATATATATATATATATATTTATATACAAAAACGATTCGATAAATCAAAATGTTAGTACGAGAAGTACCATCAAAATAATCGGAATAAAAATTAACTTCATTACTAAGTTATCTTTGCACAAATCTACAAATTAGGATTAAGGATGAGTATTATATAACCAATTAATAATAAATACAAAATGTCTTATATATTCTAGCGATGGTTATAAAATGTGAGAAAATATGATTGATTAATTTTCTATATGCAATACATAATAATGATAAATATTGTAAATTAAAATTTCACCTGTCGAAGGATGTGGTTTAAAAATGAGAATTGATTTGCACAAGAAAATTATTATTTGAAATTATTATAATTAGTACTTCTAAATCATAATTTTAGTTTGTTTCAATATTGTGATAGGTTATTTTTTTTTTCCTGAAAATACCTCTTTATTAACTAAACACGGGTAGAAACGCCAACATCCTTAGCGAGAAGGTTAAACAACCAAGTTGGTTCCAGACCGGCCCAAACATGGTACCCACTCATACACTTGACATGGTTAGCAACAGCATGTGCCACCATGTTACACGCCCTAGGGGCAAATTGGAAAGTAATCGACAGAAATGACTCACAAAGTACATATATGATATATATCATGAAGGATGTTGGTAAGAGTACCATCAGTGCCCTTCTTGCATAACAATTAAATCAGCTATAGTGAGTCAGATTCCACAATTACAGTAGTATGGTCAGCCGTCACACAAGACTCCAACCCTGAACGAACAGTCAAAGCTTCCGCCTGAAGAGCCGACGAACATGCAATCATACTAGCCCCCTCGGCCCCCTCGTAGGAACCTAGCCATGATCGTAGAACCCAACCGTAAGCCCCCTTGTGTGTGCCTATAGACCAAGCTCCATCACAATTGAGTTTGAGGACTCCGGGGATGGGTCGCTGCCAACCTTGGCCCTGTACTCTCTGACAAGGCCCCGCTATTTCACCCATAACCACCTCACCAACCAAGGTCCCCTCAATTATGGCCTTAGAGAACTCGGATATCTGTCGAAAAAACAAATCTAGAGCTGTGGCCGGAGATTGTAAAGTATGCTTAAAGCACTGTTCATTACGTGTTTTCCAAATCCGCTAACAACCAAAGGCAAGCATCTAGAAAATATTCCATGCATCCTCTTTACTACCATATTTGACTTCTAGAGCGTGCCAACAGTCACGAAACGAAAGGCACTGAAGAGTATTAGTCACCAATTGGAGCAGTCCTCCATACCAGAAAGTTTGAGCAAACTGACAAGTGAAAAAGAGGCGGGACTCTGACTCTTCCTCATCCCCACATAACGGACACACCGTCTCCACATTTACTCGTCGACGGGCCAGATTCTGACGGGTAGCAATATATCCAGGACAACAAGTCCAAATAAAGTGCCTGATTTTGTGTGGTACGTTCAGGCTCCAAATGTGTTTTCAGATGCGTTGCTGCCCATTAACCGTACTAGTCTCCCCACTACCTCTTCCAAATAACTCACCATTATGACACAGCTCCGTTGCCAATAAATACCCAGAGTGAACATTATATCTACCATTCGTCGAGAAGTGCCAAACATAACGGTCAGAACACCCATACTTACTTAACAGAATAGAGCAAATGGCATTGGTGTCCTCCTCATCAAACAAATTTGCCACCAGGCTATACAACCATGTATGGCTAATAGGGTAAATCAACTCATTAACCAAATGTGGAAGGTTTGGATTAAGAGATTTTACCTTAAAGGGCCGGCCAACTGGAAGCCATGGGTCCGACCGAGTGTCAATTAGGGTCTCATCTCCTACATGCCAGCGAAGGCCCGACTTCAGGATACGCAACCCCTTCAAGATGTCCTTCCAACCCCATGAGGACCCCGCCACATCCTTAGCTTCCAGAATTGTAGTCCCACTATGGTACTTTGCTCGTAATAGCCTCGCCAGAAGGGAGGAGGGTTGATCCAATAGCCTCCACCCTATTTTGGCAAGCATGGCTAGATTGAATACCCTAATGTCCTGGAAGCCCAATCCCCAAGCATCTTTTGGAACCGTGAGTCTCTCCCAAGCAGCCCAATGCATACCACGCTGTAGTTGTTGCTTACCCCACCAATACCGGGCCAATATCCGCTCAATATCCTTACAAACCCCCACCGGAAGTTGGAAACATGACAGAGCATAATTAGGTAGAGCGAGAGTTATAGACTTAATAAGAACCTCTTTCCCAGCCTTGGAAAGAAACTGTTCGGACCAACCTAGGGCCTTCGCCTCCACTTTATTTCGCATATCTTCAAACACTCTCTTCTTGAAGCCCCAAAATCTGCTTGAAGACCCAAATATTTTCCAAACTCCATTTTAACACGGACACCTAGCACTCTAACAATCTGGTCCTGCAAGAGAGGAAGATAGTCTGCACTGAACACCACGAAACTCTTCTCAAAATTTATTTTCTGGCCCGAGCACAACTCATACAGTTGTAATATCTCCTTCAAACACACTGCCCCTTCCATCGTCGCTTTAGAGAATAGGAATGAGTCATCTGCAAAAAATAGGTGGGTGACACTGAAAGCACTAGGTGCAACAGGGATTCCCCGTAGGGCTCCTACCTCAATCTTCCTACGAATAAGGGATGACAAGCCTTCTGCACATAGAACAAAAAGGAAAGGAGATAGGGGGTCACCTTGCCTCAGGCCTCTAGAAGGTCGGAATACCTCAGCAGGGGATCCATTCATAAGGGCACTGAACGACGTCGTAGTGATACATTCTTTAATCTAATGACAGAAAACAGGGTGAAAGCCCAGCCTTGCCATAACCTCCAAGAGGAAATCTCACTCCACTCTATCATAGGTCTTCGACATATCCAATTTAAGCATCATATCCTCACCATCTTTACCCCGTTTCTTTCCAATTGTATGCAGCAACTCATGTACCACGAGAACATTGTCTGTAATTTGTCGTTCCGACACAAAAGCACTTTGAGAATCACTAATCACCTCCCCCATCAAACCTTTCAGTCGGTTAGTAAGAACCTTGGCAATAATTTTATAAATGACATTGCATAAGGAAATAGGACGAAATTGTGTCATATTCATCGGGCTAGAAACCTTAGGGATTAAAGCCAGGTGTGTGAAATTAAACTGTCTAAACATATATCCAGTATGAAAGAAGTGCAAAACAGCATGGATTACCTCATTTCCAAGTAAGCCCCAATGTTTATGGTAGAAGCTCTCAGTAAAGCCATCAGGACCCAGGGATTTTGTAGGATGAATCTGCACAAGTGCTCTCCGAACCTCCTCGTGTGTGACTGGCCGAATCAAGGCCGCATTTTCTGAGGTAGAAACCCTAATTTCAATACAGTTTGTGACTTCCTGGAATTGGGAAGGCAGTGAGGTTGTGAAAAAGGTCTTGAAAGAAACCATTAGCAATCACCCCCAAATTCTCCTCCCTGTCTATCCAAATTCCCTCACTATTATAGAGACCCAGAATACGATTAAACCGTCGTCGCTTCACAGTTTTTGCATGGAAAAATCTAGTATTTTTATCCCCCTCATTCAACCAGTGCACCCGAGATTGCAGCTTCCAATAAATTTCCTCATCCATCACGGCTTTCTTGAGTTCTTCCTCTAGCCCCTTCACCCGTGGGCCATCAAAACACACAGCTTGGTAACATTCATTGAACTGGTCCTTTAACTTTTTGATCAGCTTCTGGGAGTTGCAACCTTCCTTTCTTTTCCAGTGCACCAAATCTCTACGGACCCATTTCAGTTTCTCAAACACCTTTTGGCTTGGCGAGCCATTCCTATCCACCCGCCACTCCCTTTGAACAACATCCCCACACGCCTCTATCTTGTTCCACTGCGGATCATAAATAAACCGTCCCCGTTTCCTGCGAGCTTATTTGAAACCATTGTAAATTTGTACGGTAATTTTGGTAGATAAAAGACAATGAAAGAAAAGAAGCTAATGAATTGTAAATTTCTAGGGTAATTTTAGTTTGTTTCAATTCTCGTTTCTATTTCGGTACTAGATAGCTTGTTTGGTCACTTTTCTCATTCCTTTTGAATTTCTCAGCCGTTAGATCATGAGCACGAAATCTGGCCGCACAAAAAGCAATTTATGGATTCGATTAGCGTTTTTGAAATCACAATTAGGAGCTGCCCACTAGATCTCTTGGAAGTTGGGGGAGTGAGTGGGCCTGCGATGGGATCATCAAGTGGACCTCCGTCGACTTCCGCTTAGACATCTTCACCGTGTGGCTCATTGGATTCTGGGTCCCAGGAGCAACGGACGGTTGAGATGAAGTTATGGCGCGTCCATAAACAGTAGAGAGAGGAGCGGCTCTTTTCAATTTTCATATCCATGTTGCTTTTTTGTCTTTCTTCCGCTGCATCTCTATTTATTTATTTTTTAAAAACTTTCAATGCCACTTCCCCAATATTCTCTCCTCCTCCTCCTTATTCTTCTTCTCTATTTTGTGGGGGTTGTTTATGGTAATTTAGCTTACTGCAGCAAATGGCAGCTGGAACACAAAGGTTCATCGATCTGCACTTCATAAATTAAAGGTACGTGAGCAAAACAGATGAATCATTCATACATTATGAAGAATTCTATGTGCGATTTTAGAGAAATTAAACACTTGGGTTGAACTTGGAAGTGATATTGTAGTCGATTAGTGATCTTGAAGATTTTGTGTTCAAAAATCAAAATCTGGCTTTTGAATCCTGTCAATATCATTGACCCTGGTTCTCCCTTCCTTCTTCTTTTAACATTTGTCAGTCTCTTCAGTTTTACTTGCGAAGGTGCTTCCTTTTTGCTTCCAAAAGTTCCATAGCAAAAAAGAAACAAAGTTCATTTGAAAGTCAGTCATGATTAGTTAACTAGCAGTAAAAAATCTTCCCCTTTCCCAGATTTTATGCCTTTTTCTAGTTAAATTTGAAAAAAAAAAGTAGTGAAAAAGAAAGAAAAAGAAATAAACTTGTCACACTGCTTGTGCTTGACTTTTGTATCTTGGTAGATGTGGACTTAGTAGTGTTTTTCACATGCCTACCACAATGGGCTTTGGATTTAAATAGTGTTTTGCAGCTGCTAAGCACACTTAAGTTTGTGTTAATTACTTACATGGATTTTGGGTTTTTGCATTTAGTTCTGTTCATAGGTTATGTGCATTTATGCAGATATTGTTTCATTTGGAGACTTAAAACATGAAATCCGGGCATTTGGATGAATTTACTTCTATTTCTACTTCCCTTATAACGAGAACACTTCAATTTTTACATTATAAATATATTAAGTTTGATGAATAATCCCATCCAATCTAATTCAACTCACGAAAAGAGTCCAAAAGGAATTAATAATGTCGACCTACCTATGCTTCAAATTAAGAAAAATAATTTACATTTGATAAATTTTAATCTTGATTGGGGTGATTGAAACATGTATAGGGCGTGGTGCCTCAACTTTGAACCTTGCTTGAAGACACTCATAAGGCATCATTGTGCCTCAGCTTTTAATACAAAAAAACACCACAAGATGAGGAGAGGGCTTGCTTGTTGTACCCGGGACAACAGACTCAGAGAGGTCAGCATCGACTTTGATGAGCAAGAGAGTAAGTTCTAAAATAAATTAAACTATTCAATTTTTTTTTCCCTTGCCAAAGTTTTACTTTTGTTATGGTATTAGTTTTTTTAGTCAAATTACAATATTAGAGTGGGTTTGTATGGCCATATTAAAATCTTGTCGGGCCTTTGTAAATGACGGAAAAACCTTGTATGGCCATATTAAAAACAGCACAACCTAAAGGAAAAACCTTTAGGGCAGCCCCCACCTACACCATCAAACAAAAGAGCCGGGTGGCTTCGCGAGGGCGAGAGTGAATCCAGACATGGTTAGAAGATCGACCATGGCCTAAAGAAGCAAGGGCATCTGTCACAAAATTTTCTTGGAAAACATGCTTGAAGGAAAAAAGATTTTTCAATTGACAATTTGTCATGCACCTAGAATTGCATAGTTTTGAAACCGTGTGGTGGCTTATATTCAAAAGAAATCCGTGATTAGATAAATAGTCAAACAACCAGTACTTTTTTTTTTTTGGGGTCAAGAGTCAATCAACCAGTATAGGAGAAATTAATTGTTTGAATTTTGGACATTTAGTCTTTTATTTTTCATGTCTAACATGCCTGCTGCCTACAACAAGTCTACCACAAGGGTCTAGACCGAGTTTGTTTTTATTTATTTGGAGATGGGGAATTCTGCTTGCCATGTACATAAGCAGCCTGCATTTATAATTCTAGGTAGAAAATTTATGTCCACTTTCCAATATTTAATGTTCTTTGTCTCTTGAGAAGACCAAATCTACTTTCACTGTTCATTTTGTTTTCCATTTGTTTCATTTTGAATTTGAATTTAAAGGGGCCATTTCTCTTCTTATTCTGATTTTCTTGGAACAGAGAAAAAGGGTTTCACCTTTTACCTGCCAAAAAAAAAAATTTTACCTTTTGAAAAATGATTTTCATATGCTGGCCAAACCACCAATGTGAATCTTCTGATTGTAGCTATGGGGTGTCTTAAAATGCTTGTGTGAGCTTTACCAATCCCCAGAAAAGTACGCGTCGTGTTCGCCACTAGTCCTTTTTGAAAAAAAAAAAAGCATGTCATTCTCAATCCGCATGTTTGTTTAGTAAGATTTTCTGAAATGTAAAGGTTATTTCATTACATTAAGCTCTTAACCAAACCAAGCTAACCAAAATCAAATCCCACTGGCTCCTAAAGGAATATTAGGATCAATGTTGATATCAATATCAATATCAATCCCTGCCTGTAGTTATATGGCAATAAGCATTGTAACTGGGCCAGGCTTCTGGGTATACCCATCTCTATACGTGCGAGCCACATGTATATGGTGTTTTGCCTTTGTTTTAGCATATTGTAGGAATCTTCCTTTCTTTTGTTTTTTAATTTAAAATTTTTATTTAATTTTAAGAGCCTTAGCCTATGGATAGACAGAAAGAGAGAGCAAAAGGACCCGATCGGAAATTGCATGACTCTTGGTTATTTTTTTTATTTTTTTGGGATACAGCATGACTTGGTTATTGTTTTATTGTTTGGTGGGGAAATGACAATGGTGGGCCCAGGAGTATATGCTAGTGTCATCTCCACTAAATGTGACGATGGAGAAACTAATTGGGTGGTAGGACGCACAAAAGTATCCATGACTTTTCAATATAAAAAAGTTCATTGTAATGGACCGATGGAAGTAGTTCCTACACCGTTCTTATCGTACCTGAATTTTACTTACCAACCTTTCTTAAATTTTAACGTTAAAGTCTGTCGTCCGTGAATTTATTTTACTAATAGTAGCTAAATTTCAATATTAACGTTTGCTACCCTTTAACTTTACTTAAATGTAGAGCAATGGTCATTCCGTCAATTTTTTGATTTTTTTTGGTTTAAAATAAGGCTAGAGATGTCATTTTATGTGATGGAAAGACCACTTATTCACATTGAGTAAATTCAGGATAGTAGGCTCTAATGTTAAAATTTAAAGACAATAAAATCTGGATTAAATTCTGAAACGTTTACGACCATTGAGCATAATGTTAAGGTTTCTAATTTTGAATCTGCCCTCGTCTAACATAGAAGAAAAAAGCAGGCTCATGTTTAAATGTGGCTGTCTATGAGAGTCGATTTTGAAAGTTTGTGTGGGAAGGTTCCAGGAGAGTGGGTTGGTCCAATTTGTAAATGATTGTGGAAGCTTCTGCTTTCAGTTGAAATCTTTTGTTAAGAATTGTAATCTCTTATTAAAACTTGAGCAGTGATCATAGCTAGATTGCCTTACCCACCCAAATCTTCCACGTGGCGCTCAAGTAAAAAGTAAAAACTTAAAAATCGAAAAAATGAGAAGTAACAATAAAAGGGTTGAGTAAAAGAAGAGGAGTTTTATCTTTCTCTTGTGATGGAAAATTGTGGCGTGTTTGTGTGCAAACTGCAAAGCATGCAAATGTATGTTGTATTTATGGTAGAAGGGATTGGAAAGTTTATGAAATGTGTGTTGCTTGCCAATTTAACTGTGGTTAATCGTACTTAACTTCTATCATCTGTGAATATCAAAACTTTGATTTTTTTTTTTAGATTTTTATTTTAGGGGTTGTGAAATTTGCAAATAAACCTCATTGATCATAATTGCAATAAACCTGGAGCATATGATGATGACTGAGTAGTAAAACTATTCTGACTGTAATTCAAGTGGTGGATGGAGAAGGGGGGGATGACTATACATAAATTTGATTTTCTTCACTTAACTTTTAGGTGCTTTTTTCCTCAAGGCCCACATTTGTTGAGTAGGATTAGATTGGATTAGATAACTTATCAAAAATGTATCTTGACTGCTATGTGGATTTTGGATAGGATTAGACATGAACAAAAGCTTACCTCTTCGAAACCTACTATTTAGAAAGGATTGGATTTGATAAATTTCTTCTATGTCTATGCCCTGCTAATTGCCTTACCATGAAAATACATCCATTTCTACATTGAAGATACATTGAATGTGATGAGTTATCCAGTTCAATCCAACCCAATCCCGTTCACCAAACAAACCCCTAGAGTTGGGAGCAATTGTTTGACAGATTGCCTCAAGGAAGACATCAATGACTGAATATAGTAGGCCATGGAATTTAACCCCACGAGGATTTGATAATTCCTCATTACTCTGATTATTTGTTTTTTTTTTGAATGTTTGGCTTGTTCCTCGGAATCCTAATATTAAACTTCACTTTTCAGGGATCATGACATATAATGGCCTTGAAAATTGCATTCTCAATGGTCAATCTTTAGAAAACGAAAGTGGAACAAGCAGAGGAGATGGGTTTGGAACTGACTCACTGGATGATGATGCTTCAACATGTTCTTCGGGGAAAGATGCTTTCGGATCCTTCTCTTCGAAATGGTTGACAGTCAACAAAGAAGAACAGTTTCTGGATGAATGGGATCACTTTGACAGCCCCCAGCACTTGTATGTCAAGCAAAAACCAGCTTATGCCTTTGAGAATTCAGACGTAGAGGCGATGAAAGAAAAGTTTTCAAAGCTGTTATTGGGTGAAGATATCACAGGAGGCTACAAGGGCACTAGCAGTGCACTAGCACTGTCAAATGCCATCACAAATTTAGCAGGTTTGCGATATTAGCTTCTCTCAAATCTCAACAAGGAAAAAGAAAACAAAAAGAGAAATATTCATATGGGAATAATTATGCGCTTGCTTGCAGCAACGATTTTTGGAGAGCTGTGGAAACTGGAACCACTTGCTGAAGAGAGAAAAAGCAAATGGCGAAGAGAAATGGACTGGTTGCTTTCTCCTACCAACTATATGGTCGAGCTGGTTCCTGCTAAGCAAAATGGTGCTAATGGTCGCACATTAGAGGTACCTAATTTGAGTAGGTTAAATTGGGTTCGAATATAATGTCTTGTCAAATTTAACAATGGATAATGGTAACGAGATTAGTTTTTGATTCTTTCTGCAGATTATGACCCCTAAAGCCCGGGCAGACATACACATGAATCTTCCAGCACTTGAGAAGTTGGACTCCATGCTAATTGTAGGTGGTCCATCTCTTCGTTTCCATTAGCCAACAATATCCATGCACTTGAGAAGTTGGAACATTTTTTGACGTACCCTATTGTCATTAATCTTCAATTTGTAGGAGACACTTGATTCAATGGTCGATACTGAGTTTTGGTACGCAGAAGGAGGTAGTCGAGCAGAAGGAAGCTGCAGGAACAAAATTCATCTTGAGAGCAAGAGATGGTGGTTCCCATTACCCCAAGTACCAGCTACCGGGCTCTCTGATACAGCAAAACAGAAATTGCTTAATCAGGGTAGGGTGGTTCATCAAGTATTCAAGGCTGCCAGAACCATCAATCAAAGTGTTCTGCTTGAAATGCCTGTGCCAACCGTTATAAGGGATGCACTTCTAAAGGTAATATTATAAGGGACTTTCTATTGTTTGTTTCAAAGAACTTTCAAATGTTGGTATTCCGCCCCAAATTCTTCAAAACATGACACTCTGGTCCCTTGGTTAAATTTTTCGTTCCAACTTTCGATAGATGTTGGGGTGCTATTTGCCGAATGTTATCAACCTCATTAGAAAATCATATCTGTCATTTTGCCAATTTTGATTCTCAATTTGAGTATTTTTTTTTTCCGATCATGCCCTTTTAATGAGGCTAGTAGTCATAAAATGGGACTCATTCATAGACAACATTTGAAAGGTCAAGTATGCATCTTTACAAGATATAAAACACAGAGTAATAAAGTGTAATTAGCCTTTGTTTTTTAATTATTTCTTTCATTTTTGAGTTGGTCATTTTTACAATATGTCTTAATTTCCATGTTCTTAGTCTGGAAAAGCGGGCCTTAGTGAACAAGTATACAAGGCCTTGGCATCAGAAACAAACACAGCTGAGGACATACTGAATTTACTCCATATAAAGTCTGACCACAGTGCCCTTGAGGTCATTAACAGCCTGGAAGGTGCTGTGTTTTCTTGGAAAGAAAGAATCACACAGCAGGATAGTGGCAGTGGTAGATCTCCTCTCCGAACATCATGGTCGTCCTTGGTTAAGGACCCGTTGTCTGAGATGGATAAGTTGGAATCGCTGTCGGATCGAGCACAACTACTTTTACAGCAGCTGAAGATCAGATATCCAAACCTCCCCCAAACATTTCTTGATGCAACCAAAATCCAATATGGGAAGGTAAGCCAGCTTGCTTCATAACAAAACATTGCTCACAATCCATCTTTTTTTTTGTCTTTCTCATTTCTCTTATTGAATATTTACATGTTGATATATTTGTGAAGGATGTTGGGCATTCAATTCTGGAAGCATATTCTCGAGTTATTGGAAACTTGGCCTTGAGCATACTGTCTAGAGTAGGAGATATTTTGCAGGAAGATGCCTTGAATAATCCGGATTCATGTCACATTCCAGGGATCACGAATACTAATATACTATCGGCATGCAGTAAATGGGATACTTGAGTTGAGTGGCTGGCCAGAACATCATTCATGGAGATCGTGGATTCTTCCTGTTTACGGCAACATTTTGGGCACGAACACGTTCTAAATCGTGATTCAATGCCTCCCCTACAAACTCTTCGGCCTTCATTTCGTCGTGACAACATTGACAAGTAATAGTATGGTCTCAAGGAAATCTTGTTATTATTGTAAATGGTTATTATATAATGTCATATCAATTTATGACTATACTCTATAGTGAGCAGTAGATGCAATGTTATTTGATCAAGGTTGATTCACAATCCATAAAAAATGGCTTCTATTT
Organism: Prinsepia uniflora; assembly: GCA_032719365.1. Lineage (NCBI taxonomy): Eukaryota > Viridiplantae > Streptophyta > Magnoliopsida > Rosales > Rosaceae > Prinsepia > Prinsepia uniflora. The sequence continues at coordinate 70,721,963 of CM064873.1, forward strand.
ATTAATTATTGAACACTATTATTAGTAGCAATTTGTTTGTGAATACGGATGGTAATTGGGACTTGGGACACACACCCTGCCCATCTGTAGATATTGAGACACCTTTTTAGCACACTTCTCATGTATCCGCTTATACGGGTGTAAATATTTTTTTAATTTTTTACAAAAACAGAAAAAGATGAAATAAATCTAAAATTATGAAAAATAAATAAAAAGGAATGAGATAGGAAGAGTAACTACCTACTTCTTCCATTTAAATATTAATTATTTACAATTTTAATTAAAATATCTGAATTTATTATTTTATTCATAATTTTTAAATAATTAATTTTTAGAATTTTCTTTTAAGTAAGGGTATTTTCATCCAAAATATTTGAAACATACCCATCATCCTGACTTCATAATAATAGAGATAAAAATGTATCATTGAAATCATTAGATCTAACACATCATTGAGCGGATACGTAATATTGGAAAACAAAAGGTTTTTCTTCATATCCCTTAGTTTTTATATTAAGATTTTTAAATATGAATATATTTACGAAAATATAATGGATGTTTGCATATTGTATATTGTGAAAATTGCTAGAAGATTTTTCTTCAACTTTTATTTTTATACCGAAATTTTTAAATATAAATATATCTATAGAAATATAACGGATATTTTTCCATTCCCTTTATGAATATCCAACAAAAATATAGTGGATATTGTGGATTTTTAATCCATTCCCATCACATCAATTTTAATATACTTTTTGTTGAATTAAATTAATTTTACAACTATGTATGGAAGCAAAACCGCTCCTTCTGAGTTCTCTCCCTCTTTTTCTATTCGAAGAAAAAAAAGGTTCTCAATCCTTGGAGTCTGGAGTCTTAACTCACCGCCCTCCGATAGTCCGATCCATCTGAAGTACGCTTCTTTTCTTTCTCGTTTTATTCATCTTTCATTTTGCCTCTGGTCTGCCCTCTGATTTTATTGCAATTTTATCTGTATGTTATTGCTCCAAGGTCTGCTTCTTCACCGAAAAATTGGATTCTTTCAATTGCTTTTACGAACAGATTTAATCTTTGATTGAATCCTTTTTTGTACGTTGATGGGTTTAGCTTATGGTGGCTTTTCAGGTAGCGCACCTTTGATCTCGTATTGCTGTTTTCCTATTAGGTTTACGTTATTATTTGAGACTCTACAAAAATAGTGGCTTTGTTGTTAAATTGTAAAGCTTTTTTATTTTCGGAAATATAAAGCTTATTTTTGCCACTTATTCAGCTTTACTGAGACCCATAGCATTGGGTTTTTCACTTTGTCCAGAAAGCTTAATTTTTTTAAGGCTCTTCAGTTTGATGAGGCAATTAAAGACCTTGCCAACAACAAATGACGTTTGATGAAGTAAATTAGACTGTTTGCTGTATTTAGCAAGAACACGAATTTTCCCTTAATAGGTTTTTTCTCCTTTCTCTAGTAGGTATCAACGTACCATTAGCCTGAAGACCAAAATCTTAGCTTGAGCCTACCTTCGCACTCGCACGTATCCGTTACTCTTTAGGAGGCATCCAAGATGGCTGGCAGAGCTTCTATCCCCACTAAGAGCTCAGCTCTCATCGCTATGATTGCAGACGAGGTATGGATAACGTTGTTCTGTATTTTTTGCGTTTGAACGAGTTCAAGTGTTCTCAGTTTGTCTTCCTGATGAGATGAATGTTATCTTGTAGGACACTGTAACTGGATTTTTGCTGGCTGGAGTGGGAAATGTTGACTTGCGGAGAAAGACAAATTATTTAATTGTTGATTCAAGTATGTTATGAGATTTATTTGATTCTCGAACATTTGGAACTTCACTCATAGTGGTCATCTGTTTCTGTATGTTTGTATGCATATAGATAAGTAGATTGACTAAAGTGCCAATTTTGGTATTTGATTACTAGTAATCTTTTGTATGATACTCAACCAACTAATCCTACGGGTAAATGAATGGGTCTGGGCAAGGGGAACAAAATTCTAAACTACTAGGAAATGAAATTTATGTGAAGGACCAACATCTTTATTCCGGACAATATGTGCTGTTGTAAAATTGTATGTAGTATTCCCATTCATGGAAGGTGGAAGTTTTTGTTCTTGCTGACCAAAGAAATAAACAAAATAGGCTCTTACCAGTTGTTGGTGAAGTGATGATGTGGGTTTCCTTGTATCTTTATTCCTAACAACAGCCCAGTGTGAAATGAAAATTCTAGTTTCCTCCCTTTCTGTTTGTGCTGTGAAAAAATTTAGGTGTGCTTTCATATGAATATTAAAGCATGGTTCTGTCCGTGGTGGTTAGTATCTTATCTAATAGTATTTTGTTTTTGGTTTCTACTCAGAAACAACTGTGAAAGCAATTGAAGATGCATTCAAAGAATTTACCCAAAGGGAGGACATCGCAATTGTCTTGATCAGCCAATATGTAAGTTGTTTCTCTTACTTTGGACTTGTTCGACCGACTGATTTTTTTGAATTTTGAGGCAATTTCATTTATCTTCTTTTTCCTTGCTAGGTTGCAAACATGATAAGGTTTCTAGTCGATAGCTACAACCAGCCAATTCCAGCTATTCTGGAAATCCCTTCCAAGGATCATCCCTACGACCCTGCTCACGATTCTGTTCTTTCGCGGGTGAAGTACCTTTTCTCTGCTGAATCTGTGGCATCAGACAGGCGTTGATCATCATGTTTTTCCATATTATTTACTCATAAGGTAGCAAAATAAGTATGTAAGTTCATTGCTGTGTGTATTTTAGATTGCTTTTGTGCCTTAACCCTATCTGTTAATACCAATGCAAACTCAGTTTCATTTTTTATTTTAGGACAAGTTCATTGTTGATCTTGATGCCATTAAGGTATTATTTGTGAGCTTGAGTTTGTATATTATGCTTTTTTATATACCAAATACTCGAGAATTTGAACCATTAGTGTGTAATATACGTAATGGTGATTGAAGACTGATTTTCGGATTATATATTAGCTTGTGCTGTAGAGTTACTGCCGTGGATGATATCCTTGCATGCCCATGGTAAATTACAATATGGGCAATGCATGATGGTTATATTTTGTTTATGAGTTAGAAGCTCATGTGAGCTGTGGTCATTGGTTCATTTTGCTTGCCTTTTCTCCTGGTTCAAAAGCTAGACAAGCAAAGTAGCTTCTCATCCAAGCCGATGATCATGTGGGGAGCCAAAGTGGGCTGAGATGGAAAAGTTCACCTTGGCTCTTAACATCTCAAGGTCGACCCTGCTTGTACATTTATTCACTGCTTGTACATTATTCATGTCTTGAGCATGGATTCGGGATTCGAGGTCGGCACTCATGATAAGGCTAGCATCATCCTACCCTGTTATGCCAAGCTAAAGGTGTTCTTTGAGATGACCTAGAGCTCTATTGGTGGGCTCAATGGTGATGTGGAACCATCCAAGTCCACCACCATGTCCATCAAACCATCTTCATATGTCACTTATTATTAGCTTGATCTTTTATAAACGTTCACTTTGGATACATTGCACTAAAAAACATGATTAATACTTCTTTGCCTTTACTTACAATTTCAATTTGTTGAAATTTCAGAAAGTAAAGATTCGCAAAAAGGAGGCGACTCGGGTGAACTTGATGGAAACTAGGAGCCTTTTTTAGTTTGTTGTTTTAGTTTGTTTAATTTTCCCTTTATTTAATTTTTTAAAAATTTTTATTTTATATTCTCCAATTTGAGGATAAAACAGTCAAAATTCACTAAAAATGATCAATTTAGGATATTTGATCAAGTTTGATGACTACAAAGTCTAATTATTTATTTTCGTGACTAAAAATGATAACATAATAGTACTATTGTTTTCCTTCGTGCTAAAATAAGGAGCATTGATAGTGATACCTTTGAAGTATTAAAAATGGAAATTAGTTTATATCTTATCCTCATCTCTGCCTTTTCCACAATAAGTTTACTGCAGTGAGTTACCCTAACAAGCACGTGTAGAAACTAGTTTTTGAGCAAAGTGATTTATTGAAATTAGGATGATCAGAAGTGCTGCAAGAGCAGAGAAATTTCAGCAATGTATACTTTCGGGCAAATTACATTTTACCGCTTTGTGGTTTACTCTAAATCACAGAGTTATATATGTTCTTCATATCTTATAATTTACACCTTTTTCCTTTGAACTGATGCCTTCAGTTAACCATTCCATTTTCTTACCCTCCATTATCTTGTCCATTAAGTGCTGATATGTCTGATATGTCTGAACTGATGCCTTCACAAAATACTCTCTTTACTTTTCTGGCCAAAAAATAAAATTAGAAAACTCCCCCTCCCTCATTGTAATGTAGTATGATGCCACCTCCTCACTTTGTCCCCCTCTTCTTTTCTCTTCCCCTTTCTCACCACTTCCCGCCTGCACGCACTTAACGTAACCAGACACAAGTATCCATGGAAGATTTGACAGAACTAGAAGTGGGAGGACAACAATTGAAAGAAAATTAAAATTCGGGGTTAACTGAAAGATTTGAAACGAAGGTATAACTTTGTGATTTAAAGTAAAGCACGTGATTTAATTTAGGGCTTTTATTTGTTTTTATGTTAATATATATACTTTGCTTAGTCATTCAAATTCTAGCGCTTGAATGCATTCTTTTGCTTTCCTATTCATCTCCTTTATTTTTAGGGCACATTGCACAGGCATAGGGGGTTTGTGGCCTCCCCATGCTTCCTATTCTTTTCTATGGCTAAATAAATTTGTGAAGATTTACCAGGCACCTTTGACATGTACAGTGCTTGCCAATGTGAATTTCCACAGTATTGTGATTGTCAGAGATAAATAGGTATGTCCCTTAAATTTGGTTCGATCTCAGCTTTCAAGCGTTGTAAACCTTTTTCTGGGAATGATCATGCAGTAAAATGCATTAGATTTGATCTTCAAACAGATAAACCTGGTCTTCTTAATCGTTGGTTGCTCACATAACATAATTGAAGATAGATTTTAGCGACTGTTATGAGACCCACGTATTCATACGACTGTCTCGCTCTAGAATTGTGCTTACACTATGGTGTTGTTGCAGGAGGACTGTGAGGATTCACATTCACGATTACATGACGTGAGTCGAATTTTTTCCTCCTTGAATCCACATGGTTACCATATATTTTGTTTTTAAAAAAAGATTGTAATCCTTAAAACTTGTGTATATCATAATATCATATGCTTGGTAGCTAATATTACATGTTAGTTTTTATTTATTTATGTTGAAGCACATCTCCAAACATAGGAAAGCAACCAACAAGTAGTAGGTACCAAATGCAAGTTTGGTATATTGCTTTCCAACAAGAAAGTGATCAATCATCAAGATACCTACCTATTTGGCAAGAGGAGACAATGGTAATCACATCCACAAAGTAATAACTGTACATATCTGGTATATTTAATTCACATATTATAATGATAGTTCATATAAATTTGTGATGATTTTATTTTATTTTATTTTATTTTATTTTATAATATATAGGTTTAGGTATCAGTAATTATTGGTGGTATAATATGATATTACATTTATTATAAGAATATTTAGTTAATTTATTTTCTGAATTTTTATTTTTTTTGTCAGTTTTGAACTTTTATTTCAGGTAATTTCTCTTTGAAGTCATATAAATGGCCAATTTCCCCCTCTATGATCACATTTCGTTTAAAATTACCCTTATTATAATAAAAAATAAAAATACATTTTTTTATGAAAATATCGACAGTTAAATTTATGGAAATACCGATTTTGATATCGTTCACGCTCAACAAATAAATTTTGAATGAAAATTTTGAAAATATTTAAGCACTCGATAATATTTATATAAAATTAAAATCTAAAATAAATTTTGATATCGTTCACGCTCAACAAAAATTTTGATATCGTTCACGCTCAACAAATAAATTTTGAAAAATTAGTCCAAAATTTAAAATTTTGAATGAAAATTTTGAAAATATTTAAGCACTTAATAATATTTATATAAAATTAAAATCTATATATCAGTGAAAATTGAGGGAGAATTTTTTCCCTCCCTATTTTGATGTCAAAACTCTTAAATACGGATATATTTACAGAAATATCGCGAATATTTTTTCCCTTTATTTTTATGTTGAAATTCCAAAATATGGATATATGGATAATTTTTTTTTACAGATATTTTCAATTATAATGTTAAAAACAACCTATGTTAATGCTTTAAACCTAGGAAAGGAAGATACCAAAACCTTCCCTACCAATAAGAACTAGGAACAAGTTAAAACCTCCACTGCCTTTCATGTGTTGTTGGAGGCAAGGCAAGGCACCCTCCTCCAATACAGCCTCAAATAGTTAAATCCCCACCACCACCACCGCCACGACGACGACGACGTTTAATACACTACATAAACTCGATCTGAATTCCGAAACACTAGGGAGCTGTCGCCCCATGTTGTCACTCGATCAATGACAATTAGGAAATTCACCCAAGGTGCTCAAAGAAGCACACACCCTCTGGTCTGGTTCGCGGCGGTGATCTGCACGGTTGTGGCGGTCGCGGTGATCATAGCCGGGATCGTGGTGTTCGTCGGGTATATGATCATCCATCCCCGGGTGCCTTTCATCAGTGTCACCGGAGCCCACCTCGACAACTTCCAATACACGACCGCGGGGCTTCTCGATACACAAATCAGCGTTGTCGTGAGGGCCGAGAACGACAACACCAAAGCTCACGCCAGCTTTTCGGACACCAGCTTCACTCTCAGCTTCCAGGGCCTCGGCATTGCAAGGCTTGTAGCGTACCCTTTTGATGTCAGGAAAAATAGCTCGCTGGATTTCCATTACTTGGTTCAATCCTCCTCCATTCCCTTGACGCCCCACCTCATGGACGAAGTGGACATTTCGTTGAAGCGTGACAAAATTGTCTTCAATTTGAAGGGGAATTTGAGAGCCAGGTGGCGAATTGGGTTGCTCGGCTCTGTTAAGTTCTGGGGTCACTTGAATTGTCAGCTCAGGTTCCATCCTTCCAATGGCACCTACATTCGTTCACCTTGCAGTTCCAGGGCCAAATAGAATTCAATTCGTTTTTACTTGTTACTTGTTACTTTTTACATAAATATTTTTACTCTACATTTTTCCCTTACTTTTTATGCACACTTGAGTCCTCCCTACCTAGCTATGTGTAGTACATTAATCTCCTCTTCATCATTATACGCGATAACATTATTAATTTTCTCTATAATACAATAAGTTGGTTTCGTATATGTCTGTTATTAGAAAAAAGAGTGCTACATTTCAAATTTAACTATTTTTATATGTCGACAACTGTTTCCCTCTTTGATTCACACCACCACCAAACAACAACATTGTTAGTTTCCTCTATAATATAATAAGTTGGTGTCGTATATGTCCGTTATTAGAAAAAAGAGTGCTACATCTCAAATTTAACTATTTTTATATGTCGACGACATTGTTAATTTTCTTTATAATACAATAAGTTGGTTGCATATGTCTCTTATTAGCAAAGAGTGCTACATTTCAAATTTAATTATTTTTATATATCAACAACATTGTTAATTTCCTCTATAATATAATAAGTTGGTTTTGCATACGTCCGTTATTAGAAAATAGTGCAATATTTCAAATTTAACTATTTCTATATGTCGACAACATTATTAATTTTTTCTCTAATACAATAAGTTGGTCTCCTATACATGGGTTATTAGAAAAGAGTTCGGCATAACAATATGATTACTAAATTGTGTTAAAGTGGTATTATTTTAATTTATTTCATGCAAAACAATAAAAAGGATCCTAATTCCAATTTTTTTACTATTACTTTATTCAGGCTAAAATAAACTGGTTAATTTTTTTTTACATGACCGGAATCTTGAAGAATTTTTTTGACATTTTCAATTGACTTAGATGAATATAATGGTCTGTCCCCATCAAATTTGTTCTTTCGGCCTTGGGGGGGGGGGCCTCCTCCCAAGTCCCACCCCACTTTACTAAAAAGGAAGAAAAAGATGAAAAAAGAATTTGAGTAACAAAAGTAATAAACGACAATCGACCTCAGAAGAAGAAAAGAAAAAAAAAAAAACTGTTGAAAGGGCACAAGTGCCGCTTTCGTATGTCTTCTCTCGTGTAATGGAGCAAAAGAGCCACCTAGAAGCAACTAAACATTACACAAAAGTTCATGCAAATAAAATAAAGCAGCTTTTCCTTCATTTTGCTTTTATGATTTGTCTTTTTCGTTAAGAGGTCTTTTGGATTTGCTTCAAGAAGCCGCTATTTTTTATTTTTATTTTTATTATTATTGTTAAAGCTTAAAAAAAATCCAAATTTATATGATTTTCCTTTTCGTGTAGAGGTCCCCCAAAAAAAATGTTGTGTGAAATTTCAGAATTTGGAGTAAAAGGTTGCACTACTTGCACAGATTCAAACGACTCTAAATCCCTAAATCATTACATTTGGGTTTGAAAAATATTCGGACCTTATTTGGCGGGCCAACATAGGCCAAGTCAGATAGCCAAGCAAGCCCCAAACATGGATCAAGCTTTGTCGACCCCAAAAAATATTAGCCACGTCTCTAATCGGTCGAGCCCTATTCACAACATCGCGTCACTGAGGTAGTTTCACTACGAGGATCCTCCAGTTCAAGCATGACAAGGAGGTCAAGAAACGATGTAGGGTGACCATGTGGCTCACACAAACAACCACCAATCGGTAACATAGTTCAAAATGACAATCGTTTAGTTTGTTTAGGCGGCGATTAAGATTAGTTCATTTAGGCTGCGTTTAAAGTTAGTTCGTTTATACGGTATTTAGGCGCTCGAAGGTAAGAAATCACTCCCGCATATTGGCTAGACATCTAGTGTGAATTTACTTGTACATTCTTATATATATGTAGTTATATAAGTTATTTTATTTATTAAATACTTAGTTAATAATATAAGTATTAATTAAAATAAAGATAATAAATTAAAAAATATAGAATGTTGTATAATAAAATTAATAAAAAATTTACATTTTCAATATTTATAATTGCCAACTCAATTTATTTATCTAAATAATTAATTTTTATTCTGGAATTATTTGATAGTATTTATTATATATTAATTTGTTGAATTTATCCTTAAAAAAAAACTGTCTAGATACCCCGCTTAGGCTCTACCTAACCGCCTAGACGTTAGGCCCCTATCGAACATCCTAAGAGTGTCTAGCGCTGTTTTGAACATTAATCAATAATAATCTTTAAGAACTTGTCGAATGCGGTCCAGTGACTCATTTTCAGCTCCACTTCACCAAGGCAGGACTGAATTGGTTCTACCAATTGTAGCCGAACACGGTGGACTCTTTGGGAAATCACACACCATTTTCTTGACCTGATTCACGATCTAAATTTATCGATTATACTCAGCATAAGATCTATTCCTACTTAGATAAGTGGAGAATAAAATCCTATACAACTTTGCGACTCGATTTAACCTTGAGTATTCTTGATGCTAGAGACGGGTGACAGAACGACCTTTCGAGCATTCAGGAGTGGCCTGAGAGAGTCATCCTTCAAGTAGCCGCCCATAAAAGCATGAAATAATTATTACAACGAAATCATGAGACAGTCAATAATACATGTCAAATATGAGTTCTTTAACACCCAGAAGAAGGAAACAAAGGTCACTTCTGCTAAGGACATTCACTGCATTGAAACATCCTTGCATTAAGGAATATGTTTACTTGAAATCATAAGTGGAAAGCAAGTAAGCATATGTTTACACAAAAAAACTATTGCCAATCTTCAAATTGCGAGAGAGTAGAATATTGATGTTCAGCTAGTGCTAGTTTCCTTTGTGGGTTGGCTCTTGCTGCCTGTTTGGCTTGTTGTTTGACTGGCTCTTGTTCCCCTTTGGGGTTTGTTTTTTCTTTTTCCTCTTAATACAATACTTTGATTTATCAAAAAAAAAAAAGGAATATGTTTACCATCTAAAAATGTATAATTAATAAGATTATTTTCCCAATAATAAATAATAATCTTCCTAAGAATTATTTATTACTAAAAACCAATAATAAATAACATATTCCAAGCAGAATTATTTAGTAATTGTAAATCCCTTTCAGCCAATCAAATGCTTCATTGACTCACACGTAACTAGTATAAATACTAGCCCTCGCTTCACCTGCCAGCTACGAAAAACTGTCCAAATTTTTCTTTACAGTTCATTCTCTCGAAACAAATTGACTTGGGCGAAGTGTTTTTTGTTAAACCCTTCATTTTGGACTTCAATCTTAACGTCGTTTGTCTTGTTTCACTATGTGTAAAAATTAAGGGGAATTTTTCGATCCAGACAAGTTCTTAATTAATAACCGAGGATTATCAATGAGAACCGATTTAACAAATACTCAAAGCATGCTCTTTCACGTACATCTTTTAGCTTTTAATATTCATCTTATTCGTTCATGAACAGAACGTGAAGAACTTCCTAATGAGAAAAGGCCACATCCCCCTTTCCTGGAGACTTCTGTCCTTGCCTTATATGATCTTGGTCCTTGGAGAGACAGAAAGGGATGGGATTTTTCTGATTAATTTTCTATTGAAAGGTAGACACCATTAAGAGACAAAATTTTATAGATTAGCTAACTTCGATCTCATTGTGGTTTAGGTATACAATAAATAATACATATCAGAAGGAAGGGAATATGATTTTGGCAGAGCAGTTTCCCTGTGGGAGGCCAAGGCGCGCAGTCAACGATCTTAGTTCCATCTGTGTCTTCACAGAGGAAGAAATTCTTGCTCATTACTCATAGCAACGTATTATTTTTCCAAATGGGTGGAAGCTATACCATTGTAGCGGATCAGAAAAACTAAAGTACTGTGGGACTTCATATGAAAGAATATAATCACTAGCTTTGGAGTACCAAGCATCCTGATTGCAGACAACGACGAGGACATTGAAATTTTTTTAAACAAAAGACTTTTTGGCTTAACCCGTCTTTACTAAAGATGAAGGAGTACACTTGTACTCCGGATAATAAGGGAAGGCTTTTTTCTACTGTCTGTGTTTATCTCCTGTCAAGTATGCTTCCGATAGAAAGGTTGGAGAGTGTGACTTTAACACTTTAAAAAAAAAAAAAAAAACTTATCAGCCTATATTAAAATATTAAGTAGCAATACACTAAAATATTTTTTTGTAAAAACAGTTTTCAAAAACAACTTATATATAGACTTGCTTTTAAAAATTGTTGTCAAAAGTTCATCGTTTAAAAAAAAAAATTATTTTTATCAAACACTATTATACTGTTTCACTTATAAATAAAACAGTTTTTCAAGAAAAAAATTAATACCAAACAGGGCCTCAATCCACTTAAAATCATAGGATTAAAAAATGTAATTTTTCATCTAATCTTATCTAATATTCTTACCGTAAAAATGCATATATTTTACATTCCAAATATATTGAACTTGAAGAGTTATTCTTATTCATCCAATCGAAAATCTCACTTTTCAAATATTGCCTATTGATCTTATTATGTATGTATCTATCTTCTCAATTTTGTAATGAGTCGCGAGTTCGATCCCCTTCCAGATTCCTAATACGTTTGATTTAGAGAAAAAAAAAATTATCTGAAATTTTGATTTAGAGAAGTAAAACATGCTAAAATGAAAGGGTGCATGTATAAATGCTTGACCTGAATTAGTGAGTAGCTTGAGAATGTCAACTTTTTTCCTGAGGTTGAGAGCTGCATGAAAGTATTGATATTCCCCTTTGAAGAGTGATTCTGAGCAGGTCCCATATTTAGTCCGTCCATGTTTCCATAATTCCTCACTCCTACTGCTTGGGCAGGAAAGTGAAGGCCAATCCTTTTCTAGGCTCTTGGTTAGGTTTGAGATCTATTCATTAATTCAATTGAAAAATTGTAAGTTAAAAAACATACACGGTTTGTTTGGTGAGTCGGATTAAATTGGATAATTCAATGTATTTCGTATACGAAAATGGATCAGAGGCAGTAAAGAGAGAAAAAAAAAAATTGTCTAATCCAATCCCTTGAAATGGTAGGATTAGAACATATGAGTTTCATTTTATGTTTAATCCTTTCGAAAACGAATTTGTACCGATTTTCATATTCAAAATACATTGAATTTAGAGAGTTTTCGATGTAATCCAATTTTACTCACCAATCGTGGCCTTAATCATTGTTTTTTTTATGTTTCTGACAACTCAAAGGCCATATAGAAGGTATGATAAGGAGGATAGGTTACCTTAGATAAACTGAAATTGTTGTTGGATATGCAGTTGGTTGGCCTATTTCCAGTGGATGTAAAAGGCCATACACCATCAATTGTGAAATCTTTGGTTGGTTTTCCAGCCTTTGGGTAGCAACAACCATGTTTTGCTCCACACTAAGACCCTGGCCACTAATTCAGTGCAATAAACAATGTCTTTATATAAGAAATTATATTTTTCTTCTAATTTAATTGCAATTGCAATTGCAACTGAGCATATGTGTGTGTACCTGGAAAACAATGTAGAAGGAAGAAGGCTGTTCTTGGGCTATGGATGAAGGAGTTGTTGCTAGGCTTAGTGCAAACACTATCAAGATGTAGAAAGGTGAGAGAGATCTCATGGTTGTAGTTTATGCTATTATGGTTGGTATGGTACTACTGCCCTTACATTTTTATGGGGTTGTATATCATGAAGTGCTCTGATATCTCTCGGAGATATTTTGGGATAAGAGCCATTAATGTCAACTACTTTTCCCTTTTTTTCATGGTAATTTATTTAGTTCTTGTTTTTTAGAAGGAGAATTTATAATTACTTGAATTTTTCTTGAGGCTGAGAGCTGCATGTAAGTATTGATATAAACTTTTGAAGAGTGATTCTGCACAAGCCCCATACTTGTTCCATTCATTCCCCATAATTTTTGGTTACTTCTTGGGCAAGAAAGTGATGGTCAGTTCTTCTCAAGCTCTTGCTTAGATTTGATATCCATAGAAGTACATATATAAACTACATATATGTATGTATATATATAGCAGATCATTCAATTTAACAGAAGTTAGAGTAGTAAGATAAAATTGGAATAACTTTATTAACAAAAACCATGTTTGAGGAGTTAAGTAAGACAAAATTTAATTCAAATGGGAAAGTGAGATTATTTGACGGTGGGGCAAATGAAGTAAAAAGCCTTACTTTTTTTTCTTGTGATATTGTTTGGTTTGTGATATCGAGTAATATGTGTAAAGGCAAATTATATTTTATTACTCTTTACTTTACAACTTATAACAGATTCATACATGAACTTTTAAATGAATCAATTTGTGTAAAGGCAAATTATATTTTATTACCCTTTACTTTACAACTTATAACAGATTCATACATGAACTTTTAAATGAATCAATTTGTGTAAAGGCAAATTATATCTCCGTTAAAAAATCCGTTTAACTGCCGTTAGAAAAATATATTGAGAAGTCAAATTACCTAATTGTCCCTAATACCCTCTCACCTCTAAGATCAACATCGCTGGTCGCGGATGAAGGGAGAAAGAACTTCAGCAACTCTCGCGCGGCGGCTTTTCCATGGTAGGCTTCATCAATGGTTTCCAAGGGAGACATCCAGTAGAACATTGGTAAACTTTGTGCCGACGTGTAACAAAGAAATCCATGAACAAGATTTCAAAAGCTTAGACATTTGCAGATTAACCCATATAGCCATTAGCCAAGCCTTTCCCTTGCACTGCTCATTTCATTTTGGGAGAGAGATTGAGACTGAGGGAGTCACTTGTATTTCTTACAATTCAAGCTGAATTTTCTCTCTATTTCTATCGAATCCTTCTCGCATTCAAATTCTAATTAAATTGATCCCAATACCGAGGATTAGAGGGAAAATAGGAGACAAAAGTTTTGAACTTTGGATATTGATAGGAGTGTTAATGGGCGCATCAAATTAGGTTTGCTATCTGATCCACATATAAGGGTTTACTTGAGTTTCCATTCATTGTGTTCAAAGCCCACCTGAGAAATGGCACAAAGCCTTCAACTTTTAGCGATTTTGGTAATTTTGAGCTTGACCCACTTGGGTCAGCTTCTGCTCATTCTGTTCCTTCTACAGGATTTCTCTCTTGGAAACACGATTTTGCCGCACAGTTCAAATTATTGTTACCATGACAAGGAAAACCAGATGAAAATCAATTGACACTCAGATCCTAGAGTCATTTTAGAACTCGTTACGAAATTTTAATGAATTTCGAGATTTTTTGGCTTAAAAAATACATAAAAAATAGCTAATTGACACTCAGAATGACAAGGCATGTCCCAACTAACATTTAATACTATGGTTAATGTGCAGTTAAAATAATTCATGAAATCTTGACGGTTGCATTTTTTTATAAAAATGTGAGCTATAACTAACAATTTTTATTCGGTTTTTGAAATTTCTACAAAAATATCGAAATACTTATTTTATTTTCATTCTCCTCACTCCGTAAGATACTTTGAAGTTGGGGGATATGTTTTCTAAAGACCTTCGGATCCTAAACTTACATTGGACCTCGTTACAAAATTTAATTAAAATTCAAATTTTTTGGATTAAAAAATACATAAAAATGATTAATTGGCACTCTGAATGACAGGACATATCCCAAATGATATATAATACTATGACTAATGTGTAGTTTTTAAAATTTCGACAAAATCATCAAAATACTTATTTTATTTTTATTATCTTCGGTCCGTAAGATACTTGAAGTCGAGAGGGATGATTTCTAAAGACCTTCGGATCCTAGAGTCACTTCGGACCCCATTACGAAATTTCAATGATGTTCAAGATTCTTTGACTGAAAAAAAAAAAAAAAAAACCATAAAGAATAGTAGTTAATGGACATCCTGAATGCTAATGACTACTCAAACGTGAGCACACTAAACCCATGCGAATCGATGGATGATAATGATTTCCTACATCCAAAGAAAAGAAAATAATTTAAACGTGCCACCATCATAGACTGCGTATTGACGGACGACAATGATTTCCTACATCCTAGGAAAATGACTACTCAAACGATTGTGCTATAAGTGAGGTGTTAGCTTATCACTTGTTCTTTTCTTCGCCTTTATATGTATTCAAGAACTTAGAACAAATTAAATTAAATAAACATGCGAGAGCTAAAGATTAGTCACAACTTATTAGGAACGAGAATAGAACCCAAAATCTCCTACTACACATTGAATTAAATAAGAATACCACTAAAACATTAGTAGTACCTTGTAATGGTTCAGGTGGACTAAACTTCTAAAGATAAAAATTACCAACTAGAATTAAATCAATCAAGACCTCTAAACTCGGTCAGGTTCAACCTCACCTCATCTTCTTTTTGTTTCTGAGTTTGGAAAGATTCCTAGTCCGACTCCCTTCCATATTCTACCTGTTGCCTAAAAAAGAAAAGGTCCATAGAACATTAATATCTGAGTAACAAAAAATAATTTTTTTAAAAAAAAAATACCAGGTTGAATTGAAGACAACTACTTTGGCAATCAATTCCATAATCAAGTTAAATTAAAAAAGAGAAAAAAAGTATCAGATTATTTCCAACAGCCTACAAGAGAGAGAAAGGATAGCAGTTGAGAAAAAGCTATACAAGTAGAATGTTAGCATGAGCATCCTGCTCCCCCTTTATCCCACCGCACCATGTGTTTGAGTTTCTAAACAGCATCGCCACTGAAAACAACGAATGCTGCAGCAGCAGCTTGGTCCTGATGATCCTGAACACTCGGGGCATTTGGATCGCCACCAGCACTTTACGCACTTGGGCTTCCAGCATGCCCCCCGGCATTCCAGCCGCCACAAGCATGTTGTTACACACTTACATTTTGGTCTTGAGCAACATTCGGGGAATTTGGGCCAGCATGCTTTGATTTTACAGCAGTTGGTTTCAGAAATTGCACATGATCTTTTCTGCAACCGCATATTCTGCCAAATCTTTTTGAGACGGGTTTCTGTGGTTATGTTCTCCATTTCTTGTATAAACCTGCAAAGATGGCGGATGTAATCAGGGTAAAGCTCCAAGTTGCAGTGTCCACCTCCTTTAATCCACAAAGGCTCATAGGCATCCCTTGCCATTTTCCACAGCGCATTGCCATGTAACCAATTCACAATATCATCTTCTGTACCCTGAAACACGATTTCCCCGCACATTTCAGACTACTGTTACCATGACAAGAAAAACCAGATGAAACTAAATTGAGCTACGAGTAATTTGTTGGAGAATGAGAGAACATAATTTACAGAAACAGACAGCTAATGTCTCAAACTCAATGCCTGAAGATTTAGAATTTTTTTTTCCTTATTGACAGTCACCAAAACAGTGAAACCCGACTCAAAGACATTGCACGAAGTTAAAGCAAGGGACACAGGAGCTCTTACGAATAGAAACTCGTATGACATATGAAAGGGGTCAGAGAGACCAAACAGAAATGGTAGATGCATGAACAAAATGAGAATTCCTGTATGATAGCTTTTGTGCATCATGTGGACTTGATATCCGAAGAATTTAGAGAACTTAAAAGTATCTTTTTCGTATCAAATTATCTTCATCTACCCTCAGTTCAGTTTACATTAATAAAAGAAACGAAGATCCAAATATAAACAAACATTAAAACCTATGGATGACTATGGCTGCCTCTAGCCATTCTATCTACACTTTCCCTGTTATCACATAACTAGAGACTACTCCTTCATTCATACTCATCTTTGCTTATGCATAACATAAAATAGAACATAAGAATAATGAGACAAGCATAAAATCTGAATCTTGAAAGAATCCATGAACCCAACCAAAAGCAGCACATCTATTTATCTTAGAGAACTGGTTATTGTATTCATGGATGGCACTCATTGGTCAATAAGTCTGACCTCACCCATTATTCCAAAGGAATTA
Organism: Prinsepia uniflora; assembly: GCA_032719365.1. Classification (NCBI taxonomy): domain Eukaryota; kingdom Viridiplantae; phylum Streptophyta; class Magnoliopsida; order Rosales; family Rosaceae; genus Prinsepia; species Prinsepia uniflora. The sequence continues at coordinate 70,738,887 of CM064873.1, forward strand.
TGCATAACTAAATAAACATGCAATTCATAAAGGAACACAAATGAGGAGGGAACTACATAGTTATAAATAATGTACGAAGCATATACATGAAAAAAGGCCCAGAAAAATTGGCTTTCTTGAGAAATCTTTAATATCCTGGCATAATTTAACTCTCTCGCTACTTTGCCTTCTCAAGCCCACAAATTTCTTTGCGCGTTTTTAGTATACTGTTCTCCTTCAAAAAATCATCCAAAGATCAGATTTTATCAGCTTATAGCACCAAAACCGTAGAAGAGACGCTACGCTTCTTGAGGTTGTTGGAGGAGGCGATATTATTTTCAAATAGACGATGCAAGAAGATGGTACTTAGAGAACTCAGGGACATTTTCTTGCAAATCATATCTAATTGGTTGTGACACCGATCAGCCAGTCCTTTTTTCCCTCTCATCAATCTAAGGATATGTTTGCGTGAGGAACATCTAAGTTTCAAGGAATTAAAGCTATGTTATTAAGAAATGCAGTGCAAATAATTTAATTGGGGGATTTTTCAGCAACAACTTGAGTATAACAAAAGCACTAAACAAAGGATTCCAAAGTAACTTCTACCAAGTAGTTACTTACAAATCCATCTAAGTGCATTGTATCTAGTATTTTAAATCCTTTCTTCTAATGTTTTATATTTCTAACTAATTTGGCCTAAATCCGTTGGTACTTTTAGGTTCCTAAACCAAGCATACCCTAATAGTATGTTTGAATAATTTAGGAATAATAGTTAAAAATGAGGAACTCCAACGTACCAAAGAATTTGCAAATGATTAGATACAAGACACTTAGATGAGATATGTAAGAACACCTTGATAGGTTTTGCTATGCTCATGTGGTGCATGTGCCTTGTTTGTAATGCATTTGTTACTAATATAGCCTAAATCCCTTGGTACTTTGAAGTTCCTCATCCAAGCATACCCTACAGGTTCCATCCAGTGTCAAAGTTAGGGCTTGGTTGGTGGTATATGGGAAGGTGAATTCCTATGATTTAATCCAAAGACGCAGACTGCTTTCCTATTTATCTCAACACTGATGTATTTATGTAGTAGCTCAGGGGAGAGTGGATCATGTTTTCTTATCTTGCATGTTTAGTTGGAAGTTATGGTGTCCCCTATGCAACGAGGCTAAGTTTGTTGGGTGGCACCAAAAGAATGTTTTTCTCTGTGAGGGCCATTATTTGGGCTATTTGGTCAGAAACAAACAAGCGGATCTTTGAAGATACTAGGAGGTTGGATGTGGATGTGGATGTGGGGTGGAAGGTCAAGTAATGGGTAATTGGCCTCTATCGCACCTGCTTTTAGGAACAATTCTATGTCTGATAATAGATCGGGAAGCTGTAGGGTCTAGATTAGCCTTCAGCTTTTAAATTAACTGTAGCTTGCTTTGATTTAATGTTCTCATTTCATTTATTCCAGGTGGATAATTGATCCACTTTATTGTACATCTTTACGAAAGAAAAAAGGTTGAATGGCATTGAACATTTTGCAGGTTGCCACTCAATCCACTCTCTGATCTCCTATTTAATTAAAATAAAATGTGAATAGCTACACGGATCTACGATGGAAATGTTACAAAGTTTCTAGATTTGGGGCCATAAACTCAACTCAAATACAGTTAAAGCTATTGGGTTGGCTAAGTGGCTGTCGGTATCTTATTTTCTATGTCCATTTTCAACATCTACACAGGCTTCAAACATGTAGCAAAACCTCCTCCATTCAGGCTTGCAACTACGAAAACTTAAGATACCATACAAATGAAGGATACTGTCCAACTAGTTTATCATGAAATTGACAGTCAGAGCAGACAGCCAGTCTAAAATTACATCAAGCAGATTACACTTATGTACAAAAGGCACAGGTGGCAATCTAAGGTGCAGCCCTACCAAGAGAAGTAGTTGGCCAGATTGTTAGGGTTCTCCAGGTCAAAAACATAGCTAGTCAGGGTTGTCGAAACCATGATAAGATGAAGTTTCCCATAATCTAAAGAAATAATTCACATATTTTGCAAAAAGCTGACAAAATATCTATCAATCTATGCTCAGCTGAATGCAATGGGGTCAGTTCAGTACTGGAACATGAGTACTTTTTATTTCCAATTAAATGGAGGTATGCTGAAAAACGTGCTAATACTAAGATTTTACAAAGGAAAGTATTCAAGAGGAATTCAAGAATCAATCATGCAACAGTTTCAGGAACACAAAAATATGTATTCGCGTTTTTTTTTTCCTTTCTATTTTTTCTAAGAGTTTCAAACAGACAGAAAACACGGAAAATTTGAAGGGAAACTTGAGTATTTTAATTTAAAAAATTGAAGCAAAAAGTACTTACATGTATTACTAGCACAGGGCACTTCACCTTCTTAATTTTATTGATGTTCTGCACACATTAGAATAACGCTTAGATCATTCCAATAGTCTATGAGGACGTGAGTCCAAAACTTGTGCTAGACATCTTCATTACACAACTAACCAATATAACCTTTACCTTAAAAATGTCAAAGCAGAATGTGAATTTAACATGGCATAGAACTCGAAGGCCGGAAAGAATTGCACTGTGCAGAACTACACCTCTGAGCCTCGGCAATTTAGCTGCCAAGTGTAGTGTTGGCCCACTTCCAACTGACTGCCCATACAAGATTAGATCTTCCTGGCTAACTCCATACTCACTCTCAAGGCAGTCATATACTGCCTCTATGTCAGCATATGTATTCGCTTCACTGGGCTGGAAGATATTGGAAGAAATTTAGAGAAAGAAGGATAAATAAAACATAATTAGATACCTATACCGAACAAAACAGTATGAATGTGAGTAGTTCCAAATTTTATCACAAGACAAGCAAAACCAGAAAAAACTAATAACCAACTAAGCATGTGTAGAGTGCTCATATTAACTTCCACGAAATTAAACTAAACAAGAATAAATAAAATAAATATCTTCACATCTAGGACATGCTACTATTGTACTAAATTAAGTTCAACATTCTTGCCACCAGTTTCTTAAAGTAATCCATAATATGGGCCCTTGATCTATTCTTCTCCGTCTTGAAGGAATCTATACAACATTCATGTACAAAAGTAGGAAACAATAACAAGCAATCAGCCTAATTACCGTTACAGGAAACGGGACAATAAATGTCGTCCAACATATTCATTGGGCAGGCGATTTGTATAAGGCAGGATTTCATTAAAGGAAAATGTTGCAACATCATAACATGGTAATCACAAATTGCACGTGAATCATGGTGATGCAGCTTAAAATGAAAAATGAATGTAGTCTACCTTGCCACTTGAGGCTCCATAGCCAGAGTAATCATATCTGCATAAGAAAATAAGGACTAGATTCAAAGGGCAATCAATCCCATTATAGAAAGTTGTGAATTCATTGAACACTGGAACTTGGAAAATTTGACTTAAAAAATTCTTAAAAGGTAAAGAGCAAAAGAAAAGAGCTACACTAAAAAAGGGGTATTCAAGAATCTGAAAAAACCCATGAGTAGAGTCAGATGCAGAAGCCATACATACACAGATCACGCGTTATAATGGAGAAGAAAGACAAGATCCGAACTTTTCCCAGAAAACCATATTCAATAAAAAGCAAAGCAATTCCTTTTAGCCCAGAGATTAAAAAAATGGAGAAAAGCAATGAAAGGCAGAAAATTCCAAGAAAAAAAAAAACAGTAAAGCTGCGTCTCCATCCAAATACAACAATAAAATCAATTACTTTATAGTTTTGCAGAAAGGAAAAAGTAATAATATTAGGTTGAAAAAGACTGATAGAAGAAAACATCTACAAAGCCGACTTGTGCACTTTCACTTCCATTTCCAACTCTAACTCCAATAAAAGAAGCCAAATAGAGTGAAAGAAAAAGGTAACAGATCTAAAAGCCTATCAAGAAAAGATTAACCCAAAAACAAAAAATTGAAAACAAAAAATGAGACCCAATGAAAAGTTTAAGGAAAGTAATTTGTTGAAAATAAAAATAAAAAGATATTAAAAACCCCTTCCCAAAATAAAAATAAAAATAAAAACAAAAAGTAAAGGGAGGGAGGGAGGGAGAGACCCAATGAGATTAACTCTGAGAGTGAGCTTGAGCTGCAGAAAGAGATCATAGAGTTGGCCAAGGTCGGCAGCATTTCCATGAGAGTAAAGAAGAGTAAGGCGAGCGTAGGGGTTTTTCAGGTAGAAAGCAACAATCTTGTTTCCATATTTTGTGTCGATGAGCAAGACATCCAAGGAATTATCGTCGGTACGAGGAACAGGCAACGAAGTTGTCGTGGCGGCGGAGGCCACTACGCTCAGCTTACCGTCGTGGTCGCGCTTTTGGATCTCGTAGGTCGGCGGAGATGGAGGAAAGAAGGCGAATTTCGCAGCCAGCTGAGAGAAGATGCAACCCATTCAGGAACTCTGTATTAATTAGTAACCCATAACCCTTTATCAATTAACAACATCCCATCGAATCCAAATCAAATCCAATCCAATCCAATCCAGTCCAATACAATGCATGTAGTGTAAATTTGTGATACAGAGTCTCCAGTTGTGAGCTCCTATCTTTGGGCTTTTGGGTTTCTGGGTTTCAATCTTTGATGCTGGGAATGGGAAAGGCGAAATGAGGGAATGACCTAAGTTGATGAGATCAGTTGGTGTATATGATATGAGATAATAGTCCAAAGTGTTAGATTTGCAGGTTTTGTGGACTGTTTAGTAGTCTGGAGTGTTGTTGTTTGGCTTTGGGAGTGACAAGAGAGAGTGAGAGAGAGAGACAAAGGTCGGGCTCAAGTTTAAAAAAGCAGAGTCAAATTCAAGTGCATGACTTCATTGTTTCAGCTGGACACTGTGCACTGCACTGCAGCCAAGCACGGGTCTTACTTCGGTGCATGTAAGCACTACGTAGAAATAGCTTTTTGACCTCCATTTTCTTAAACTCATCCAACGGCTGCTAATTGATGACTGGATGACCTTCAATTTCAATATACTTACATTTGACCAACAACTTTGTTGCCATGCATTTCTACTCGAGTCCAATCGGAGGCACAATTGCAATATTCTTATTTTAAGATTTCGATATTTAAATAGGAGAATATACATGTGTGATATTTTTGGAAATATATTTATATTTAAGAATTTTGACATAAAAATAAGAAAGAAAGAAAAAAAAAATTCCTCAATTTTCATGATATATGTAACGACATGTCCCGAATTTCGTGATTAATAATACGAATTAATTAAGTATTAATCGAGAATTATGGAACAGTCAGGGTGAAATGAAGATTTTGCTCCTAAAAAGGGTAAAAAAAATTGACTTTGGACTTGAGAGATCAAATGCATGAGGATCGAGGTCTATTACGTAGATCATAATAATACGAGTCCGTAGACAAACGACAAGTCGAAATCGGACATCGTACGGAAAAATTATGGGTCACGGAATGTTCGATTGCATTTACGGTTGTACGGTTTTCAAATGGGTTGTCTTTAGTAGGCCCCAAAATATCAGTTTTGGGACTATAGGATGAGTGACACTTGTCACCCACCTTATGGCCCATTTTTGTTCATTCATGCATCATCATCTTTATTTTCATCTTCTTCATCCCAAAACCCGAACACCCACCCCAAACCCAAACCATCATCTTCATTGTTAGATGTTGGAGATAGAGTGAGAGTGAGACAGGCTGAGAGATGGACGAGCATGGTGGCAGGGACGGTAGAGCCGTCGTAGACGATGGAGGAAACCCGTGAAACAAGGTAACTCGTGGGCCTTTGGATTTGGGTTTTAGATTTTGATGTTTTGGATCGATTCTAAAGCCATGGTTGTGTTCTGGGAGCTCATACGAGCTTATAGGTGCAAAAAGAAAAGTTTTTAGACGACGGGAGTGGCTGGAAGAAGGATTCAAAGTTTGGTCGAAGCTTTGGGAGGCCATATCTTCGAAAATCGTACCCACGCGCCCCCACGCGAGCGTTCAAAGCTGCGTGTCAAAGTCAACGATCAATGCTGCTGACGTCATCTGACAATGTCAGTCTGACATGTGGTAGACTCTGACAGGTGCCACGTGTCAACAGTTGATTGGTCCACGCCACTAACATGTTAGTGACACGTGGCAGCCTCTGATTGGGCCACGTCACTAACATGTCAGTGTTGACTGTGCACTGACATGTGACACGTGCCGTCCACTGACTGGTCCACGTCTTTTGACAGGTGATAACGTCAGCTGATGACATCATCACCCCTAACCTCGCGACGGGTCTGCAATCGGGTCACCCAGACTCGTGAACCCGACTCGACTGTACCTTCTTCATTTTTGACCCGTTTCAAAAATCGTTGCTACCAATAGGATCGTCTAGGTGCCTAGGTTGGATCTACGGGTTCAAAACTAAGAAAACACTATTGAATCAATACCTGGTTACTGCTACAGTGAAGCTCCGGTTTCCTTCGCGTTTTTCGATCGACTCCAACGCCATCGTGCCTGGTTTTGGGTTCCACTAAAACACGATAGAATCAATACCTAGTTGCTGTTACAGTGAAGCTCCGGTTTCCTTCGCGTTTTTCGGTCGACTCCAGCGCTGTCGTGCCTGATTTTGGGTTCCACTGGACGCATACAGACCTAATAGTCACATTAGAGTCCTCAAATCTCCCAAACAACGCTCACAACGGAAAATCAAAAACTCGACCTGTGGACTGGTTTTGGGTTTTTACCTAGATTCTCTATCTCCACCGTGCCTGGTCGTTCTCCGTCCTTCAGTCCGTCCAACTCTTTTCCAGACGCTCACAATGGTCACTAAATGCTGGTTAGATGTTTAGAGGGACGGGTTGATGGCTGTGTGTGTGTTTGTGAAATTTGTTCACGGTCGAATAAACACGAGTGAGGAAAGGGAAACAGATACCTGCATTCCTATCTTTTGGGTAACTAGGCCAATTGGATGAGTGACATTTTGTCACTCATCTGATTGGTCCAAGAGATCAGTCAACCAGTACAAAGATGCCACTTGGCACGATTTCTTGTAAAACAAAATAGTTCTCTCCCACACTCCGTGATCCGTAACTTCCACGTCGGGCGTTCAAATTCGGCATGTTGTATATCTACGAACTCAGGATGACACGATCTACGTAAAAATCAAGGGTCCATAACCAACCAACGTCCCGGGTCAAAAGTCAAAAGTTTGCCCTGACTATGGGCAAAATGGTCATTTTACATATAAATTCCATTTAATACATAATACAGAAAAATCTGGGTCGTTACACGTGGACCTTCCATGTCAGCTGGCACGTCATCAGACACTCGCTGATAGCTCGCCACGTGGCACCATCTCATTGGTCCATGCGGACGATCAACGTTGACGGGGATTACCACGTCGACTGGACCTAACACCTGGCCACGTGTCGTTCTCTAATTGGTCACATGGCGTGACAGATGATGATGTGGTCTGCCACGTCATCGTCGTCTTTCTACAGACGGGTCGACCTGTTTAACTGTAACGGGTCGACTTGACCCGCGACTCGACCCGCGACTCGACCCGGTCGTATCTCCCTCATTTCTTCACCAAAATTCATCATTCTTTCACCAATCTCTTCGTCTCTCACTCAGAAACATCCATATGCCCTCAAAATCAAGAGAACATGTCTAGAAATTACCTGTGGAATCCAACCCTTCTCGACCAATTTTACATCTCGTCTTGGAGCCAGTTCATGCGTCCATTTCCTTCGATTTTTGATCCTACAACCTCGTCTCAACTCAATGAACATAAACATGGCATCATGATGGGTCCCAAACGTCCTAAAACCCAAATTCCAAATTTCAAACCAAATAGGTTTCGGGTTTACCTTTTGCTGATTTCCTCAGCCGTCCAGGGTAGCTCAGCCTTGTCCCTCGTTATCTCCCCGTCTCTCACTCACCCTCAGTCTTTCTTTCTCTCTGGTCTGAGCTGAAGAAGATGATGATGGAGGTTTGGGGGTAGGTTTCGGGTTGGATGAATGAAATAGGAAGGAATGGGAGATGATGCATGTATGTATATGTTTGGGCCAAAAGATCTATTTGTCTAGGCCAGATATTTTGGGCCCATTAAGGACAAATATAAAAGTCAACTGTCTCGATTTTCGTGCAATCATGAATAGTTTGAAATACCATTTTAGATCTGTAACTTTCCCGCACGATGCTTGATTTCGACGTGTTACTTGTCTACAGACTCGTATTGTCTCGATCTACATAATGGACCTCGGTCTATGTGCATTTGACCTCCCAGGTCAAAAGTCAATTGTTTACCCTTTCTAAGGTCAAAATTGTCATTTTACCCCGAGAAACGTCTGAAATCGTATCGAGAAGGTAATACTTAGGCCTCAATCAACCAATTTGTTGAGTTCCTTGAGAAGGGAGATCATTTCCTACACCAAGGTGTTATATACCATCGAGATTATGACAACCATACTGAGGATTGCTACCATTAAAAGAAGAAGAAAGAAACAATGACCCACAAGGTGATTTTTTTTTTGATAAACCAAATGTATCAATAAAGGGAAAAATCCCAACAAACAATCAGGAGAACTTGAACAAGAACCTAAGGCCACACAACAAGAAGGGAAAAAAAATTAAACAAAAAGAATATGCTAGTAGTTGGCAATCCTAAAATTAGAAGCATTACTCTTGAACTTAAAAGTACAAAATTTACATTTCACTAAAGCATGCACAAATGATTTTGATAATAGCCTCAGGTAAAAGACGACTTTTACCAACACACGACTATTAAGCTCTGCCCAAATATAATAAACCGTGACGACAAGTGACAATTTTTTAACCAACATTCCAGAGAACCTCCCTGAAAGGTGAATTCATGGCCCCCACCTAGACCTCTATGAATGTTATGTCCATCGTGTCCTAAGGCCCGATAATTATTAGGTTAATCCAACCGGGCATAGAAGAGGCATTGCGTGGACATCAAAGCAAACATCAAGTATATGTTTTTCCCTATATTACTCTAAGGAGCCATGTTTAATTGTTTATGCATTAGTGCCAAATCTTCGTTGTCTTATATACCTCTAATGACTAATGTCATGTCAATGCCACATGCGCTTGACACTTTTTCACCTATTCAAGGTCGTTTCAACAGAGAATAAGGCCTAAGGTGGGTCTAAAAAAAGTTTTTTTTGGGTGATTAAATTGGAGATGGAATTTTTAGAAACTATCCATACAATATGTCATTGGAATCCGAAGAGACATTGACATGAAATCAAAGCAAAAATCAAGTATATGCTTTTCCCTATATTACTCTTAGCAGCCATGTTTAGTTGTTTACGCATGAGTGCCAAATCTTCGTTGTCTTATATACCTCTAATGACTAATGTCATGTCAATGCCGCATGCGCTTGACACCCTTTCACCTATTCAGGGCCGTTTCAACGGAGAATAAGGCCTAAGGTGAGCCTAAAAAAAGTTTTTTTTTGTGATTAAAAGGGAGGGAGAATTTTTAGAAATTATTCATACAATATGTCAGTGTGATTCGAATTTGAGACCAATTGTCTACAAATCAATACCAGAACCAATTGAACTGGATCCTCTTAACCAAAAAAAAAAGAATTAATTATAAATGAGGACGTTATTACATAGGTAAAAAAATTATCCTGCATAATTCATTTTAAATTTGAAATTACAATTAAATCCAAATAACAAACTTTATATTATTTATTTTAAAAAATATCACTCCATAAAATAAGATAGAAGATTTAATTTTGTGTGTTTGAATCCAATTTAATTTTTTAATTGATAACAAAAGAAATAAACTATTAATATATTGACAATAAATAAATAAATATAGTTTTGCATAGAATTGTAGAAGCCTAAATAATATATATGTGCTTTATTTGTAGAAAAGTAAGTAATTTTATTAAATTTTGTGCGTAAAAAAAATATATTAGTATTTGAGCCATAATATATATTTGTTAGTTATGTTTTAAGATATCAAATATTTAAATTTAATTATTATTTTAAATAAATTTACATATAAATTAAAATTTGAGGGTCATTCACAATATAATGCTCAAATCTTGGGCCTTGTTCACCTTGGACTGGACTTGGACCAAGCCTGACCTATTGCAACGATTGTCTTGTTTCCTTTTCTTACCTATTGCAACGATTGTCTTGTTTCCTTTTCTTGACATCCGTTTTTGATATAATACAAGAGGTAAACTATGTCAAAGACATATTCAGCACTTGAGAGTGTTACACAAACAAATAATTTCATAATCACCTAAAAAACCATTAAAAAATAGAATAAGGGTCAGACTATGACTACTTTTGATACAAACTCAATCATTAGATAGGCCAAATAAAAGGAGCTATACCATTTCAAGAAGGATAGTAGAATACCGTCCAATTGCAAAAATGGAAAAGAAAGAGCACCGTCTAAAGTCTTAAACCAAAAAATAAAAATAAATAAATACAGTCTACAGAAAACGACACCGTATCATTCAACGCTAAGCCCAAAAAAAAAAAAAAAATAGGGCAGCTTTAAATGTCGTCGTTTTCGTGAGACTGCCTCAAAGTTGGAGCGCAGAGGCAGTGGGCGAGCAGAACTCTCATACCCAGGCGCAAAAGCAAGGAAGCGTTAAAGGGGACACAAAGCAAAGGTAAGGGAAATTGCTAATTAGGCAAGCAGTTAGAATTGAAGGGGAATATAACATGTTAGAGATTTTAGGGCTCAAGATTGAAGCTTTGGAGGATTTTAGGGATTGGTGTGGTCAAGCTTTAATGGAGGATTTTAAGCTTTAATAGACCACCCTCCCCCCTTAATAAATCCGCCCCTGGTTTTCAAAGCCCTTTTCTATTCCTTATTTTTTATTCATCAGTTGCTTCTCATGTTGGATGTTGAATCGTGTCTGATATGCAGGAGAGTTCTCTGTTTCATCTCAAAGTACGTAAATTGACAAAGGAATTGCAAAGTTAAATGGCGGACTGGGGTAATACGACTTGCTTTAAATCTTTGTTAATTATGTGTTGCAAATTCTAGTGACTTCTGATTGCGGTAGGTTGTATAAGATTTAGGATGGAGATAGTTTAAGTTTTCATTTTTTAGAAGGGTGATATGCTTGCGGTTTTCTTACCCCTTGAAAAGTTTGATATTTACCACCTAGGTTATCGAAATGAATGTTTTTCCAGTGTTACTTCCTTTGGTTAGCCCTTTTAGAAAATTTCTTTGTCTATTTATTCAAATTGAATATTTTATGGTTTAAAAAGATGAATTTTTTTTCCTGCTACAGAGGATGAGAAAAGTCCGACTCTCCTTTCTAAGGACCAACCTATACGGAGATGGGATGATGAAGATGTGGATGAAAATGATATTAAGGACTCGTGGGAGGATTTAGATGAACCTGCACCTCTGGTACGATTGGTTTATTTTGTTACCTTTCTGAAAGGAATTTTTCCCCCTTCCTCATCATGTAAAAGCCCACCCATAGATTGAGGGGTATGATTTATTTATACTGTTTCATGGTTGAATAACGATCGAAGCGGCTGGACAATATTTGATGGGTCTGTATGTTTAAAGTTGAGATGGTTGCCAAAGTGTGCCAAGTATCTTGTGGCAGCAAGTTTATTTTCTTGATATTTCTATGTAGACAGATTTGAATTATGAAAAATCTTTGGATGATTTTAAAGATTTGTTTGAATAATTTTCCTAATAAAAATGATTTAAATCAGGGTTTCTGGTAAGCATGCGTTGAATTTGTCCAAAAACTAGAGCTAGCTGTTGTATAGTCATACTTGGTGGGATTTAACCACTCAGATGGGAGTAATATGCCACATGCATCATGTTGATGATGGTTTTGTTTTTACATTTATGCTAATTCTAAGTTCTGTATTGATTTTGTAATAATGATTATTCACAATAATTTCTTATTTTGATGATGAGCAGGAACCTACAACAAAGCCTCCTGCTGAAAAAGTGCCCAAGAAACCTGCAACAAAAGCTACTGAGAAGAAAGGAAAAACAATTGAAGTAGACAAGGAAGAGCCACTGGATCCCATTGCTGAGAAACTTCGCCAACAAAGGTCAGAGTTAACATTGAACCACTATTATTCTGTCTAAGATCTCATATTTTTAAATCTCGAGGTGTTACGTGTTCCAGAAAGGAATGTTTAATTCATGGCTAATTAATCTCAGAGCGTTGCTGGTCATATAAACTCAAGAATTATGTTCTTATCTCCATGTCTTCTGTTAAATCAGTGTTCATTGGCGCTGTATAAATTGAATTTTTTGCTTATTGAATTGGATTTCCTAGTTTAAGTTTCAAGCTGACTTTGAAAATCTAAACAAACTAAATCTGCTGCCTGTAATGGAACAAATGTTTGTCATTTAGAACCGAGAAAGAAACAAACTGAGATAAAATTTTCGAATGGAAGCTCTTGTATGTATATAGTATGTGAATAGAGCCCTCATTTTCTTAAATTTTCCTTATGTCAATTTGTTTATTTCAAATACTGTAAAGAAAGTGTTTTGTTTTTTTCTTCTCTAAATATGTAAAAGCGGACCCTCTCTATTATAGTAGCCACGTTGGTCACATGTCTCTTTTACCTTTTTAGGAGAAGAGGTCTGGCTAGCGTATTCTATAGAGGCTCCTCTGTTCTAAAGAGGTCCCAAGTTGAAATTCCCATTCTGAACATGGAAGAGTTAGTCATGGGGTTCATAAATTATGTATATTAGTGTATCCTTTCTTATGGTGTGCTTAAAACAGGCTTGGTTAAAATACTTATACTGGTTTGACCATTCCCTAGCATCCCGACTTTGTCAATGTCAGTCGCCTTCACTCAGACTTCAGTCACTTTGAAAAGTATATGTTTCTCTTTATATTTTTTTGGCGGCATCCCCCTTGGCCTGTCCAGGCTTAAAAACTCAGGGATTTTATTTCTATTATGGCGAAGGTACTGAGGTAATAGGTATTAATAGATGTTAATGCTATGGTTAAAGAATATATTGTATGCTATTATTAAGATGACTCTTTGCAAACTAGTGTATAAATAACTATCTTTTCCCCTTTTTATAATATGCATACGCTCAACAATAAATTTAAAACTTAAGGCTAATAGTAGGCTAATAGTAGATACTCATTCAATCATTTTCCCTTTTTTTATCTTTAAACTTAAGACTGAAATATTAAGCACATTAAAATTATCAACATATCTTTTGGCATACAAAAAAACCCTTGGAAGTTCTTTAACTAAGAATTTTTTAAAACAATTGGGGGACAATTTGTGAGAATTGTGGGAACTCTTATTTTATTACAGATCTATTAGTATTAGGAGTCTGATGTAAAAAAGTTAAATCTTGAAATATTGGTCTAAAGTTGAGAAGATGGAGAGCAAACAGAACCTAGTAAATGTTTCTGATTCCTGATAAAACTAATACAAGGTGCGCAGCTCCTTGGAACTGCCAGCAACACTAGCAGGAAATCTTGGAGCTGGCAGATTTTCCTTAGATATAGAGTTGCTGCAAAAATTATGTTGAGGCTAGTAGGTTGTGTGTTAAGGGGGCCAACTGCTGTTCTTTCAGTTTAGCTTGCAATCTTATGGTATTTTAGTTAACTGCAATCGAACGGCCGGAGGACAAAGGGATATACTAGGTTTTTTGAAATGGTATCTTTTAAATGTTTCAAATCTAACCCACACTTCATTATTTGGTAGGGATAAAGTCAGAATAAAATAACTACTGAATATTTCATGCCTCTGAGGAAATAGAGCAAAATTCATGCTTTGGAGGCTTACACCTCTTAGGAATTTTTCCATTCAGAGGACGCTTGAATGCCTGATGTATTTAGGTTCCTCCTTGCTTTGGCTAGCACCTTTTAGTTCCTTTCAAAACAACTCTGCCGGTCATGTCTTAGGCCATGCTTATAGATTCAAGCTATTTTCATCGTCACTTTAATTTTTTGGTACTATAATTCTCAAATTGGTACTTATGGATAAGTTTTGAGTGGAAGTACTGACTATATTTAATATGTAGTCACTGGAGCACTTTATTTTTAACAGCTGCTTTATTCAACTACTGACTTATTAGAGTTGGTAACCGTATTCTATATGACGGTGAGGCCCACTTCTTGCTTAGAGAGTTTTCAAAAGTTATGCAAATATATTTGATTTGCTGTTTTTTTCATTCTTTCTTTATTAGTGTATATGTGTATAATATCATTATTTTTTGTGATTGCTATCCACCTATGTGATTTGTTTAGAAAACGTTTTCGATTCATGTATAGCACACCAATTATTTTTTATGTGGATTGTGAACTCCTGCACTTGTACTTCTGTACCAATGAAGATTTAAAATCAGGATTTGTGGTGAATGGCCTTGGTTAAATTCCTTTTTTTTTTTAATTTTTTTTTTCCTGAATTGTTATTTTGGTCATCTTTGAATGATGGATGTAGGTGGCTCTTATTTTTAACTGAAAATTACATGTTGAATGCTCTAGACTCTGAACCTAATGCACAACAGCTTGACAGGAAATATATGGTTAGCTGTTTTTTGTTTTGCAAAAGTCACAGGCTGGTAGATGAAGCAGATTATAAATCCACAACATAACGTTTTTTTTTTTTCACTTCATTCTTCGGATGATGGACCTAGGTGGTTCAACTGTTTGACTGACAGTTGCATTTTGAACTCTGAACCCTAAACCTAGATCACAAATGCTTAACATGAAATATTTGGTTAGCTGTTTGTTTTAGGGGTACTTAGTGAAGTTTGTCTCTGTTACAGGCTGGTAGAAGAAGCAGATTATAAGTCTACAAAAGAACTCTTTTCTAGTAAAGGAGATGAAAAAACCATTGATAATTTCATTCCCAAATCTGAAAGTGATTTCTTGGAATATGCAGAACTCATATCACATAAACTTCGTCCCTTTGAGGTTTGTTCCCTTTCCCTTCTAATGAAGTTTGCATAATATTTAAACTTTGTGCATGTATCCTTACTGTTTTATTTTTTTAAATTTCATTGCAGAAAAGTTTCCATTATATTGGTCTACTTAAGGCAGTAATGAGACTGTCAATGACTTCTTTGAAAGGAGCAGATGCAAAAGACGTTGCATCTTCGATTACAGCAATTGCAAATGAGAAGATAAAAGCAGAGAAGGAAGCAAATGCTGGGAAAAAGAAAGCAGGTGTGGATCTTTTGCCCAGTTCATTATTTTCTTAGAATAGTACATTGCTTTTCATGCTTCATGTGAGTTTTTGTTATGCTTTTTTCGTTGTCTTTAAAACTAACATAAAAATTTCCTATATGGGGAAATAGGTAAAAAAATGTAACTACATTGGAACTTTGTTTCTGAAGAAAAAACAATAAAAGCGTTGATGAAAATGATTTAAAGATGTTTTTGACAGGTACAGAAAAATGATTGAGTGCTGGTTTTTAAATATAATTCTTAAGATTCCACGCCTGTGGGAAAAAAGAAATGGAAAAAGAAAAGTTAAATACACAATGTGGATTTGTTTGAGATGCATCAGCCAGATTCTTAGAGGGCATAAACTTGTGTGAAGTGCATTGGTCAAAGAAACTCCCGGACATGGCGGGATTGGGTGTCTTTGTCATTGTAAGTGTAAATGTATTGACACCCACAGTATTTAAAACCCACACTACCTACTCCAAAAAAAAAAAAAAAACTCATAGAAATATCTTTTTGTTTCCCTCTCCCAAAAACTGAATTTCTGTGGAGTCCTTTGGTGAGCATACGATATTACGCTTCCTATAAATGAGGTCCACATAGAAATTCCAAATTGGGTGGACAAATATAAAATATACTGTAGTTATAGCTATTGGTAAAAAAAATAAATTGACAGTGAATAGAAATCAATGTCGTATCCTTGTGATACAGAATATTACCTTGACCAAAGCTTTTCTCATTGTTTTTAACAAATATACAGAAATCCTTATCCAAGTTTGTGCTTTAGGATTCGATAATGAGAAAGTATTTCAGTAGCCAAGTAGTCATCCCTAAGAAAGTCTATTTTGAATCTTACGGATATATATTATTAGCCTTCTCTTGAATATATGGACCAACCATTCTGAGAAAGAGCGTGGTACAATCAGAATCTACCAAGTATACTGATATAAGTAATAATAGAAACCATTCTAATCTCTTCTTGATTCAAGAGGACCCAATGGAGTTGCCGAATATGTGGTGGTGATGTGAGTGGGTGAGTTAAGGCTATGGAATATTTGTTTGTTTTGAGAAGTTGGGGGTGGCTACAATAGAAGGGTTAAATCTGTACTTTGCCGAAAATCTTTAGATTCGGGGTTGGTTTCAACACGTCGGGGTGTGTGAAAATTTAACTAGAGATTTATGCAATCAAATTTGTACATATGGTAGCACCCTGACTTTGAACTGGAGTCGACACCAACCAATTCCTGTCATTTCCGCATTTGGAAGTATATGATTTTAATACAAGAATTCTATGTGGATCTATTTAAGTAATACCTTTTATGATTACCAAGTGACCTTTTATAGGGTGGTGTATGATTATATAGATATAAATAAGCTGCTCAGAGGTGGTTGTTAAGTGCTTTCCTCGTTTTCAGGTGCCAAGAAAAAGCAGCTACTTGTTGATAAGCCAGACGATGATATAGCTGTTGAAGGTTATGATCCGCTTGATGACTATGAGTTTATGTGAGTGTTTTGATGTAGCAAGTTTTTTTATCGAAAGGCAGTACAGAAACCTGTATTTTCAACGTTGAAGTAGGGAGTAAGATTCAGCCGGCGTCCCTTCTCGGAAGATTGATTGATATGAGTGCTATGTGTTTTGTCAAATAACTGAAATAAGTGATTGCTTTTTCTTCTTTGATGGTCAATTTTGTTAGTTACGGATGGTTGCTTGCATTTACTTGCTCCCTCATTACATGAGTTCATGCACTCATTGGCTTGTCAAATATGACTACAGATTAAAAAATTTACCTTTCTTCTCTTCTTTTGTTGCCATACTTGTCCTTCACTCTTATTTTGCACTATTTGATGTTGAATCAGTTTCAAAGCACACTATCCTACCCAAGACCCCTATCACTATAATCTGATGGGCTCATTTGGTGAGGGCTTGGGATTGGATTGAATTACTTATTGAAACCAATTTATTTTGAATATGAGCTTGGATGGATTTTATTAGAGGGAGTAGAGAAAGAAAGAAGACTTGTCTAGTCCAAATCTCTTATTAGAAAATGTGAATTACTTGTATATTTGCCGAGCTTGGTAATGTGGATTTGTGACTAAAGGCATTATGATGATTGATGGCGCAAGGAAACTTATGGTTGGGGTAGAGATGGTGTCTTAATTTGTCAAATTAAGCACGTCTTGAACTGCTACTAACTTGGATCCTTATGGGTTAGTAGCGGAAAAGCAAAAACAATCCTTATATATTTGATTATACATAATGAAATTCTATTTTTCATTAGTGGCGGATATGGTTTATATGGAAAAGGGGGCGAAAGTAGGAATTTCTTCTGTCATGGTCATATTGGAACTAACTCACAGTCGGTAGAAATTGAACTAAGAAATTCACATGCAACATTTCCTAACCCAAACTAAAGTGGTCAATTGCACGCCCGGGAATGGTGTCCCCTGACCCTAGGGTAGTCATAGGCCTCTACAATAAGCCCCGGTGCCATGATGAGCGAAATGGTTCTTCATCTCAAAATTTTTACTTGAAAAGTAAACAACGTGATTATTCTCAAACCTACCTACCCTAATAGATTATAGGGTGATAGGTAATGGATAAAGATGCTTAATGCTCCCACTTATATGTCATATTTTACTATTAAAGAAAACACAATAAGATGATATTTTTCCGAGAGATTTGCAATGAAGAAGGAGAATTATTTTATTTTTTATTTTTTATTTTGGGATACTACGATGGGCCCTACCCTAATTCTCTCGTTGATTTTTTCTTTTACGGTCATTTTTACAATTTACTAGATTTAAAAATCAATAATAGTAAAGTGAAACATGAATATAAATAAGTTAACGATTTTTAATTTACGAACGTGCATCATTAAGTTAAAACGATTTTTAGTTGACACGATATGACAGTGAAATATGAAATACAAGTAGGGAGTAAAGTGAAACATAATGAAACATATTAGACAAATTCAGAGTCAATGGAAAACACAAGGCACAAATCAATATATAATTTTTTTTTTTCACTTTCTATTAAGAAGCAAACATCAATTTGCTGTGTGTTTTCAATAAGAATATGGTGGATGTCTGCTGGGCTATTTTTTTTAACAGATTATTTCCCTTTCAGCCGTCATTCATCATCGACTTGCATTACATGTCTAAAATTCATCGTTTAAAACAGCGCTACATGCTCCTAAGGAGGTCGATAGGAACTTAACGTCTAGGCACTTGGATAAAATTTAGATAGAAACCTAGGCAATTTTTTAAGACAAAATTCAACAAATTAATAATATAATAAATACTATGTATAAAAATTAATTATCAGGATAAATAAATTGAATTGGTAATCATAAATGTTGAAAATATAAAATTTTATTTAATTTTATTATATAATATTCTATATTCTTTATTTTATTATCTTTGTTTTAATTAATAATAATATTATTAACTAAGTATTTAATAAATAAAATAAATTATATATAAAGACTAATTTGAATTTACAAACTAAAAGAATTTACAAGTAAATCCACCTAAGCGACAAGCCAATATACAAGATGGTTCCTCACTTTCGAGGCGGACTAGACGACCGCTATTTTGAACAGTACTAAAATTTGAAGATATTAAAAATGGATATTAAAAATGAAAACTTATATTGACTAGGAAAGTAAGTTTGTTCATTGTTTGGGTGTCAACAAGTAGTCCCTCTGTAGTCTGTACAGTATACACCTAAAACTGAACCCACCCCACTTCTTCCCTTTGGTTGAACTTGAAGCCTCAAGGAAGGAAGCAAGGTCATTAACAACCATGGCCACAAAAGCCAAAAAAAAAAAAAAAAAAAACCAAGACAATGACAGGAAAAAAAAATCCATCCATGGACCATGCCTTCCCATGCTCATTAACAAAAGATGATGTTGATAATGGACCAACTTACATGCCTTGTCTTTCTTCAAGCCCAGTGCATACTTTTCTTCAACTTCCAGGACCCGTGGACACTATCGGTTAGGATTTAGGAATTGCAAAATTAATCTCTGCCACCATTCAAAAACACACAAAATCTTTAGTAACTAAAACAAAAATAATAATGAAAAAAGAAAAATCCTACTTATCATGAAAACATAAATTTCCCATCCAACAAAATACCTGATCTGCATTTATTATTAAAGCTACTAAACGAGAAACAAAATGTGCTTCAAGATAGCCTAATTCCATGGTTGTGACAAAGAAACATTTGGAGTAGATGCCTTCACTCCTGCTTTGCAATGTATAGCGGATTTCAATACATTGTACTGCTCCGTAACAACATTATACACAGCTTGTGTGTATGCCTCCCTAGCCTGGACGAACATAGAACACCCACAATTAGAAAAGAAACACTAAAATCGATATGATGACGTCATTTAGAAGTGCAATGCTATTCGTCAGATCAAGGGCAATATTACAATAGAGATTTTGTTGCACCAACCTCTTCAGGATTTTGACAGGAAACAGAAATATCAGAGAAGGTAATTTCTGGTGCAACAGATAATCCAGTACCGTGGAAAGATATCATTCTCTTCTCTCCAATTTCCTTCTCAACCTGGAGAAGAATTGTCAAAAAAGAGCAAAAGTAGCCGTAAAGGAAAGACCCAGAAAAATAGAAGACAGTAAACCTGTGGAGGAGGAGGCATGATGTTGTGACACAACAATGCTAAGGGATATATATGTCCCGGGGCAGATGAATGTTCAGCAAGCCTTCTTAGATTGTCCAGTGAAGAAGAATCGAAATGTGCCTGAACAAATTTTACCAGTATGAAGTTAGTTGCATCGTAAGACAAAACTAACATCCAAATATGAATTTATCAAGACTCAAAGGACACAGCAGAGATCTGTATATCCATATTTTGGGTGTACATAGGTAGTGTTTTGAGGGAAAAACGGGAGAAAAAGAGTTTATAATATAATCCTCAACCTATCAACGTGTTCCTCTAGGGATATCAAGTATTCAAGTCCATGTTCTATCTCTCCTGAACAAAAGAACTCATTTAATTTTACTCCTATTATGCATCAGGTTTGCTTGAGCTGAATCCATAATTTATAATCACAAAATACAGATGCAAATGTAAGACCTTATGTAGCAACACTAGACAATAAAAAGACAACAATAAGTAAGTGAACAATGAATCACATAAAAAATTCTAACAAAAGCTGACTGCGAAAATAAAAATAAATACATATTACTAATGAAAATGCATAAATATTGAACTTCGCATACATGGTATAGTTGAAAAAGCTTACTGGGTACCATTCTCCTGTTACAGGATCTGGCCGGTCCCTACCACCACTTGGTGCAATCCATACAATTTGTGACCCGCCCCTACACTTAAACTTGTTCTATTAGAAGGCTGTATTAGATAACATATGAAAATCCACATGCATTTGATTACATTAAAAAGCAAGTTTTCGAGAAAGACAATGTTTGGTGGCCAGAAAACCATAATACAAGGCAAACAAATATATAGGGCATTCAACTAAACTACGAGTACCTCTCTGATTCAACAGTTGCAGTTTTAAGTAAATTATCCTATTAACCATGACAACTTTTACAAGGCAACTCGTACACCTGCCAATTTTCTTTCACAGCCACAATATGAGAATAACAGCAAGAAGCTGAATAACTCTCCCAACTCACGCTTTCGGGTATCAAGGATATTTCTTATATTTTTAAGTTTCTATTCTACATATTGATCACTGACAACTGGCACTTTCCCAGTGAGTAACTTGCACAGCAGCTGCACCAGACTGCCAAAGGTTATCCAGCTATTACCTTGCCAGTGATTGAACCTAAAGAAACCTCTTCCTCTCTCTGCTTGGCAAACCTATCCAACCCACCGTCTCTCTCTCTGCTTGCCAAACCTACCACCAGAGAAAACCTAAGGTGACAATCCCATTCCGTATCTTTTACAATGCTGAACCTTCACTCTCAGTCTAGCACCAAGAGAAGAATTTTCTACTCTTCTCTAATGCTATCCTCGCCTGATAGAATGGTTATCCCTTTGTTTTGACATACTAATACAGAAAATAATAATTTCGTGTACATATGCATCAGAAGGACGAACGAAGAAAAGGGGAAGCACCTCCATGAGTAGCTATGCATTATAGTATGCTAACAAGTAAAATGAGCATAGCTCCTCCGTCTCTAGTTTGTTAATAGCTACTTTTCACAACAATTGGTTAGTCCTGAACATGTATAAAGAGCTTTCAACTTTCCAAGCTGACAGAGACAAAAAAAGACATGGTGAGAAAAAGCAAAGAAAAAAAATCACATAAAGGTGTAAGAAATAAGGGTTCATCATCCAGGAAAACAAAAACAACAAAAGAAAGAAAAATATGTCTACACAGAACTTAGCATGCCCATATTCCCCATGGCAAATTATGAGCAAAAATAAGAAGAGCCTCTAATAATAATAAAGCCCACTTAGACAATGAATTGATAAACAAAATAGCTGAGGTACCTCAAAAGCACAGCCATTTCTTTCAAACTCCGTGTATTTGCTTTTCTTTTCATTTCGGTGAGCTCAGGAACATCATGCATGTGTTTTTTCGAGTATACACATATCAAATTCCTGTAAGAAGGTAAAAAATGAAAACCTTCATCACATAACTAATTAAAGCAAACTGGTTCATACTAATCGCAGAACATTATCTTAGAACGTCACAAGTACCTTCCCATGCTGAAGGGCTTACAAAGAGGATCTGTCAAAACTCTATCTCCTGCTATATATATCTGGAGTACAAAGTCTAAAATTTGGTTATGCAAACAGTTCTAGGTGTAAAAAATTGCACATGTCCATTGTATGCTTAGAATGAAGACAGAACACATAAATTCACCATGTTCTCAGCAAGACGTGGGTTTGTGTTTTCAAGCAATAAGGCAATGACAGCTGGATCTGCTTCAGTTTGGTGGTTTGATATCAAAATAATGTTGTGACCCTGCACACATAATCCACAATGATTATATCATGAGTTACCCGAGTATCATCTTGAAATGCTAATAAAGCTCGAGACAACTACTGTTCAACCATAATCGAGATATAAAACCTAGATAAAATTCTGAATCTTGTATCCACCCCACAGAAATCAGTTTTCTTCTGTGATATTGTCTTAATCCAGTAATAAAACGACTAGTTATTATTTTCCTATCACAAGCAAGGAGCTGACCCACGGTAATTGTTCAAGAGTTTCTGTACTTATCATGTAACCTATGACTTCTGTCCAGAAGACCCCAACTATGTTAAAATCTAAACTTGAAGTGCCAACATGAATGTACATCTTGTGCACATAATTTACATCTTGTGCACATAGGAAGGTCAGAGAAAATTTTCTGCTAGTACGTGTTTTACAATTCAACAATGTATATTAGTACCACATAATAAAAAATAAAGCTGAGTACTCAAACTATGTACCTGCTGAAGATTCTCTTCAATTTCATGGAATATAGAAATATTGCCAACATATGAGTTTCTGCACAGATAGTGATAAAAAATTAGGACATCCATAAAATAAAACATGACAAAAATGAAATCATTTTGACCAAAAACAAGAAAAAAAACCCTAGAAAAGAAATCTTAGATGATAATATGGTTGCAACTGATAAACAACCCAGATTCACTAACTCAATATAAGAAAGCAGGAAACAGCACAAAAGAAAAGAAAAAAATGTGAGTGGTAAACTTTTTTTTCTTCTCAGTATTCTGTGTTAACTATTTTTGTCTCAGTACTCTCTATCACATAATAGTACGAGGCACAGGAAATTTCTTCATGTAGATTTAAAAATAGTATGGAAATTTCAAACTAAAACATATAACAAAAAAGTATAAAAATTTGATACGTATGGATATCATTCAAAGCTATTCCAGTGAAGGCAATATAACATATTTTCTGAGAGTCCATTGGTCACCAACAAAACCACTTAGCACTTGAGCAAATAGAACACTACTCTAACATATATTTTCGAAGAGTCCATTGGTCACCAACAAAACCTCTTAGCACTTGAGCAAATAGAACGCTACTCTGATAGAACACCCCAACTACGTACAAAAGTTATGTGAGACTGATGGATAAATAAGCAGAAACACTTCCCCACACTCAAATGGTAACAGTAGCTCGGAATAGTCTAAACCTTTTCACCACCAAATGAATACTTTTAAACTTCATGGAACTGGAGCCTACTTAGAGCACCTCCTAGGGGTCAAAAAAATATATGGGGAAACCCCAATTTGCTTTGCCACATCAGCATTTCACCCTTACAATATATAAGGCAACATTGCCTTGTTGAGAAGTTGAAGGCAACTGGGATGCCGCAATATATTGTTTTAATGAAGGAAAATTATGTTGGTAATAATTAATTGATTGACTTTTTCTAAACATTTTCCTTGAACCTAGGAGATGCTTTTAGAACGTAACTTCAAAACTGCCACAAACAGCAAATGAACAAAGCATAGCCATTGTTCAGATAAATCCAACATAGGACACTGGTTTTGTACACTATATAACGAACACAAAATCGGGGCTCAACTTATCAAATTATTTTGAGTATATTTTAACTAATCATCTGCCACAACGTTACCCGCAGAAAATTAGCACTCTCGCATCAGATCCCAATTACCATTCAAAGCTATGTTTGAACTTTGAACCATGCAACTGCTAGGTGGACAGGAGTGGGGAACCATACAAAATTCCAGCTACTTCAATAAAACAAAATTTGAAACATGCATCAGTTATACGACCTTTACATTTTTATACGAGATTGATAAATGACTCACAGAAACTCAATGAAGGAATATTTAAAACTTTGTGTAATTATTATATAAAATATATTTTAGTAAAAAATTAAATTAAAGTGTTTTTGATAACCATTTCATTTTAGCTTTCATCTTTTGTGCTAGAGAAGTGGGAAAAGTATAGAGGAAGAAATGGAGGGTGAAGAGATATGGAATAACTGTATATAAACTAATACACATTTCAAAAGGTGAAAACTATTTTTAAGTTGTTTACTTTCAATTTTTTTTTTCTTCATATATTCTCCTTCCTCCCACCAATCTATGTCATAGTGTATGATCTCATGATAGCACTTCTGGTACATTCACTTTTAGCAAAAGCAGAATGGATGGATAAACGCACTTATTTTCACTAATATGTACCAAAAGTAACCCATTTATTTTCACTTAGTAAGAACTACAAGTAACTGATGAAGGTGGCTTGAAGGATAAAAGTTGTCAAATCACCTGAAATCAACTAAAGGACGAATATACTTTTGGCCAAATGTGTAGTAGTCAAAAGGCTCTCGTATTGCTTTGTGATAAGGTGAGAAGACAAATGGGTCCTGAAAAATAACTGTTATAAAATGTACAAGGAAACAAAATGATGATAATTTGTTTGCCAACACCTGTTTTATATTATACCCATCATAAATCATGGCCCTGCCTAATAACGCAATAAAACCAATATTACCTCGATATCCAAGAATACACGGTCTAATACAGCAGTCATATTAGACAACACAATCTCATCCGCCATGGGATTTCCGCTTTGGAGAATCTGAATCATGATAGCATAGGAATTAAAAAACAGAAACTGTTCTTAGCTGTTAGATTAATGGGGCATCTAAAGCATCTAGCCATTCATATATAATCTAATATCTGAAAAAACAAAGTCTTCCCTCCCAAGAGGTGAGTTTAATATGAAAGATACTCTCTTTTCATCCAAGTTCTAAAATGAGTGAGTTTAATATGAAATTTCATACCAATTTTATCATCTCTAAATAATATGGATGCAGCTCCAAATTTCCAATAACAAAATAGATACTATAATCTTTTTTTTTTTTTTTTAAAGAAGAGAATACTATAATCAATTTACGGATGTGTACACATCTTTATACACAATTCTTTCAGAAAATCAAGCCAAAGCGTTCATGCATGTCATATAAATTCAAACGTTCAAGTTTCAGAAGCAGATCTGACTATGTACAGTAAAGAATGAGTAAGAATAAACGTTTACAGCATTTTTATAATTCTGATATAATTCTTCCATTCCATAAGCAACAGTCGAGGGAAGCCTTCCAGATTCTGTTTCCTTCTTTATTGCAGACAGCAGCTCTGCACATGAGCATTTCAAATAAGTCATGAAATCGAGAACCCATAGCACGAGAACATTAATAATTTAAAGAAACCCTGTGTAATAAAGGGTTTTTTTTTTTTTTTTTTATCAAGAATGTTGCATTACAATGACCAACTAGCCCTTGTCTGGTGGAATGAATCTTCTCAATCTTGGAAGAGGTTCCAACTTGGAGAACCCCACCCACATTCCTCAAAAGAAAAGGAAACAAAAAAAAAACGGCATATTAATGTAATTACAAATCATAAATATCTTAAAGTGTTCAATAGTAGCTTGCATGTTTTGGTGAAGGTGGCTGGCATCCACAATAGGGCCTTCGTAATATGCATTATGACATTATGACAACATAATGTTTAAAGAACTTAAACAAGAAGACACATAAGACTATAATTACATAGCAGAGCATTCAATCAATAGCATCAGGGATTTTGTGTATAAAATGGTTACTAAACATAAGAAGGGACCTGGAAAAAAAAAAAAGATGAAAAAACAAACTGTTTGACCACAGTCCCAGTGATAATGCAATATGACTCAATGAAGAATCATAGGCCAAGAGGACAATATCCTGACGGTCTTACTCATAGGAAAGGACTCAAACCACTACCCAATGACAATGTTCAGGCCTCCATACCCACAAAGGTTTGTAATAATACAAAGCCTTCCACATGATAGGAAACTTACTCTGACATTACCACGTTCAGATCAATGATATAGCTTGTTTGCACAAGTAAGCCTAACACTACCTACATATCTATATTTAAAAAATGGACAATTTATTCAACTAAACAAGTATCCTGGTGGACATGTTAGCCAAAAAATAAAACGAGTTGTGGTAGATTATCTTTTATTTATAGTTTGGATTTATTAGTAAGAGAATTTTTACTGCAATTGGAAAATATGTAACAACGTGCAGGAGGAGTAATTTTGTTCAAGGGGGACACTCACATGACTAAGCTAATGTGCTATGTACTTGGATCAAGTGTATGAGCGAGACGGGGGCCATTTTAGTTATAAAAGTGTGAGGGTCACCTTGGGTCAGGAGGGGCATGCGCCGGCCCGGCCATTTATAAAGGAAAAGAACAGGAAAGCAAATAACTTTTCTAGATAACACCAACAATTTATTTCACATCAAATCAAGAGAACCCCAAAGATAAAAGCATTGTACACTTAAAAGTATATATGTCTGTACGTATGTATATAGTTTCTAACATGAAATGACCAACTTATTAAAGAAAGAAGTTAGAAAACAGGAAGGAGAAGAAATGCTTAAGGAATACAGAAAACCAGACAAAACAATCCAAACATTTAAATCGACATAGAAGACAAATGCAGGTAAATCAATAAGGGGGGACATCCTTTAAATGTTTAGACAATGAGACTGAGACCCACAGGGACACAGGGAATCTAACTTACTCCACAGTGAAAAGAACTGTTCATCTCTTTCTTCTATTCCTTCCAAACAAGACCAGACAGAAAGAGGACAGAACAGCACAGGGTAACAACCTTCTTAACTCACCATGCCCAAAAGAGTTTCCTCCAGCAGAGATTAGCTTGGAGTCACCAATCCAAACCAAAAACGAATACATTATACTGAATACAAAAATATCCAAATAATCCGACTGCTTATTCTTCTTAGAAATAATCTCACAAGTTTTTACCTCTAATCTCATTATACTGAATACATTAAACGACATCTGGAAAGCATTCAAAGCAACCAATGGTTACTTGGCAAAAATTTACTCGACTCTAGGCAATACAATCTTAGTGGAAGATTGATTTATTGCTCCACAAAGCCAGCAGCACCCACTATGGTTTATGAACACTGATTCAGATAGGAACAGTTGAACCCCAACTTTTAATGAGCTTAAATGGCTACGTGCTTTGGATTCTTTAGGTATCTATTTTTTTCATTCTACATACCAACTCAAACATCTCCAAACTGCAACCACATTCCTAAAAACATATAGCTTAATGACATTCATTTTTGCACTAGACATCAAGTGGATTAAGATAACAAAATTTCGAGTAGAAAAAGTAATCGGAAATCAATATTATCTTAAGTTATCAACATTTTTAAATGTAAACCTTTCAAATACAAAGGTACGACAAAACAGTGATCTATACAAATGTAGGCACTTATGTATATGCATGTATAGATGTGCGCGTAAATAAGTTTTTATTATATAAATACCAAGAGCTATGCAGTACAACATTTCAATTATCGAAATTCTGAATCTATGTACCTGGAATAACATATATCTCTAGTGGACTTCCAATGGATTGCACCGTACTTTTCTTTGGAGAAATTATAGCTTATAAAGCATAACGCATGCACATACATCTAACTTGTTGTATATCATTTAAGAATGGGGAAAAATAACTAAACTAAGGAAATCAACTTAAACAAGGAAGAAGATAAGGAACACCAAGAATTAAAGTGGTTTTGGAATGTGCCTAAGTCCACGAGGCAGCAATAACAAATATTCAATATATCAATTATGAGTACACGTACAACCAAAATATTTGAAATCTTGTTCAATTGGGAAAACAACCCCAAATGAAAACCAAACTCCAATAGGGAAAACCAACTGCAATTGGGAATAGGAATTGTATCCTCCAAGAAGGAAATTCATCATGAGCTGGAAAAACACCTCTCCTTTTTCTTTTCTATGCTTCGTGTAATAGCTATCTGTCTCTTCTCTTTCATTTTTCTTAATTCTCTTTTTGGCCATGGAGGAGAAATAAACATAGTAAATTTATCATGGGCGAAAATTACAGAATAAGTCACCTAGAAGGTGGACCACTCGACAGGTCTTTCTGTAAATATCCATCCCTAGAACCTGTCCGAGAAAATACAGAAAGTGCTCTTAATGCATCTTTACAAAAGGTAATAGTCCGTACTGCCCAAATAATCTACATACATGAAAGCAAGCCTATGATGAACAAACCAACCATTTGATGTATCCATGTTCAGTTTTATACCTTTTGCACTGTTCTGTAATTATTGGAAATCTTATAGGGTTAGCGATCCATTTCACTTATCCCAGAAGATTGGCAAGCCATACAACTTGCATTGATGGGTATCTTTCTAGCATGGACTTGGAATGGAGGAAGCCATTGAGTATATTACTTGTGCAGTAAGAAAACCAATATAGAAAAGCTAGGTTGCTTTCGGAAACTGAACAATTTCATTGATGATTTTCTCTCCTTCCTCAATAAATCCTTTTTCCGTACTAAAATTATATCAAAAGATACTATATATGTCTATAAACTTGCACAAAGTCTTACTTAGAACCCTGAAGTAGCAAACAATATCCACAAAATACCTTCATAGGACACTATTCTCTTCCTTATTCTCTAGCTTGTCCTTTCTTGCAATTGTCTTCATCTACATCTCTATCAACATTTATATCCACATATATATACATAAACCAGTGTTTTAAGAGGTTTGCAAGTAGCATGCCTTACTGCAGGCCTGCTAGTATTTGATATAAAGATGTGTCTCTAATTTGAAGACATGTTAAACACAAATGACGCATCTAGATCTTTTTATATTGAATTTTTAGTTGGGTTTTAACTAGTGAAATATATGGACTATCAAGGATCGAAGATTGTACGTCATTTAAAAAATACATGCCCAACATGAAATGATGGGTGCGTGGGCATGTAAATTCAACATAAAACTACTTCGGGAAAAATTCATTATTATCGACATCCTCCCAACTGATATCGAATTTGAAGGCATTCTGCTCATTTAAAATTAAAGTTGCAACTCTTCCAAAACCTACTGAATAAAACTCTCACTCTCCCCTAAGTAAATTAGCTCCATGCAAAAACCAGGCACCTAAAGAAATATGGTGCCCTGTTACCAAAGCACCAACAGAATAATGAGTGTCTAAACCACTGAACGAGAACTTCCAGAAGTAAAGGAAGGTTGGTATGGA
Organism: Prinsepia uniflora; assembly: GCA_032719365.1. Classification (NCBI taxonomy): domain Eukaryota; kingdom Viridiplantae; phylum Streptophyta; class Magnoliopsida; order Rosales; family Rosaceae; genus Prinsepia; species Prinsepia uniflora. Next base: position 70,768,129 of record CM064873.1, read on the forward strand.
AGACAACCAATGTTACTCGGGACTCCACACTGGTTGAACTCCCACAATAAACACTGCATTTGGTCATCAAATGAATGTTGATAAAAACTTAGTCATTTTGAAATTTTCATCAGTTCCAAGTTCAGAGAACAAAAATCTTTTGAATCTTGCTCAACAAGTGAAATACACTGCGTACTCAGCCAAATTGGAAAATAAAAAATGAAAAGGTAACAATGCAAACACTTCTATGTTCTCCTACGAGAGAAAAGGAAAAGGCAGTGGAAAGAAAATAAGAAACGATATACATCAAAAAGTCCATACTCTTCTTTCTTGGACAAAGAAGCAAATGCAACGTGATCAAGAAATATACATTTTTTCTTTGTTAGCTCCTAAAATGGGAAAAATCTAAAACAGGAAGAGTATCATGCAAAGAAGATTCATGAATATCAAGCTTTGCAGTTCCAAAGCAAAAAAAAAAAAAAGGAAAAGGAAAAACAGCCACCATTCAAATAAGCCTTATGCAGAAATTTCAGTGGTGAAAAACTTAGATAACCAATTTAATTTAATAACATTAAGTTTCTTGCATTTTCTCATAAACCAAACAGAGGAAATGCGAAAGAGTTGTCACCTTCTTCCGTCGTGGCATTGAGAAAAATCCGAGAATGGTTAGTCTCCCTCCTCTGTGTGCTCTGAATGGGGGATAATGAGGATTCTGTGTCCTTCACCAGTTCTGCCATAGCACTCGCCTTGGAGGAATAAAAGCAAGGGAAAGCAGAGGTCCTTGGCGCACTCGATCTCACACAGACCAAATACAGCCGAGAAGAAGATGGAAATGAAGAGGAAGAAAAGGAGGAGGAGAGAGAAGAAGACGAAACCCTAGGCGTCAAGAATGTGGTGGATGGCGTAGCAGAGAGGATAAACATAGTCACGGAGAGGGAGAGGGAGAGAGAGAGTGTGTGAGTGAGAGAGCGGGAGAGAGGGAGAGACTATGATCTAAAGAGTAACAGAGTGAGGCGGGTGCGCGGTGGTTTTGGGTCACGTGCTCTTCCAACGCCAATAGTTGAAGAATGGTGACGGTGGACTTGGATTGGGAGGGAGAGAGTGACACCAGCGGAAGGTATCTGGACACGTGGCCGGCTTCGGAGGGTGGGTTGAGGAAACCGACAGTAGATGTTGTGTCGTTTTTTTTCCTTCTATTTTTAGGAGTGTCTCCATCTACCGGCGGTGATATTTATAATATTCATAATAGTTTGTGGATATGTCCGTATTTTGACGTTTCAATAAAATAATATGGGAAAAAAAATATTTTTGTGAATACATTGGATACATCCACAGACCACAAGCAAGTATATAATTTTCAAAAGATATGAGAAAGAATAGTGATTGAAAAAAGATTATCCATACCATTAAGGGTGATAGCTTAGGCCTCGTTTGGTATTACATTTTTTTTCTTCTCAAAAAGTCGTTTTATTTGAAAATAAAGCAATATAAAAATTGGTAAAAATAAAAAAAAATTGTTTTTTTGAAAAGTAATGGATTTTTTACAACAATTTTTTAAAACAATTTGTATATTGCTTTTGAAATATGCTTTTACAAAAATTATTTTAGCATATAACTATTTATTATGAAAATAAAACAGAAATCATTTTTTAAAAAGCACGGTTGAAGCAATTTTTCGAAAAAGCATAGCAATCCCAAACTGGCCCTTAGTGGCAAGAGCTTACTCCCATGAAATTTGATGGGCATAAGTCTTGTGATCCAATTCTACTAGCTCTTGTTTGCTAGTCCTTCGGTGGGACGGAGGTGACACGCCCACTCTATTGTGGCGAGTAATTATGACTTAATGCGGACATTCTTCAAGCATGTGGGATCTCAAGCGTATAGGAGCCCCTATGGTCACGCCCAAAAAGATATCCATCTAAAGTTACTCCCTTCCACACTTTTTTGTTTTCAGAAAAAAAAAAAATTATACATAAATTGGCAAACAAAATGTATTCATTCAGGTCAAAATTGTATTTTCTTTGTCTACCAATGAATCAATTCTTTACTAATTTCAATCGATACCCAACACCGTTAAAAGAGAAAAGATAGGTCTTCGTAAAATATAGTTTCTTCGTTCCCTTTTTATATTTTCTAGTATTGCTTTATCATATCTATTTATTTCTATATCTTGGTAATCAATATTTCATTTACTAAAGGTATTGAACCAGGATGTTGCATATATATGTTTTTATGTACTAACTAAGGGGTCCTCTTCCCTCGAATTCAATTACATCAAGTTTATCTTCTAAATGAGTATGAGTTGTACATGTAAATGCACACAATCCTTCACAATTATATCCTAGCAGGTGCACTACTCAATAGACAAATATGTTGGTACAAGCAAGGGTCGAATCACATAAGGACTTGACTCAATAATGTAGCTAATGTAATAGATTGCTTAGTTCACAAGTAAGGTACTCAAAACTGAAATTAGAAACACCAACTAGATATGCTTTGATACTAACAAGACACTAAACAAAGACACGAACTAACCGAAATCAAAACTAAAAGATGCTTTGAAATAAAGGAACTCGTAATGCAAGAAAACGGGAAATAAATAAAGGTTTTTAACAAAGCAAAAAAAGAACAAGACTTAAGCACAACAGTTTCCAACTTTGTTGCAACATTCAGTAATCAAGTTTACTTCTTGATCTAGTGCCTATTCAAGGGGTCTCTTAAGCTCACCCTTGCACATTTATCTCTTCTTACTTTGTAAGTCATAGGCCTCATGGGCAACTGAGACATCTATGAAATTAAGCTTAGATTAAAATAGATAACATAAATATGAATTTATTCTATTCAGTTTAACCTTGAAAGTGCACAAAACATATCATAAAGTATAGAAAATAAGCAAGGGTCGAATCCCAGAAGAACTTGTCTAAAATATGTTCCACTTAATTACTTAGATTGATTAATTAACTCATAAACTTAATAAAAGTAAAAAATAAAATAAAAACACAAACCCACACACGGGTTTTTTTTTTTTTTTTGCAATTAAAGAACATAAAATAAAGCAATTATTAAAGTAGGTTAAGGCACTCAATCCACCACCAACCACAATTACTTCCCAACTTGATTTGCAAGGCACAATTACTATGTTTGCTCTTTCGTCTGGTGCCCATGCGAAAGGTCTCTTAAACCCACTCTCACATATTTTATCTCTTTTTACTTTGTATATTTAGTTCTCTTAAGCCACTAAACTTTCTAATCAATTATACAATAGTTCTCTTAAGATTATGTCACAATTCTCTTAAGCAATTATAAGACAAAAGAAAGCACTAAGTACAAAGGGGATTTAATGACACTACACTAACCCTAGAAAGTGATGCGAAATCCTAGGAATGTCATGGATCTCTTCACTGATTATTTTACCATAATCCTTGATGCAAAGTCATCTTTTAAGTTATGCAATTAAAGTAGCTAATTTTAAGAACATAAAAGAATATAAGTTCAAACAATAATTTAACACACCAAGACAAACATAATAATCAAACTAAGCGCCAAAATCAAATTAAACAATAACCATGGCTATGGCTTCAAGAAGCCCTAACCTAGAAATAAAACCACAAGTGTTCGTCGCTCTGTATTTCGGGCCCCCCTTTTACAAAGTCCTAGCATCTCTATTTGTATAGAATTATTAATCCTCAAATATATAGAAGTTTACATTTAATTCTATTATCCATTATCATTCGGTCATGGAGGGGAAGCAAGTCAAAATAGAAAAAACTCACATTAAGTTCCAACACAAACACAGCTGCAGAATAAAAGATGCAATAAACAATATGAAACATAAAATTCTGAACATATGATTCACTTGTTAAATTATATCATAAGATGTAACTGTGACATTATCATTATACAAAGAAGAAATACATATATTCAGGTAATAATATCAAATTAAATTCAAATTATACAGCAAAGATTGGGGGTGAGGGGGAGAGAGATTCGAATTGTAAACTCAAGACAATTAAATTTCAAATATGAAACAGTGTACCAGATTTTAAATCCCAGATGCGTTACATTCTTCTAGGAGATTTAGAATGTTGTGCTCAGGGGCACTGAGAGATGGCAAAATCATGCGTCTTGGCTTTGCCCTAGTATCTTCAGAATCAAGAGACCTCCTTTCCTTCATCACAGGCAAGTCACCTCTCCTAGGCACGGTTGCTGATACTCGCTCCTTCCATAGTCTCCCATCCTGAAGTTCAAAGCAGCTATATAAGAATTCTATACATAACAGTATCTGCAGAAATGAATTTTGAGTTAACACAAACAAAATGATCAATTCCATTACAATCTAATGCCTTCCTACATGTATGCCTCCCGAAATCCTTGGTTTTACAATGACCATCCAAAAATATATCTACCCATGGCCCGTATGGGGGTGGTTACAATGATTCAACATAGGCATTTTTCTTTGGTAGTTTTTTCTAGATATAATATCACTAATCATTATGATAGTGTTTATGAAAATCAGGTCATATTAGAAAAAAAAATTATATTAACATGGGCCAATAACCCAGAGAACAGAAAGGACCTGCAGCCACCAGGAACACAAGCGAGGGCTAAACAAAGGTCAAAGGACCAGAACCTCAGAGGGGAACAAAGCAAGCAAAAGGAGAATAAAGAAGGTAACTACAGGATGGGATATTCCTGTGAGTAGTGAAACTTCCATAAGGGTATGTTTGGATGAGTAACTTCAAAGTTCCAAGGAATTTAGACTAAGTTAGTTGAAATTCCTTGGTACTTTGAAGTTCCTCATCCAAACATAGCCTAAGAGAGCATAGGTTCCTTAGGCATCTACTGAGCAGCGCAACTTCCATAAGAACCAAAGAGGAAAAAAATTGAAGTAACACTAAAATATATGTCTTTGGACAAAACCTTCTTCTGGGTATTTGTAACTTTCAAGAGGCAGAGGCTCTGTTTTCCATACATATATTATGTCAAAACCTTGTCTCAAGCCACAGAAATAACGCAAAAAGGGAAAGTATAATGACCTTCATCCACATAACCTCAGTATAACAATAACAAATTTGAATGCGTGAGCAACAATGGATTGCATCCAATCCAATCCAGCCCAATAGTAACAATGGAGTCGTTTGATGAGCGGGATTGGATTGAAATGGATAACTCCACAAACTCAATGTATTTTGAATATGAAAATGGATGTATTTTCATTCGAGATAAGAGGGAGTAGAGATAGAGGAAAACTTATCCTATCCTATCCCCTTAAGATAGTACAATTAGAAAAGGTTAAGTTCCTTCTAGGTCTAATCCTATCTAATCAGCTTACAATGAAACCGCATCAATTTTCACATTTAAAATACATTGAATTTGGCGAGTTATCCAATCTAATCTAATCCTGCTCAGCAAACTTGGCCACTAGATATTGACTTCACTTATTAGTATTACCATCAAATCAACTTGGAGAATATCAACTCAGAAACCTAAATCGCACAGTTCAAAAAACAAAGAAAAAGCACATAGAAGAATTCAGCTCTTACACTATATCATCCAAGCTATCTCTAACACTGGATATTGTTAAATTATAAAGCAAGATTGTTTTTTGGAATCCAGGATCTTATCTTACATTAAGAATGGAAGGTTCAGGTAGTGGGCACTGAATTGGTCTATCAATGTCCAGAGGCTCAATTGGATGCTCAACTGGCTTAAACTCTAGGGCTACTTCAATCCCATGAGAGGCGGTGATGGGGGCCGTTATGGGGGCAGTTGTTGAACCGGTACCATCTGTGTTTGGGGGCAATACTTCCCTTTCATCCTACACCAGATAGCAGCATATTCAAATAAAATTATGAAAGCAAAAATCAAACGCATCAATGCCATCAGAAGGGTGTAAGAAAATCAGCAAGCAGCCCAACTTTTAAACCGGAAAGAAAACCTTGTGCTGTCAAGGAATTGAAGAAATGTTCTAAATTGGTTATCGCAATGAAAAAACGAAAAAAGAGGCACCCATTTCAATGAAGAACCAAAAGAAACAGAAATCATAGCAAACCAAACATGTATGAGCAGATAATATGATTTATTGAATACATATGACAATAACGAAATCAAAAAAAAGAGTGTAAGAAGGGTCAGATCATGAAATAGAGGACTAAATCAAACCCATTTCACAATTACAGAAGGCAGAAGCAATTAAAAAAAGTCAACCCCAGTGAAAATAAGCCGATTTCACAATTACAGGGGCAGCCAATTAGCCAAAGGGGAAATCATCAAATCATCTCAGGGGACTTGTAATTACAGCAAAGTGAGAGAATACAAGACAAGAATTTCTTACAACGGCACTCTGCGTACGTCGATGGCCGACTCTGCTGACAGAGAACCTTGAGAAAATACCCACCATACTTTTACTTAATTCACACTCCAAACAAACAAAAGGATCTTGTAATCTCTCCTTTATTTGTCCAATCAACCACTTCCTCTCTTTCACTAGAATCACTACAATTACTCAAATAGAATATAAGCAGACACCCAGATGCTCGACCACACAAGGGTGTTCAATCTCTGTTTCTTGCCCTTTTCTACGACCCTATTAAAAAATTATCAATCTATCTCCATCTACAGTGACTGCTGTATTTGGGTAGACAGAGAGAGAGAGAGAGTGGGCTCTTTCGGTGAGGTAGGCATTAGGATAATGATAAGGCATATTAGATGAGGTTGCTTCGCGTAATGGGTTTTGTTTGTTTTCGATTCCATTTGTCTTCCTCTAGTAGTTTACATGCGTCGGAGTCAGTAGAAATAAGCTGTCAACAACGAGAAGCAAACCCACCGTCGGGTACGGAAGTGAATAACATAACCGGAACGGCTACCATACAATCTGAATCACGGGAACGGCTACTATACGATCTATATCTTGATTTTAAAATAGGGTTATTTACGTATACACTTTTGGAGATTTTACGTATTTAGTATCCTCAGGTTTCAATAATTACACAAATAACACTATTAGGTTTCAAAGAATCAAAACCCTTACCTGTAAACTTTATGTTCAAAGATTTATTTATAATGATAAAACTACCCTTAAATAATAATTTTTAATAAATATTAAGTTATCTCACAATTAAACACTTTCCTTAACTTTTTATTTTTTTTATAGAAAATTCTGCTATTTATATAAATAAATAAATAATAAATATAAAAAAGAAAAAGCTACATAGAAATACCTAAATTATAGAGTCGATTTCAAATAACTATAAAAATTGAATTTTTTGTACCCAAACTACACTATTGATTTCAAAATGATACATTCGTCACAAATTTTGTCCAAGAGTCTGTGAAGTGTCTACATGGCAAATAAAAAAAGTCACTCAGCTTCCGATGTGGCAAAATTCGGATTGGAAATTTGGGAATAACAAAATGCTAGAGCCTGAGCTCCTTTTTACCGCCAAATCCCCAATTCTAAGCCTTAGTTTTCAAATCAACCTGGTCCTGCTTAATTTAACAAAATAGTAGAATTATTTGTAATTATTAACGTAAATTATAATCCATGCTTACTTTTTTATTGAGAATTTTTTATTACTTTTAATATTATTAAAAATGGCAGAATTTTTCATAAAATAAAATTGAGGAAAAGTATTTGGTTGTGAGATGGCTTTAAACTGGATGGGTAATTTTGTCATTATAAATAACAACTTTAAACCGAAAGGATTACGCATAACAATTTTGAAACCTGAGGAGGTATTTGTGTAACGATTGAAATCTAAGAAAATATTTGCGGAAACACAAGAAACCATAGGAGATGTAGGTGTAAAACACTCTTTAAAATATAAGTCGGTTAGAATTGAAATTTGAACGAATATCTATCTACTCACATAATCACATTTGCATACTTCCACGTTCCACAACTTAATCCATCATTTCATATATATATTGTTTTCTTTTTATATACGAAATGAAGTGGAAGATAAACTCCCTAAGCGCTGAGTAAGTGAAAACACCAGGCCTCCTTTGAAGGCTCAGGGAGAGATCTAGCCCAGTCTCGGATCAGTAGAAAAGCCTGCTTTGAATAATCAAGGAGAGATCTAGCCCATAATCTCCGGTTGGAAGCAGAGGGCCACAGTTTAGCAAGGGAACCATCATTTCATGTCGACGAAATTTTAAAAAAAAAATAAAACAAACAATCATTTAATTTGAGCTTTAGGAATGAGAAATTCAGGTTTCTTGGATATCATTATAAATTACATACACATTTACTGAAATAACAAGACCACAAAGCATGTTACAATTTTCTCTCCCTCTTCACTTTAATTAGAAACCAAATACAATAAGAAGCAAGGTCATCTCACTCCTGCCTTCCATATGGTGAGGAACTCATGTCTGTACTGTAAAATGAATCCTCTGGTCCGCCATAATAGGGGTCCTCCTTCTCATCATCCCACTTAAGAACCTCCCTTATGTACTTGAACGACTCATCGATGGTCACTCGGTCCCTTGCCCGAGCTTGCGACACAAAAAGCTTTCGACCAGTCATGGAAACATAAATATCCTTGAACTTCATTGCAATGTAGAAGTAAGCTTGATGCGCCAGCGACTGGTTATTGTTGTGTGGCTTCACCGGACTAAAATCATTGAACCATTCGCAAGCACTTAATGGAGCCTGATTGATCTTCTCCTCAAAGAGATCATACTTGTTCAATACTAACACAAAAGGGGTATCTTTAAAGCAAGGATGCCTCACCATAGTCTCAAACAGCGCCTTGCTCTGCATCATCTTATTTTGAAGTAAAGCTCCGCTGCCACTACTATCTGGTGCAATCCACATCTGATCATAGTCGCTAAGAGCCACGCAGAACACTACCACACGCACATCTTCAAACATTTCTACCCACTTGCACCCTTCATTCATTCCCTTGGCATTTACTCTTATAAGTTGGTATCTGAAACACCAAGTACAGAAAAAGCTTCAGAAAAACTTCAGATTCTATATTAAACACCAACAATAGACGCTAATATCTGGAGTTATATTTATTAAGTGAAAGAGTAAATGTATTGTGTATGTTTGGATACTTGCAACAAATAAAAAGAGAAGACCAAATTTGGATTGGAGAATTAATTTCTAAGGCACATGGTTAGTTCATCTATCCGTGATTCCTTGTTGCATTCAACTTATTTATTTCTAGTCTAGAATTAAGTGTTTTCAAATTTATGAATAATAGGATCATGTATGGTTTAAATGAGTCATACGCGTATCTTATATATTAGGAGTCAAACCTATTCATGGAGATGTCCATGACTAGCCTATAAGTACTCACTCCCTATTTGGAGTAAGCCATCTTATAGTAACAAGCTCTAAGGTGGCGAGTCCTCTTATACCATCTTATACCCTATTTGTCTCTTTGGCGGTTTGTATTGAGTGGCGAGTCCTTCAACTCTTATCTCTAAGGTGGATTCTTTATAGTAACAAGCTCTTCATCCAGGAGTGTTCACTTGTGTTCTCTTACAATCACCACTAGTTCCGTGTCATACCCCTACTCTTTCTTAGATCAAATCTTAATCCTACATTTTGATCCCACCAAAATGTCCTCAACATACTTACCTTCAACCCCAGTTGGCCTTGCTACAGGGTTGGAAACCTCAAAAGGACATGACATAACCATATTAAATAGAACAAGTCGGGAGCTTCATATATGAAAAAGCATTACTTGGTTAGAGGTGGGGGTGGAGCTTCCAGATTTTCTGTGTATGTTTCAGACATTGGGCTTCGATCATCAAGGGAAAATTCAATGAAAGCCAATCCATTTCCTTGAGTGACACCTTCTGCATATAGTATATCACGTTCTGAAGGTTCGTACTCATTGCTAGATACCTCAACAGCCTGCAGAAATACGAACACACGACTTAAGCATCTCACACTTATCCCTAAATAGCAAGGCTATGAAAAAAACAGAAAGAAGTAGAAAATAGATATCCTTCTGCATTTATCCAAGAGTCTTCTACAACTAGCTTCCTATAAACATAAAAGTAATTCATAAATAGCCAAACATGTTCTGGTTTGACATAAAATTATCAGTAGTATAAAGCTCATTAAACAACTAAAATAATAGAAGATAGCAATATCTTTTATTTTATATATTTTTTATTAAGTCTTTAACATGCTTAACACTGAATGTAGGATTTGTTCTAACCCACTACTTTGATCTACAGTCCTAGGTGAAGATGACAGACTATTCTTCGATTACTTGAAATATCTAATTGAAAATCATGTCAAAAGTTTGACACTATTGATGACATTTTGTTATGTGCATTCTGTGGTATGTTGGCACTACGGGCCATCAGTCAGTTTATGATGACAAATATATGTAAATAGGATGCAGTTGAGTGTGCCAGGTGATTTCTTAGTTATTTACAGAAAGTAATTCGATTTTGTGTATCCAGGCATCCTCTTCTATTCTGTTTGTTATGATTTTCCATCACAATATCACAAAATAGGGTAGTACTCGTACAAATGCTTCCCTTAAGGTCCTTGCATCCATATAATCATCCTATCACAAGTTCAATAGGTCTTGGGCACAACAGATTTGAACCATTAATAGGTTTGAAAAGATGAACACATTCACACAATCCAGCCCTCAAACCACCACCCCAACACAAACACCACACCCACCACACCCCCCCCGGGGGCCCTGGACCCAAAACAAACATAAGCACTGCCCCTCGGGCACAAACCAACTCCTAGCGAGAAGGAACAGGAATAAAAGTTAATTACATATTCAATGGCACAAACAAAATTTTACAACATAGAAGTTGTATCACTTCAAAATATTCAAAATAAATGGTGAAAATAAAATACAATCAAATTCCGCTCAAATAATGTCACCAGCTTGATTTCTACGACACAAAAATTTGTATTACTACACAGGTTAGATAAGATGGTTACCTGGCTTAAAAAGTACTCTGCAACATCTGGGAGGAAATGAAGCTCATCTCTTCTTTTATATGTTTCCTGAATAGCAGGATCCTTCCACACCTCTTCAACTAATGGAGCATACTCGCGTGTTGCAGCAGGAAAGAATGCATCTAAATCTCCCGTAGCAATAATGTCTAGAAGCCAATCAGAAAAATGCTTCAACCTTGGGTTGATGGAGTAGACACACTGGGTAGTTTCATCGAGAACAACCTCACCACCTTAAACAAGAATGTAATCAGATATCACATACTGAATCTGCCATAACGGAGGCAATAATGGTTACATTATTTCAGAACTGGGTTAATTAACATCATTTTTATCCAGAAAAATTAGCCTTGGCCTAAACAAGTCACAAAGAGAACTGACATTTCTATCACATGTGCAATAGATTATCCTCTTTAAGATGAAACAGTCATTAGTAAACAGAGCTGGAATGGTTAAGAAAGCACTTCTTTTGTCTCTGGGGTTCGGGAAGAAAGTGTCAGCAACGAGTAGGAATAAAAGCTCTCAATTATGAACCCTATAATGCTCTCCCTTTCTGCCACTAGTAAATTTGCATAATTTATATAGTAGGACTAGAACTTTTTCAGAGCAGTTTCAAAATTTTCTCTTATAATTAGGCCCTCCAATTTTCATGTTTGTTTTATAAAAGAAAGATCCTCAAAAAGAACAGAATAGTATAGGGGATAATATATCCACTGGTCTAGGTATAAGACAATAGCAAAAGGCTGCATATCAGAGCAAAGAAACAAATATACATGGCAGCAACCAACAACAACTAATTAATATACAGCAGAACTCCGATTGTATAATATAGCTGGAAAGAGCTAGTTCTAAATTCTGAATTTTCAAACATTCTTCTAATGAATAACAAAAAATTGTTTTATCATAATAAAAGTACTTTATTAAAGAGAATAAGTCACATAAAGACAGACAAGATGCTTGACCAAAAAAAAAAAGGACAGACAAGATGCCCGTTAAAGGAAAGAGAACAAGCTTCAAGTGAAAAGTTAACAGAAAAATCCAGAATGAAATAGAATGCTCCCAATAATCAAGAGGATTGCACAAAAGGGAATGCTCCTAAAATGTTGTGGCAAAGAAGCCCACAAGGATGCCAAAATCTGTTCCTCCTTCACTGGAAATTCCCATCCTCCATCTTATTAACAAAACTCCTGCTATTTCTGCCCATCCAAACTGTCCAAAAAATTGACAAAACTGCACAACACCACAAAGTACTAGCTTACTTTTTTGAACTAATCCCCAAATAATCCTACCAACAAAGAATAGAAATCTCTAAGCAATGGAGCTACAGTCCTAAACATCTGAAGCCACCTTCCCCAAACTAGAAAGCAATAAGGGAAATGCAAAAAGATATGATTACATTCTCAGCATCACTAAAGCACAAAGAACACCAATGAGGTGAGAAGCAGGTAGAGACTTTTTTAATGAAAATCAAAGGGGTTCATCCATGCTCCAGCCATCCAAGCAAAAAATGACCCTTACAAATAGCAGGCATCAGGCTTGCAAATAATCCTATAAGGCTCAAAAGATCACAGGCTATGATGTTTCCCAGCAAGACTGAATTTAAGATCTACAGAAAATATCCCCAAACTAGTGGCATACCACACACGTCTATTAGGTGAAATATGATACAAAGGGGCGTTGTTGTCCTACAAAACAGGCCATGGTTAATAAAATTCTCTGGCAGTAAAGGTATGCTTAAAGGTTAAATCCCATAAAACAGATGTAGAGGAAAGTGAAGCAGCAAATGAAGAGACCAAAACTTCAGTGACCACCCAATATAGCCGGGTTTATAAAGGGATATTAGTAAGAATAAATAAGAAAGATAAAAGCTAAGATTCACGAAGGGAGCTTTTGGAATAAAACTTAGAAAACCTTACCCAAGAAAAACATCATCACATCGACTTCTAGAGTCATTCCCCAAAACATCTTGATGCAATGGAGGAAAGAAGAATATCACTGAGAAATGAATTATTCAAGGAGAGAAACATGATCCACCCTCATAAAAAACAGTCGAAAAACCTCTCTCTGCCAAAGTACTCCTTCACTTTAGTAACCACAATCTATTTTTCACAGCTTCGCAAAATCCGGATCATAATTTCAGTAATCAAGCCCAACCCACAATCTTAATTTTCAGGTTGCTCTTTGTAATTTCTACCCCATGATACTGATAGCTTCTCAAAACTCAACACGATTCGTGCCAATACAGCTCCACAACATTGCAGTGTAGTAAGGATTTATAATTCTTAAAAGTATAACTTGTAATTTCCATAAAAAGGACAAACTTGAGTGATTAGCAATTACAACTTGGGAATAAATAGTCCACCATGATTAAAGCAATTCATTAGTAGAAATTTGAGTTAGTATTGATTATTCAAAAATGCATCTGTAATTGAAAAACCACCTGCTTCAGCGTTTTGATCGTGAGAAACATTTCCTTCCATCCTAGATAATGCCTCCTCCTCAAAGCGCTCCCGTCCATCAAGCAGAATGCTGAGATATTTGTACATGTTACTCTGGATCATCAGCTTTATATCCTGCAGTTCTTCTGCAGTAAACCTGTTCCCATACAAAAACTTGGCCTGACCAGTTACCACAAGAAAAAAAAAATTGATTAATACCAGTAATAAAACCCACGAACAAAAATATCTAGAGTAAAATCCATAGCAGATAGCACTCATGAAAAGCTGAAAATGAGTCCAGAAAATTTTGTCAGTTTGGAGTACTTTGCAGCTTCAATTAAAAACCTAATGGAACTAACCTAAATGAAACAAATTTCAATTTCCTAAACACAGGACACTAGTTTCGAAAGAATGCTTGGAACCTGCATAACAGAAAAATGCTCTGAACTTGCATGGTAGCATACATTTTTCCTTCGTCTGTGAATAGTATGGGTTCCAAATGGGATCTACAGGGAACTGAAAGAATGTTCAAACAATAGAAGTAGTAGCAACACTGCCACGGGAATACAAGATTTCAGTACATAAAATGGAAAATATGGAATGTGCAACTGTTGCGGCCACCCACTTATTAGTTCAACAAAATCTGCCTAGCATCTGTCACTTAATGTACATAAGTTGTCCCGGCTAACAAGATCCCCATTCCCAATGTTCAATTACCTTTATATAGGGCCATATTTTTAATTTCAATTTTTTAGTTTAAGGAGGATCCCACTCCCACGGAGTGCATAACATGCAGAATTTAAAAAGAGACAAAAAGAAAGTTCAAGCATTTGGAAACAATTGAGAAATAGGAAACATGATAGCATTTGCAAGAAAAGTTCCACTGCTAACGTTATTGCTCACTAACTTCATACCAGACCCCAGGCTCCTGCAACAAATTTAACATACCAATACAAAACAAAGATGCTCAGGTTTGGGATTAGGTCAACTAGGTAACTTTTCTGTTGTGTCTGTGATAACTTTACTCCTCACTTTATGCTTGTGGCTACATAAAACAGCATACGCACATATTTATATTGTAGAATGACAGAAAGTTTCACAGTCTAAACCACTTATACAAGACTAAAATTCTCAAGCTCCCTTTTATCTTCTAATTCCAGGTGCTCCCACTCTACCAACTCAAAACAATTTGAATGAAAAAAAGAATCATAATAATCACAATTGCATTAGACACAACAGCACAATTGAAAGCCCAGAGGATGACCAAAGCATTCAAATGAAAAAAAATTCACCTGTTTGAAGATTGTGCTGGTCCCAGACCCTTGAAGTCCAAGAAGTAGAAGCTTCTGAATTTTTTTCTTCTCCAAATAATTTGGAACAGTGGTATAATTGCTAGCCTCATCTCTTGGTCCATGCGGTTGACCATGAGGCACAGGCAACGAGAACAGGGTACTGACAAACCGCGTTGTTGCCTGTCTAGCAAAAATCAAATAAACATATTTCATAAAGATAGCCATAAACAATATGGGGTCAGCAAAATCCAACTGAGTTTTCCAGTACATACCTTCACCCAAATATTTCCTCTGATATTATTCTGACCTTCTTCCTCATAGCGTCCATCATCATAGACCCAAAAATGGGTGTCCCGCGGACATTGAACATTCGCTACCTAACAGTGTAAAGAAGTTAAGGAGAAAAGGTATTAGTATTAAAGGGGTACATATCATGTCAAAACTAACATGTTTTCCCACCGTAAATCAAGTTGAAAGTATAGTCTAATAATAACAAACAGGTAAACATCCCATACACATAATAATGGCAGAACTGCGGGAATGCATGAACTCTGGCTCTGATTTGGTAATGTAATACAGTTATTATGTAATTGAAATCTTTTTACTTCCACTTGCATGATGGCTATTCTTACATAAAAAAAAGAATTTGACCTGATTATCAAAAATAGCAAAGAACAGGCACACTCATCTGAAATGTAAACCACAAACTTATCACGATCTAAAAAGGAATTGTTTTTTCCATTAAAGTTGCGGGACTTACCTTCAGCACCCTCAATTCAAGTTTTGTAATTTCCCGTCCATTGATGTAAACCTCAGTGTTTCCATTGCTTGCATCTGAGCTAAGTTTCCCCGAAAAATTTAAGTTTGAACTTATGATTCTGTCTGGTTTTTCTCCCTCCTGCCAAATCAACAAGTCCAGATGTTAAAGCAGATTCATAGCATTTTTTTCCCTCCCTCTGAAAGAGGACAAGCATTGTTATATAAGTGTACCCACCTTTCCCCAGAAACCAGATTCTTTATCATACCAATATCTACCAGGCTTCAACTTCTTCGGAGGTATAGGGCATCCAAGTAACTCAGCCATCTCTTCTGGCTTTAGAGGGAATCCATTCACTATCAGCTGCTCTGGCCGAAGCTGATTTGCAGAACATTCTTTCTCTGCTTTCATTATCTGCTTGACTTCCAACGGACTGAGCAATCTGGACAACACCCTTGACTGTTTACCCAATTTTAACCGCTTTGATTCATCAATTGGCTGACCAATGCATGTGACACACTTACGGCCTTCAGGCATTGAACCCATTGCCCTAAGCACACAATTGCTGCAGTACTTAGAATCACAAACCAGGCATGACTCTTTAGTTTCCCACTTTACTTTTCGGCAGCGATAACAAACTCTACTTTTTTTCTTCTTCTTCTCCCTTGAAACCCCAACATAAGATGGAAAAACTGTCTTCTCTGCATCAACATCCTTCCTCTGAGACCTATCAACTGTATTAAAAGTGACAACTGGAGCTCGCTTAACTTCATTGGCAACTTGTTTTGACTGGATACTTGGAGGATTATGAACTGAACCAGGAGAAGCTGAAGGGGAGGGTGAAGAAAAATCAGGGTTTTGCAAGACAGACACTAAGGATTCTGAGCTGCCCGATGCCCTTGGACTTTGAGTAGGGGAACTTGTGACAACAGCAATACGAGACACTGGCAGAGGAATTGGTTCTATAACTGGAGGACCCATACTGATACTGGTAACTGATCTTTTTGATTCTGAAAGCGGTTCTGCAGTTGGGATTGCGCTAGAATTAACATCAAGGGGTTCAACCCTAGGTACATCATAAGAGACAGGAGGCCCTTCATATTCCATAGCTATGGAGTAATCAAGATCAGAAGCATCTTCGGGGATCGAAGCACCAGGTGGAAGCATCTTCCTCACCAATGTCCTCCAGTTCTCTCCCTCTTTTTGCTCCATTTATTTATCTAACAAATCCCTTTACCCTCCACAACCTTCTAACACTATAACTTGTTAGATAGGAATTAGGAACGATACCATGCAACTCTTCTACTCTGTACTAATTAGTATCCAACTATGAAAGGTTTGGTCTCCTTGGAAATTAGATTAATACATCATAATGCTAAAAATATCTGCAAAACCAAGTTGAAATAACAATTATGTCAGGTTTGGGTTTTGGAACCAGGAATAGTCTCCCAGAAGCCTCAATCAAAAGGTCATCCTTTGAAATCCGAACCTAATCAAAGATTTGAACCAAATGAAAGATAAAATTCAACATTTTCCAGGTTTCATCTTCGATTGGATCAATTTACAGTCAAAACCCAGCACCCAGCTTGGAATAATGCAAATACTTTAAACAGGTACTATCTTTCTCTAGTGGTCCAACTAGTTGAACAAATCAGAGTCAAACAAAGGGAAACAATCGACGGCATAAAATACTCCTTCAACAACCATACAACAAAGACTGATTCAAAGAGAAGTAAATTATCCATCAAACAAAAAGAAAAAAAAAGGAAAATGATGATAAATTTCCCTTTGAGTAAATATTCTAACTTTTGCTCACCCAAAAAGTAATCTGAGAAAAAGTTGTTTGTTCTTCTTTAAAGAGAAAAGGGAAAGCAAAGCGAGAGAGAGAGAGAGAGAGACAGATACCTCGGAAGGGACACGAAAGAAAGGAATCTGGGACTAAAATTTGAGAAGCATTTTGCTCTCTGTGTTTAAGCCCAAGTTAGGCTTGCTCTGCAAATCCACCAAACCTCCACCAAACCTCACGAGAGAAAAGGCAGATTTTGAAGCACAACGTGGGACAATGAGAGAGAGAGAGAGGTCCCACAGTTGTCCCTCCAGCATTTATCTCTCTGCATAGTTACAAGTAATGACGAAGGAGCAGAAAACAGTTCAGCTCGTGGACAAATTTTCCGAGTTTCCACGCGCCATATAAGCGAGTAGTCACTTTGTAATGCAAATTAAAGGAAACTTAATGCTGAATATATAAAATAATTATTAATTGGTCATAATATTTCAACCTCACCCAATACAATTCTAACTTTACCTCACCCAATACAATTCTAACTTTAATTAGAGAACTCTTATTTGATTTTTCGCATTTAAGTGGTTAAAATAGTTTATCGATTTGTACAATATCATGAGTTGATGATAGATAAACATGAATGTTTCTTTTGTGTAGGAAGAATTAATCGTGAATAAAATATATTAACCATAATAAACTTTATTTATTTTCTTTAGTCATCTAATTCAGTATCCTAATTGATTGATTTGTAAAAGATTATAAAAAAAAATTTGGTTGAGTGACTGTATATGAATGTCAATGTGAACGATTTACAAAATCTAGACTGTATTAGCATGCTTAGTAAGTAAAGAACTTCCTATGTGCTAGTGTTAAGAATTCGGACTATATTAGCATGCTTAGACTACATCAGCATGCTTAGTAAGTAAAGAACTTCTTATGTGCTAGTAAATAACTTGGATAAGTATATCATCATTGAGTTGTATTATCATCGGATTTTATTTATTCTATATGATAATATCATTTGACTATATTAAAAAAAAATCAGCAAATTGTAAAATCCTTCTTTTGTGTCTTTTATATTTTTTTTTAGCTCCATAATTTGTTAAATAAGTCATTTTTAAAAGTCCGATTGAATTCAGTCTAAATGGACTTATTAGGCCGGTTTCGTAAAACCCGATAAAAACCCAGCTCAAACCCAGCCCGACAAAATATATGGGCTTTCATATTTGTGAACACATCCTTCTAGGCTGACCTGAAATTTTTCAAATTATTAGATAGACCTAGCTCAGTTCCGTTCAAGCCCAAAAAGTTTGGGCCGGACTCGCCCGACACGGCCCAATAATGAAGGCTATATTAGCCTATTCCCAAACCTCCCAATCCCATAAGGATTTTTCTTCAACATCATCATCATCATGAACCCATTAACCCCAAAACACAATTTCTCTCCATCACCAGCATCATCATCATAGGTTCAAGAACAAATTATTAGCCTAAATTTGGAGTAAGCGCCACCATCTAGAATACCATTGTGGAGCCAAAGGATTATCGAGAGGGTCTCGAACCGGCACTTCGGAGAGGTCAAAGCAAAGTCCTCCTAAAAACTGATCGGACAACAAGTCGTGAACACAGATTTTCAATTATGAGCTCGCAAAACCCAAGCTTGTTGTGTGTAAGGGCGATCACCTGATTCCACTCCGACGAGTCAGTTGGCTTGCCTGGTTTGTGAACTGCCACCTTCGACCTTATGATGTGGCTTTATGTACGGACCTTGACATATAGGCTCTTGTTCGGAGTGAGTCCTCGAGCCTTGACGATTCTGATGAACAAGTATTGCATAGGCCGACGAGATCATAGGGATGTATCTTCCCCCCGTCTCCACCCTTGCGAACTCTGCAGGAATCACCTTGGGCGGATAGTCTCTGTTAATCCTCCTCTGCATTCTTACTCTACCTTTTTTCGACCACCATAACCCCTCGAGTCGGAGATCTCGGTTTCTCCGGCGAGGGCTCCTCCTATGGAGGCGGCAGCGATTCCTCAACCAATTTGTCGATGTAACGACCCGTCCCAAATTCCATGATTAGATTAGTGACTAATCACGATTAGTGAGGTTAATCGGTGATTAGTTAGGCTAAATCGGACGAACGATGCAAAATGACCGTTTTGCCCTTGGGCGTGGGCAAAACGTTGACTTTTCAATCGGGCGGTCAAATGGACTTTGACCGAGGACCGTGACGTAGTTTAGGATGTCACGAGTTCATAGACAGGTGGCACGATCAATTCCGACGTTCGAGTAGGAAGTTATGACGTTCTGAAGTTTAGGGGCATTTTGGTAATTTTGGTTAAATGGGGTAAATAGTTGACTTTTTGACCAAGAGGTCCGATGGCCAAGGGCCGAAGACCATTACGTAGATAAGGACGATACGAATCCATAGACAGGCGGCACGTCGAATTCGGACGTTCGACGGCGAAGTTACGGTTCACGGAAATTCGAGTGCACTATTGCACGAATTACGAAACGAGTTAACTTTTGGACTTTAGTGGGGCCCAGATATTTAGTTCTTGCCCTATGGATGAGTGACAAGTGTCACCCATCCACATGCCATCTCTTTTCCTTCATGCATCGACCATTCCATTTTCTCCATTCAAAACACAAAACACTTACCCGATCTCACCCTTTCTCTCCATCTTTGTGCAACCCAAACCCATCCCACCTTCAACCCATGATCAGCTGGGAGGACCAGAGAGTGAGGGAGGACGGGAGGACGTGGTGGCCGGCCCAGGACGGCGCAGCCATGGACGGCGGGGCCAAGAAACTCGAGGGGTTCACGGTAAGCCCATTTTCAATCCGATTTCCATTTTTATTGCTATGGGTCATTTTGGTTGCTTCCAATGAATTAAATGGGTTATTAGAATTGTGTTAGGAAGGTTTTAGGAAGCCTAGGATGGCTGTGAAGCCATGGGTGCAGTTTTGGAAAACTTGAACCGTTTGGTTCAAAATCGAACCATAGGATTTAGACGTTTTCGGTTGCGTTTAAGAATTGGAATGGATAGAAAACATCAAAATAGGATGAAAGGAACCAAAAAGGAAGAACTAGGATGAAAAATGGGGTATCTAGGGCTGTGAACCGGTCACGCCGGTCCAGTTGGACCCGCCAAACCAGGTGGACCGGCCATGAACAGTAAAACCGGTCTGCTGGAGGCGATGAACAGTGTTTTCGACCTTCTAGGGGCTCGTGAGGACGCGTGGTCCATAATTTGGGAAAGTGTTCAACACGGGAAATCTTCTATTCGATGTAAAGAAGATTTTGGGACTGGTCTCGCATTAATTGGACATCGTTTCGATAGTTTTCGGGTTGTCGGAAGGTTTAGGGTCGGCTTAAAAATAGTTAAAAGTTCGGAAAAATTACGGGGTTTTGATGGGAGGTTAATTAAGTAGTTATTAACCTTCTATTAAAATTTGGACAGGTTTGGGAGTCCCGGTAATGGTGATCGGCTCGGGGAGCCGAATGGCACGCAAATCGAGGCGGCAGCTCGGACGGTCTGTGAGTGGACCTTGTTTTCTAAATTGGTGCATGCATAAATGTTTATTATATGTTTTAAATACTTGTTTTTGATGCCATGAGTGCATTTGGATGTGTGGTTACGTATAGGCACGTATTTCGAGGTTTCGGCCCTATACGGTTCCTATACGGGGCTATATGTCTTTATTGGTCTAAATGAAATGGTTTTGGATTTCTAAATGGATTATGAATATGATTTTATGATTCTGATTTGGTTGCTTGTGAATTATATGATTTCACGTATTTCGAGGCGATTTACGTGCTTGCACGTAAATCGAGGTTTTTCGATTTTCCTCTGATTTTCCATTCTTATGGTTTTGGAAATGGTTTAATGAAATGATTTTGGATTTGAAAAGGTAAACTCGGGTATGAGACCCATTTGAATTACGAACTCTCGGACTCGAGATCCAGTTAATTTAACGAGGCATCGGGCCGGAGGCCCAGTTGGTTTACGATTCGAACTTGAGGTCCAGTTTCTATGTGGATTCGGGCCTAGCACCCAGTTATGTGTTACAAATGGTTTTTATGGGTCATGACGGTTTATGGGAACCGGCATGAACCCTTGAAATGGATTTACGGGTCATGACGGTTTATGGGAACCAGCATGAACCCATAAAAGGATTTTATGGTTCATGACGGCTTATGGGGGCCGGGCATGAATCCTGGAAAGGTTTAAAGAATGATTTCCATGGTTTTTCATATTTCATCCTTTATATATGATTGTCTCCTCCGGGGAGGGTCGTTGGCCTGGATGGACCCCGGAGTAGTCACGGAGCACTGACTGAGTGGAGTCGCCCCCCAGTTGGGTTCCTTACTCTCAGGATGGGCATGGTTCGTTACCTCCAGGGAGGGTCATTGATCTACGGACATTGACCTAGGTGGACCCTAGAGAGACTTGGGTTTGAGACCCCGGTTAGCACACATGTAGCTCTATTTCACCGTGGCAGGTTCTGAATATGAATATAAGGGATAAACATGATTTCAATTGGTTTGGGAAATTGTGTTTATGATGATAAATGATTTTGGGCTGAGATCCCACATATGGTTATTATGTTATGGTTTTTAGTAAATGGTTTTGGCCAGGAGCCCGTGTGACTTGGATTTACGGAACTCGGGGCTGAGACCCTAATTATGGTTGTTTTAACATATGTGCTTGGATAAATGATTTTACTATGCATGCATGCTTTTTAGTGGAGGGTACAAACGTCTTCTTATGAAATATTTTTATAAACTCTTTATTTTTGTCCAATCACAGTCTTTCTGTTTTAATACCCTTCAGGTTGGATACGATGTGGACTGTAGCAGAGACCGAGATATCACATACCTCCTCCGGATCCTGGCGTACTCTGATAGCCCGGGAGGGCAAAGGTCGGAAATATCCCTTGTCTGACACTTCGTGTCAGACGGGAGCAGGGTCATCCCGCACTAATCTCGGGGAGATTGGGATGTGTCCTGTCAGTCGAAATAATAAATCCTCAGGCCAATCTCGCCTCTAATCCTGTTGAACACACTCTTCTTCTCGAGTTGGAAATACACCAGTCCTGTATCGCTATCGCCTCTAATGGGTTAATGATGATGAAAATGTTGAAGAAACAATCAGATTGGATTCGGAGGTTTGAGAATGTTGTGAGAAACCCAAATTCACTGTTCTTTTTCAATTTTTTTTTTAATATTAGTTTTAATATTTTTATGCAAAATGGTTAAACATTCAATCCCTTACTAACACGTAATTCGTTTTAATATCAAATTGTAACTTTTGAAGCAACAGAATTGATGTTAAGTTACAAAAGTTATGTAATCACTATTATAAATAAAATGAGCCGTGATTTCTTTACCTCGAGAAATCACAACTGGACGTAGGCAAAAGTTCTGCCGAACCAGTATAATTCTTGTGTATTTCTAAGTTTCCTAAATTTTGCTAGTTTTAGTCTATTGTCGTTGGTTACATTAAAGAACCAGATCCAACTAGAGTTTTTTAACAATTGACATAAGGGAGATTTTGAAAGAACATTGTTATGACTTGGCGTTTTTAGGGTAAATTGAGACTGGATTTTGAATAATGAGCCTAAATATTTAATAGCGGCTACGAGATACTGCATAGTTCTATTATTAAAATGTGTAGTTGCTGTCTTGTTGAATGGGGATTGTGTTGACCCGATCATTGAGGAGCCAATTGTACGAAACATTCATTTTTGATAAAAAGAAATACACCATTTCATATAAAAGACACTGAGCTAGTTGTATTTTTGATACTATATAGTTCGATTGAGCAAGTCAAATGTGGTTGGCCTTAGCCATGGTGGGATCTCAATACAGCCATGGGCGGATCTCTATTTTGGTTGATGTAACAACGGTTGATAGCTGAGCTCCATGATCCTTTCATTGGATCAAGCAGGAAAGTAACACAATTTGAATTTTGAAGTGGAGGTTTGTTTTGACGTTTTATACATTCTGTAATTACTATGTACTCTCTTTTTAGGTGATAAGAAGGAGAATAACAGCACCAGGAAACACAACTAGACCACCTCCCTAGGGAGGCTTAGACCATGGACATCGTCTCGCAGAAGAAAAACAGCAGCAGCAGGAGGCTGCTCAAATCGATGCATCCCTATCTCCATACTCAATCCGAAATCAACTAAAAAATTAGCTACTCAATTACCTTCCCTAAAAACATGCTTCACAAGATAACTTCAATCTATACTCACTAAATTCTGACAAACAACCAACAAGTTGTTCAAAGGATGAGTTCCGGGAACAAGATGGCTTACAAGGTGAACAGCAGCCTTCGAGTCAAACTCGAGAATAATCGTTGTTTCTCCCATCTCCCAAGCAATCTACAACCATTGGAAAATACTCCACACTTTTGCATCAAGAATCTGCCCAATGCCAATGTTCATAGAGAAACCACGAATCCAAGCTCCCTCAGAATTTTGAAACACACCTCCAACTGCAATGCAGCCTTCTGCACCCCTACGGCTCCCATCGGTGTTAATCTTAATGACTCCCAAAGGGGGTTTCGTCCACGCTGACAGGACCCACCCCGATTATCGCCTCGATAATCGGGAAGCATCCTGCTCCCGTCTGACAATCGAATCTAAAAGACCGGAAAACTAAGTAATATTACAACACACCCATTGTCAGACCAGGGAGATTAAACAAATACAACCGACTGGACGTCAAGTCCACAGTTTCACAGAGCAATAATATTACAAAACAGGTTAAGGAACAAATCCTACTCTGTGAACTAACTACTCCGCAACGGAAAACTTTATGCCTCTGCCTCTGCCTCGGCGCTTGCCCCCGCACTTGTACCACAACCTGGAGGGAATTTAAAACAACAAAGTGTGAGTGGACCGAAACATAAGTTTTACAGGAAAAACAGTTTTTCCGAAATCAGGTTCGCCCTCCAGTTTTGTAACACGCATGCATAACCAAATATTCAAAATTTGCATATTAAGCTTTTGAAAACTCTTTTTTCGAACACATGAAAAACGTTACAAAGGATCGTCATAACTCATGGAAAAACCATTTAATAATGCCAGATTTCAGAAACCGTCATTTTCACGTTAATTGCACAAATCAAGTAAAACGTAAACCAATAATCACAATTATGCCATTGGATCCATCCGAGTCTTTAAACTCAATATTAGGCCTTCCTGGGATATCAACGAGTCTTTAAACTCAAAGCATGGTTAATAGGCCTCGGGGGTATCATAATAATCGAGTCTTTAAACTCACGAGTCTTTAAACTCAATTCGGGTCTTTAAACCCAAAACCGTTCTTAAACACAATAAACCAGGATTCATCACCAACCTTTTTCCAACATCATTCCGAAAACATATCACATCATAATAGGACTTAGGTCCGAATTCCCATGCAAATTCCAACACATGCAATTTCCGAAAATTACTTCACAATTTGATCAAACATCATAAATCCGTAACATGCATAATCATATCCAGATACTTTATCAAAACATCACGCATGCATAAGTGAAAAACCGTAACCTCGAAATGCGTGAAATACGATAAATATCTCGAAAAGCGTGAAAACACGTAAAACCGGTATATCAAATCACCGTCATAAAATCATATGTAAAATCGTGAGATAAATAAGCAAAATAGTCATGCATGCCCAAATTAGAAATCAAAAAGTCCACTCACGGTTTTAGGACGCGTCAATCGCGTCCCGCGCGCTCCTCTGTAGCTTCGGAAGTGTCCGGGCCTGTAAAAACGTACAAGAAGGGTTACAAACATCCTCAAATAGCCCGTATGATTTTTCCCTAATTTCCCCGGATTTTTCGGCTAAAATAAACTTAAAGATTTAATCTTCAGGACTCCCGAAATTATCCCGAATGACTCCCGAACAACTCGAATCCTAAAGGTAAAATGCTAATTAGACTAAAAGGATTAATTCTCATGTTGACCGTGATCGGAGTTGACGTCACACGCGCCGTCACGCGCCGCCCAAAGTGGCTGCGCGTGAAAGCCACGCGCCAAGCTACAGTACCTTCGTCCTTACCCGAATCGACTAATAAACGGGTCTATTACCCGCGACTCAACCCGACCAGTTCAAGCCCAATTCTCAATCAATTCCTCTCGTTTTTGATCCTATTAACTTCTCTAACCCATTAATTTCAGGTCTGTGTTGATGACTAACCTCGACTAACCCCAGAACGACCCAACTCAAACTCAATCAGTCGATCAAGTCGACGTCTGGAACTCACCCTACACGATTCCATTCCCAAATTAATTTCACCAGTAGCTTAAGGGGACTTAGATGAACACAATGGTACAATCAATTGGACTCGCCGTTACCTGGAAGTTGTCGTCCTCAAGCTCGAAAATTCTCAGAACCAGGGAGCTCAGTTCTTGGCCAATTCGTGGGTGTCGTCCTTTGAATTCGACGTGGTTGGTTCCCTCTTGCTCCCAGAAGACTAGAATGGCCCTTGGTTTCGATCAACAAGCCTCAGAAATCGAATTCAATTTTTTCCCTCCAACTGGTTCTTCTCTGAACTGGTACCTGGGCTCCTGAGCAATCCTTGCTCAATTTGCTTGATCTCGTGCACGGTTATGCTTCTGCTGCTCCCAGAAAACTCTCAGTGTGTCGAGTTTGGTCCCTAAACCAGTAGAAACTGAATTCTGAGATTTCCCCCCAAAAACCCGAAACTGATTTCTCACTGTTTCTCTCAATCTCTCTCAGTCACTCCTCAGCAGCATGATCCCAAATGAGCTCCCAGACTCAAAGGCGACCAGGTAATCGATCAAAGCGGCCAGCAACCCGTGGGAAACCGTCTGAGGTTTTTCTGAAAATGTTTCCCACGCACACAGAAACCATGGCCAATTCGAGCTCACCCGTGTCCTGCACTCAGTTCAGCCGTGCACCTGAGCCACTCCACCCTGCTTCCACTACCTCAAACAACTTAAACAATGCCCTGAGCCTTCCACTAAGCCTTAAACAACTGCACGCGCAAAGCTCCACGGCCGCACTCTGTTTTTCACGGTGGTGCTACAGTAACCGCCGTGAAAATGACCAAAATGCCCTTCTGTGCAATAATTACCAAACTGCCCTCCAACTTCCGTGACCCGTAACTCGGTCATCCGACGTCCGTTTCGCGCGTGCTGCCTGTCGTTGTACTCAGGGCGTCGAGACGAACATAACGGTCTTCGAGTCAAATGAATATCAATTGTCAAACAAAAAGTCAACTTTTCCCCCTTAATAACGTCCAATTACGATAATGCCCCTGAACTTCCGAACATCATAACTTTCACCCTGTTCGTTCGAATCGAACGTGCCACCTGTCTATGAACTCGTGACGTCCCGAACTACGTCACGGTCATCGCTCAACGTCCGTTCGACCTCCCAATCAAAAAGTCAACAAATTGACCACACAAATCACAGGGGTAAAACGTCATTTTATTCCATTTTTTTTTATATTACATTTCCATAACGTCCGGGACATTAGCAAGGAATTACTTTGTACTCTAAATGACAATCTGCATATTTCGGTGAGTATGTTAATTTGCTTGTCCAAAACCTGGATCGTTCAATTAAAACATGGATTGGACTTGGAGTTTGCTGGTTCTTGGTGCTGATCTCTGATCATTTGATAATTTTGGTCTTTTTGTATTGAGAATTTTGGAATTAATTAAATTTGGTTTATTGGCACTGGCAGAGATTATTGCATCTCTGTACACTTCACAGAGAAATTCATTGCATAATGTCAGACTCAATAGATCCAGAGGAGTTCATGCCCAATTTGCTGCATCTTCTGGAAAAAGCCAAGAGAAGGTCATAACAGATGCTGACACGTACGTTGGGCTGAGAAATATTGAAAAGCAGACAAGAGAGGCCCCTGCCACTGTCAGCCTCTCTGCCTACGGGACTCGCCTTCACCATGTCAGTCACACCAGCGCGATGGAGCCCAAGCGCCAAAAACTTTTAGCCGCACTGCCTGGTTGACAGCCCCATGCAGTGCGGACCCACCTGTCACCTCACTGATGTCACCTGAAGTCAGCCCTTCTGCTGAGCCAACAAAGTCTCCTTTCTACTGATGTCGGCTACAGTGCTCCCCATCTACCCAACGATAGAGCTACTACCACGTGGGGTCTTCCCATTTGTTCTCAGCCGTAAGGCTCCATCGGCGAGCGTGAAGACAACATGAGCCTTTTATTTCCTTCATTCCTTTAGCCAACATTCCATCGACAACAAACAATAATTAGAGTTTATTTTTTTTTTATTGAAAATAAAGGTCATATGCCTTCATTTAAATAAAGAAAAAAATAAACAAGCCCTAATTGTTAAGAGGGCTCTAAGAATCAACTCAAAATAAGGCCTCAAGCCCAAAACTTCCAATTGGAAAATCACAGCTCCGTTTAATGTCAAGTAAACTGCAACTGTTCGAAGCAATACTGGCTACTCCAGTAAAAAATGGTTTATCGGGACCCACAATAAAAATTACATCCCTTAAGATTCCCTGAATTCCTAAGTGATGTGGGGGCATTTGTGGAACTATAAATCACTGGAAAATTATGCAGCTGTCACGTGGCTCATGACGCTCATAATGTCGATATTACCTCTGATAAATACGATGACGGTATCACACGGTCTCCACATTAATTCAATATATTTACCAGCTGAATATATTAATTAATCAGATTAATGCCGATAATAAATAATTTTCCAACGAATTATTTATTCATTAATAAATAAGTGATTACACTCGGTACAATCACTTATTTAACACTTTCTCCTTCAACCAATCAGACGCTCTGGTGACTCTTAATGCTTAACTATAAATACAGGACCTCATTCACCTCTAAAGGTAATTCAAAAGTCATACTGAAAGATATTCTCTGGATTAAACTGACTTTGGCATTGAAGTGCTCTTGGTTGAACCACCGCCCGGGCTTCAACCTTAACCTCGATTATTTCTTGTTATTATGTGTAGGGATCAAGAAGGAATTGTATAAATCCGAACAATTTCTGCATCAACAATGTCACATGAGTGAACATAAATGGGTCTGGAGGAGATAATTCGCAAGAGTCCAGCCATGGCTGATATAAAAAGAAGTTATGGAGATCTTGATAGCACGGAACTGAGGCTGTGCTTCCTCTCTTTTCCTCACTGTTGGAAAATCTCGACAAATCAATATCGAGGGGGAACATGTTGCCCCAAGGAAAATCGATCAAGAATCTGAAAAAATCCCAACTGAAAGCTCCACAGTAGCCTCACTGGCAAGCCAGCCGCTGAAAACTCCAGCAGGGGAGGACAAGGAGGAAGTGGCATTTCAAATCCGATACCACGGCTCATTGGGGAATCAGAAGGTCTCATAAGTCATGCGAGCCTCTTAACCCAAAAGCTCATTTCAAGAGAAACGTGAAAAAGATAACTGGCTAAGTGCATGGAGATCCCTCCTGTTGGGACGTGGTGTTACTAAAGTAATCCAAACAACAATGGAGGATTTCACAGTTAGTTTCTTTGAATAAGTCATGCGCTTCGTAGCTCATGCAAGCATGTCACTCTACAAAAAAAGGATCTAGATTTGGTCTCACCGTTCAAATTAACTCCATCTACCTCTCCCTCTTAAACATGTTTGGTTTAGTTAATTGTTCAATGAGAGTTCTCAGATCGTGTTTGTAAAGACATGCTAAAGGTTATTTGACACGACCCATCCCAATCCCCCCGGGATTACCATGGAATGTGACGTGCTCCCGTCTGACAAGAGGCGCCAGACAAGGGATAACCGATTGCCATTGCCCAAACGGGCTTCCAGAGTGCGTAAGGATCGATGGAGGAGGTGTGCGATGCTCAAGTCTCTGCTGCAGTCGTATCCGGAATCAACCTGAAGGGCATTGAAAACAAAGCTGTGAGTGGACGAAAATAAACAAGTCTGTTTAAAACATTTATAAGACATTTAAGCCCCTCAGTAAAATCATATGCATGCACCAAAACCAATAATCCCATATTTATTTAGAAATAACCAATAGGGCCTTAGCCCGGAAACCAAAGCATAGTTTCAATTTCCAAAAGTAAACCCAAGAGTTATTTCATAACTCCAGTAATATGAACCATAACCATTATTTTAGCCACTGCACTATACACTCCAATCCGACATCCCTGATGTCTGACGTCCCTGACGTCAATAAGGTCACAATCACAAGGCTACGCGTGCCACTCGGGTCTCAATTTCCGAGTTCAATCCCCGAACCCCGTTCGGGTACAGCATCCCCGATGCTTAGCGTCATAGACGCTGGACGTACTAGACGTCCGTGACCTCTCCGGGGTACCTCATCCGGAGGAGACAATATAATATGGAAGGATCTATACAGTGCAGTACCAAATACATTTTATAGATATCCACATGCAAAACATATAGGTATACATAGATAAAATCCGAACCATTCGTTACGTTTCATCAAACGGGTCTCATGCCCAAATACCGTGAAACGTGCCATAACCGAAATATCATCAAAACCATTTATAGATTCCAGCATGTGAACATATATAAAATGTAAACCAGAAAACATTTATTCAATTCCATTTTAGGGTCCCCGACCCGCAATCACATGTAGAAATCAACTGGGCCCCTGGCCCGATTTCACAAGTTAACTGGGCCCCTGGCCCGATCCACATGTTAACTGGGCCCCTGGCCCGATTTCATAGTTCAACTGGGCCCCTGGCCCGATTTTACTTTATTCAAGTTCGTAACCATTTCATGAAATCATATCCAACCACATTTATGGAAATCGGTGCAAATCCAGAAAATCTCGGTTTACGTGCAAATACGTAATTCACCTCGGAATGCGTGAAATCATTTTAAATTCACCGATATCCAAAGTAAATCATTTAATTATAATTATAACAATCATAAAACAGTTATGCATGCATCGAATTTATGAAACCAATGTCCACTCACAGACCGTTTAACCGAGCGCCTCGATACGCGTGCCATAGGCCTTCCCGGGCCACCTCACTATCACCGGGACTCCCAATCCTGTTCAAATCAATTTAGAGGATCACTAACCTCATCATTAACATCCTATTCAAGTCCCGTAATTTTCCCGAATTTTTAAGTATTTTTAAACTGGATTTAAAACCTTCGGACATCCCGAACAATATCGAGACGGTGTCCGATCGACACGAAACCAATCCCAAAATGTTCGTTACAATGTATAGGATAAAAGTCATGTTGGAAGTTTCCCAGAATTACCTCACACGCGCCCCCACGCGCCGGTTGAACTCCCTGCGCGTGAAACCCACGCGCCGGGTACTGTTCACCGTCGTTCAACCCGAACGACTGGTAAACGGGTCACCGTGACCCGCGGGCCAACCCGATCGGTTCTCCGTCGATACTGGATCCTTTTGGACGGGGTTTTCACCTACATGACCGTCTGAGTTAAACTAGGAGTTCTATGGAAACAAACACAAGGAATAACGTCAAAATCCTTACCTCTCCGATCGAGAAGCTCACGGCCAACCCACCGTCGACTGCACTCAGCTCCGACCACCATTCTCGATGAAAACGGTCCCACTAGACTCGTCTCATCCTCTGAGTCATCCTCCCGTTTACTAGATCGAACGAAAGACAGTAAAACTCATCCTGCCATTTTTGACCCGAGAATCGAACTCACGGGTTTAGGCTCCCTTCGCCGCCGTGGTCACCACCGTGGCCACCGAAATGCCCAGTTCGATCCCAGAACTCCGTCCACCCCTCCAGCGCGGTCAAAACACCGGTCTCCATCGACATCCAAAACTCTGAGTTTCGGATCCCCTGTTTTTCCCCTCCGTCGCCGCCCAGCCGTCTCCCGTCGTCTCCCACCGTGCCCAGCACCCAACAGAGCTCACACAGTTCCCTGCACGGCCCAAGGTTATAGAAATGGTGGTGGTGTGCAGTGTGAGCCGTGTGCATTGCTCACGGGTTTGAGAGAAATGGGAGTGGGAGGATGCAGGCAGATTCAATTAAAGAAAGAGGGAAAAAGGAATGAACGGCCCAGATTGAATCTCACCAATGAGATTAAGGGTCCAGATCAAAAGATGAAAATAAGTGGAAAATACTTTATATTATTTAAATCCTATATTTTAAACAATCTGACCAACCAGATCTGATCCCAATAATTAAAGATTAGTGGTCCACGTGTCCCACTCAGAATTCCAGGCCAATCAGAAAACGCCACGTGTCCACGCCTCGTAATGTGTGCATAACGAAACCAAACTTCCGTGACCCATAACTTCGTCGTCGAATCTCCGATTTTGGCGTGCCGCCTGTCGTTGGATTCGCATCGACGAAACCTACGTAACGGTCCTTGGCCCTCGGCCATCGGACATCCCGGTCAAAAAGTCAACATTTCCCCTTCTATCGTCCAAATTACGAAAATGCCCCTGGACTTCCGTACATCATAACTTTCACCACGAACGTCGGAATCGAACGTGCCACCTGTCTATGAACTCGTGACGTCCCGAACTACGTCACGGTCATCGGTCAAAGTCCATTTGACCATCCGAATTAAAAGTCAACGTTTTGCCCACGCCCAGGGGCAAAACGGTCATTTTGCACAATTCGTCCGAAATCGCCCAACTAATCCCAGATTAGTAAATCACAATTAAATATTATTAAATCCCGATATTCGGGACGGGTCGTTACATTATTTCCATCAAGAACGAATTTCTATTCAGTTCAGTAATTTATTCATACAAAAATTGAACTTTTCGATATGAACTAGCTATGATCATCTCTTTTCTCATCAAGGATTATGAAGGTCTAGCCTTTTTCTTAGCGTACAATAAAACACATTAATTTTGGGATTTCTAAGTTGAAATCGACTGGGAAGGAGAAGGCCGCAATCTGGAACTAGATGACGTCGATGTGGGTGATGAAGGTGAAGGCAATGGAGGTGATTGGGAAAGTGATGAAGGTGAAGGTGATGGAGGCGATTGGGCAGGTGATGAAGGTGAAGGGGATGGAGGTGATTGGGAAGAGAAAGGCGACGAATTGGGAGAAAGCTGCAATTTGGGAGGAGAAGGCGGTACAAATGATAGAAAAAGAAAATCACTAGTAGGAATATGCATGGAGTCTTGCTTGATTGTTCCTTTGAGGCACCTAAACCAAATTGAGCAGGACCGCAAAGAACTTAAACTATGTTTGATACGTCGTATAAGTGATTGAATATGATAATATAGTACGAAATCAGTGTTTGGTACCACTCGTATTGATTAGTCACCGTATAAGTTAAGATGATTTGGTGCTTTAATATGGTATAGACATACTAAAATATTACTCTCGAAATTATACGTATTAAATAATCGAATGACTAACAATCTTGAAAAATGTAATAATAATAATAAATAGAAATAATAATATACCAATAATTAACTAAAATAAATAATAATTATTAATATTTATGGTATAAATGTTTCATATCACTTGTTATAATATAATCTATTCAGTATGCGCTAATTGAATAACCCTAAATTTTAAATCATCTAAAATCATTTAAAAAATCAAATTAAATACATTCCTTCTAAATTAGTATTAAAATCATTTTGACCAAATTACCCATATTAGTGATTTTTTTTTTTGTTACCCGATATTAGTGAAATTTTGATTTTTCTTTGCTATGTTCATTTAAGTAGAGAATTTAATATTTTTTAGTACAATTAAATAGATTGTCATTCCCATCATAAATAAAAATTACGCATACATGCAAACGGCGCGCAATTTCGACTAAAAACGAATAATTTATTGTCATTCCCATCATAAATAAATTAAATAATCATACAATCCCAACGAATTTCCGTCACTCCGTTTCTTTTCTTTGAGCACAAGCCAAATGAGGTGCTACTTTTGTAAACAAGGCCTCGGCTCTCCAAACCCCGCAAACTCTCTCTGAATCAGCTATGGCTGCGCTGCAGTATCTGGACTCCCTTCGCAACGCGCATCCGGAGCTTGGCGATTGGTGTAATTCCCTCGAAGATCTATACCAGAAGAAGCTCTGGCACCAGCTCACGCTCAAGCTCGAGCAGTTTGTTGCTCTCGCCGTGTTTCAGGTCTGTTTGCCACAATGCCACCCCAATGTTTACTTTCTTTGATGCTCAACTGTTAGTATGTGTGACTGTGAGTTCCGGTCTTGTGCCTTCGGGCGAGGTTTAGGGTTTGAGAAATTGTTAGGTTGCGGCTTGGAGTGTGCTTTGGGTTTTGCCCATGAATTAGGGCTGTTGGGGAATAGTCATTAGGACAAAAAGGTTCTCGTTGGGAGAACTAGGTTTCTTCGGTGGAAATCTCTCGAAGCTTATCTTGTAGGCGATTCCATTTTGGTAATATGAGTAACTAGTTCTCAAAGAACTGGAAATGCCATGGATTTTACTTTTGGGAGTTTTCTGCTTTCGGAGCTATGGAATTTTCTTTTTATGGGTTTTGATTTCCTTGGGCCTCATTTGAATCAAACCAATTATTCGTCTGGACTGTACTTGTTGATTTGAAGCTGTCATAATCAAGCCGTTCAAGTAGCAGCCTCAATTCATCAATTTACCTTGTTCTTTTTTGGTCAAAACAACTTGCCTAGTTTGGCTTTTGGAATATATATCTGTATGTAGTGTTGTGTAGTGTTAAATTTTTTTTTCTTCCTGGAGAAGAGGGCAACAAAGGAGATTACATTGGGTTCCTGGTTTGGGAGTCTGGTGTTCATGCAACTATCGCAAAGTTGTTAACTTAAAAAGTATCTTGTACGACCCGTGTATTATACAGAGCTGTTGGCTCAAGTATATTAAAGTTAAAAATCTACCTTTAGGATATTATTTGTTATGGATATGTCCTTTATTACCTCAGCTGACTTCGGATATTGAATATCAGGCTGGTGATGCGTTGATACAATTATATCACAATTTCATCACTGATTTTGAGACCAAGATCAACCTACTCAAGCTTGCACACTTTGTAGTCATTGTTTCTCGGCAGTATCCAGAGAAGGAAGCTGCTATCAGTTACCTTGAAGGGGTGATTGAGAAGCTTCAAGCCACTAGAGAGCAACGCATAGAGGAGCCAATCCTTTACATTAAGATGCAAATTGCAATTTTCAAACTTGAGCAAGAGGGCCAGAAAGAGTGCAGAAAGCTTCTAGAAGATGGAAAGAGTACACTCGACAGTATGACTGATATTGATCCATCTGTGTATGCTAGCTATTATTGGGTCTCATCACAATATTATAAGTTCCGTCGGGAATTTTCCGAGTTCTACAAAAGTGCTCTTCTCTATTTAGCATATACTTCAGTGGAGTCTCTCTCAGAATCATTTATGCGGGTATGCGGTTATAATCTTATATAAAACCATTTTCTTTTGTAGTTCCCATGTTTGAAATCGCATTTACTATTTTGGAATGCTATGCTGTAGAAGGCTTGAATTCTGCGGTTCCATGCTCTAGGATGCTGTGATTTAAATTTTCTTCTTTTTTCTGTGATTTCACTCCAGCCCCTCAACAAATTTGTTCTTTTGTAAATTTTCCTGTCTCAGATCTCTTAGTGCATGTAAATTTATTTAAATTGTCATGTGCTTCTTTCGCCAAATTCCTACATTTGTACTTACTCCAGAAGGCAAATATAATCCGGTCCAATGTTTCTGGGTTCAAGCGTTATAGTTTGTGTATCAAACACCTGGATCCAGTCTCCAAAGGCACTTAAAGGCCGGCTTTGTTTTCTAAATCCTTATATACGAAAAGAATAAAATAAATAAGAAAAGGGAAATCTTCTACCTTCTGCTATGATTAATGTGCAGATGATAGTAGGTAAACTGTGAAATAAGGTTATTCTCAGGGAACTTAACCTTTTAAGTTCTTGAATAGGAATGGTCATGTATTAAATTTGTTTCTAGGATGATGATAGAGAGAATAAGTTTATCTTTCTGTTTATATTTCATTGAGAATTTTTATTTATTGGAAATATTGAAACATTTTTTGGTAATTACATGTTAGCATCTTGCTCAGAAAATCAGTCACATTGCTAAGTTGTAGCGTGTAGATTGTCTTTAACATGGACTGTGTTGAATGCATAATTAACCAAGGACATCGTTTCACACTTGCTTTTCACTTCATTTCACACTTGCTTTTCACTTCATTTCACACTTGCTTTTCACTTCATTTCACACTTGGCTTTTACCTTCTTATTGGCTTGGTTTACATTTGAATGATTGTGATTAGGACACCAATGGTAAACTCTATTTAAAATAAGATTTATATCGTAGATTCCTATGACTATCCATACCTTGTTCACTTATGTCTACCCCTGAATGGCTGTTAGCCTATTTGCTTCTTTTAATTCCTGGTGTCATTTTTAACAACTTGGCTTTATTGATTGTTTTTAAGGATTTGGCATTTGATTTGTCCCTCGCCGCACTCTTGGGAGATAACGTC
The DNA here is from genome assembly GCA_032719365.1 of Prinsepia uniflora. Taxonomy (NCBI): domain Eukaryota; kingdom Viridiplantae; phylum Streptophyta; class Magnoliopsida; order Rosales; family Rosaceae; genus Prinsepia; species Prinsepia uniflora. Next base: position 70,803,787 of record CM064873.1, read on the forward strand.
TACAACTTTGGGGAGCTGCTTGCACATCCTATTGTAAGAACATTTTTGCAGAGCTCTTTCTTTTGCATTACTCTCACTTTTCTTTTTTATTTCCTTTAGTATTTATTTTATTGCAGCTATTTATTTTTATTTCCACTTTCACATCTGAAAGCACACTAGACTTTGACAAATTACTATTAATTTCTAGTGGTTTAGACTCTTATGAAGTGTTTGCAGTGTAGAACTTAATGTGGCCTACTAAATATGTGCATGCATGGTTTCTTCTTTAATTTGTTTGTTTGGTTTGCATGATGGTTTAGTCAATTTGGTTCTGATATTCCCTATTGTATCCTGCCCATGATTCCTGCACCCTCTGGTCCATTTGGGTTTTTCTGGATGACCTGCAGCTGTAATGAATGTTAGTTACGCACCTAAATCTTATGTATCTAGTATAAGGTATGAGGAATTTTATGTTTATTCACTTAATCACAAAGTGTACAGGGTAGGCAGGTTTTATACAAGAAGTACAGAGTCCTAACTAGGTATAAACTAGGAGAGTCCTAACTAGGTATAAACTAGGAGAGTCCTAACTAGGAAATATACAACCTAGGTAAGTGTATATACTAAGGAAGAGCAGAGATTAAAGGAGATTGATCTGCAATCTCCTCCGTTGGCTGTGATTCCTTAACATCTAGTAGGCAGGTGTTTCTTGAGAATTGTGTGGGCCACATCATATTAAGATTGATTGTCCTGCATTTTCCTGTTTTAGTAGATGACATTTTAAACAACTTTCGCAGATCAAGAGTCTTCTAGGGACAAAGGTGGAGTGGCTTTACTATATACTTCAAGCTTTCAACTCTGGTGATTTAGTTCGCTATCAAGAATTATGTCGTTTGCACACTGATGCTCTTAGAGCTCAACCTGCATTAGTTGAAAATGAGAAGAAGCTTTTGGAGAAGATTAACATTCTGTGCTTGATGGAAATTATCTTCAGGTATGTTCTAGATCATCATTTCACTTGTAATCTATTGGAAATGTGAAAATATCATGCTCTTGTGCACATCTGAATGGTTAATATGGTTCCTTCAGCCGGCCATCCGAAGATCGAACTATACCTTTGAGTATTATTGCAGAGAGCACGAAACTTTCTATTGAAGATGTGGAGCATCTTCTTGTGAAGAGCCTTTCTGTAAGTTTCCGAGTTATTGAAACTTGATAGACAGTGAATTAGTTTAGATTTGGATTCCTTTATCAATGATAGATGTCTCTAACTTAAGTTGTATAACCTCTGCCTACTCAGATTCTCCAACAGACCTATTTATACCGATGCAAAATACTGCAGTCTTATGGTCCTTGTTCTCAATGCATGACATTAGCAAGTAAAGATTAAGCACCCACAAGTGATAATTTCTACAACTTAATACATCGAAAAATGGAAAACAGTGCTATTACTATGAATTTGGATAAATCGAAACGTTATTGCATGATGTTGGGATGTGAGATGTCCCACATCGGAAAAGAGGAAAATGAATGTGTGCCTTATATAGGCTTGGGCAACTCCCCCTATCACCAATTGGTTTTAGGGCCGAACTCCCGAGTTTATATAATGGCCGGAATCCCGATTTCTACATGGTATCAGAGCGGGTTATCCCACGATGGTGGGCTCACATCATCACGTGTTGGCTGGAAGAGCCGCCACACGTGAGGGGGTGTGTTGGGATGTGAGATGTCCCACATCGGAAAAGAGGAAAATGAATGTGTGCCTTATATAGGCTTGGGCAACTCCCCCTATCACCAATTGGTTTTAGGGCCGAACTCCCGAGTTTATATAATGGTCGGAATCCCGATTTCTACACATGTAATTGGGCATTCCATCCTTATTTGTATGTATCTAGTAGGTTCTGCGAGTTACTTAGTTCAATAGCACTGGCCTGTGATACATTGTCTGTGGTATGCAATATGAGTTAAGCTATTATATACATGGAAAATCTTAAAATTTAGGACAAGGAATAATTATGTATGTTGTATTTGTGTACCACATTATTGTACTTAATGATTTCGTTGCAAATGATTGTGTTCTTTGATGGAAAGATATCCAACTCTACAATTATGGTCTAGTAGGACTAAATATATCATTTACGATTCTTGAACTAATGTATGATATTCTATGTGCAAACATGGTTGAGATTTGTTGTTGAAGTATTTTGCCTAATATAGACTCACCTTGGCGAAGTGTTGTTCACACGTGATATATCCTAATCACTAGAATGGAAGTAAGTTGGTTGTGTTCTATAGTCGTGTGTTTTTTTGGGTGGTTGGGGTCAGATTTTCCTTATGACTTGCTTCTGGTATTAGTGGTTTGATGAGAAATATTAGGGAAACAAAAATGTTATCAAATTTGAAGGGAGACAGAATGCTCGTTATGGTGTCTATTTGGTCATTGCTGGTTTGTGGTAATTTGTTTGTTTATATCCCTGACAAGCAAGCAGGGTTTAGTTGTAATTTTATTCTTGAAACTTGTATTTTGTCTTGAAGTTTCGTCCATCGAATATTTATGGCGAGATGTTGTTTACTGCACTGCAGGTCCATTTGATTGAGGGAATAATTGATCAAGTTGAGGAAGCAGTGCATGTGTCGTGGGTGCAACCAAGAGTTTTGGGAGTTCCGCAGATAAAATCTTTGCGCGATAGGCTGGACAGTTGGTTGGATAAAGTACACACAGCTTTGTTGTCCATCGAGGCGGAAACACCCGATTTGGTTGCATCATGAGTTATGCTCGCTGCCGCTGCTGCCTCTTTGTTTTGTGGCTAGTGTAACATTGCTTGTGCCGCAAAATGGGGAACCGCAACGCCTTGTTAGTCTCAGTTGATCCAACTTTCTATGCTGCTTTTGTTATTGCCGACGCTTAGATCATTATTCTCTTGGAAGGAGCAGCCCTTTGTGGTTTGTACTGCACTGCAGTTTGGAGTAATTCCATTTTATAGTGGCATGCCTTGAGCCTTGGGACATGGTAAATCAAAGTGAAAGACAGACTAGGCAGTTTACTCTTTAAATGCGTGCATGTTATCAAACTTTATATTTGGTTTCCTTTCTTAGATGCCTGACTATTTCTGTCTCTGTCTTTGCCTTGGGCCTCCTTTTTACACTTCTCTATTCCCTCTTTCTAGTCTCTATGATGACGTCATCATTTTCCCGCTTTCATTTCTCATATTAGCAGTGGCTCGGTTGATATGCAGGATTGAATTGAATAATTCATTAAATTTCAATATATTTTTTTTTAAGTAAAATTGATATATTTTCATAATAAGAGCAATAGAAATAGAGTTCAATTTAATCCCTTAAAATAGTAAAATAAGAAAAATGTAAGTTTCATTTTATATCTAATCTTATTTAGTTATTTTATAATAAATATGATTGATTTTTATAATCAAAATACATTGGATTTGTCTTTAAAAAAGAAAAAAAAAATTGAAAGTTTATTCAATCCAATCTAATGATGCATTGGAAAAGAAATAGAAAAAAGTCCAATCTAATTAAATTTGATTTGTATTACACGATAGTCAACATCAAAATTCAAATGGGAGTGAGGCACCAGTATGGGTGTGGTGCATTTCAATATGGATATTGTCAATATCAAAATTCAAATCGTTAAAAAATCTTAACGGTTCGATACTGTTTGGATTTTCTAAAATTAGAAATAAAACTATTTCGATCAAAATTGTTACTAACTGTTCGGTTTGGATTGAAACGGTTTGAAACGGTTTAGGAATAAAAAAAAATAACAAGGATATTAAAAATAAAGCGCAAGAATATAAAAAGTGACAAAATAATTAATACTTAAAATTTTGTATATTAAGTTTGCGGAGAATTAGATTACAAATATTATCACTATATTAAAATTAATCAAACAAACATTATCACTTAATAATATTTTATTATACTCTTATTTGGATGTACATGTATTTATCTTGATATATCTGATTATTTTATTATTTTTACTTTGTACTAATAATAAATTTAAAAATTAATAAAAATTAATATATTTTAACGGTTAAATTTGAATTTAATGGATTTTTAAAATAAAAATTGAAATCCAAACCGTTACTAACAATCTCAAACTGTTTGACTTTTATCCAATTAAATTTAAATTGTTGGATAAATAACGATTTAAAATGAATTGATTAGCGATTTTAATGAATTTATTCCGTAGACAACATGTAGCTTCCTTATAAAATTGCTTGACTTCGTAGTATTAACTCATGCGTGTCAACATTTAATTGGGTGTATATATAAAATAAATAATATAGTGAATAATTAAGGTAATAAAGTGTAATTTTGGGCAATTTAAACGCCAACAGAGTTGTGGATTGCGCTTGGTCGGTTTAACGTCAAATTCACATTTTCATCTTGATCTCTCTGTATTTGCTGAAGTTCAAAATAGGGAAGAGCAGAGTGTTCTTGCAGTGGTTTGTGTGTGATGAGGGCAGACGAATTCTTAGAAGAATGGGACAAAGATTTCTTGGACCAAGTAATCCAAGTAGAAGAGCGCGCCCTCTCTTCTCAGTCTCAATCTCAACCTCAACCTCCACTTCTCTCGCATTTGCCGCCGTCTTCTCACCCTAATCTCGTTCCTCCGCGAGAGCCCTCTGCTGTCACATACTCCCCGCCTCGGGAGCTTTCTCAGAGAGCAGCCGCTGACATTTCCGATTCTCATTCTTTTTCCGCATTGTCTTCCTATGCTCGCCGCCTGGAACTTGACAAAGAGATTGAAATCGCCCGGTTAAAGGTTAGGGTTTCGTTGCATACATGAAAAGTAATATTTCTTTTCTTTTTCGTTGGGGTTTCGCTCTGATTAATTTGGGACAATTTGGTGAATCGGTGTTATTCTATGTAGCATTTGCTTTAGTTCACTAGAACTTTCATTAAAAAAAAAAAACTAAAATTTCGTTTAAATGATACATTTTGTCTGGCTAATTGGTCTATACTTTGCGTTAGCTGGGTTTTTGCACAGCCGTTGTTTCTTTGTGATTTTCAAATAGTTTCGCATTTCATAAATATGGCTTTCGGGTGTAAAAGCTTTGATCAGATTTTGATGAATTTAATTGCAGAAGGAGCTGGGGCTATTCTCAAAGCAGCTTTCAGAATTGGTACGTCTGTTTTCCACCGGAATTGCAATATTGCTTCTGGTACAATTAGAAGATTTTGTATTTTTTCTTTGTTTGCTTGTTTGTAGATTGGTATAATTTTCCATATAGGTGCATTTTCTTTTATACAATTTATATAATGCATGCATTTTTGTCTGGTTAATTTCGTTAGACTTTGGGAATTATATCTTTGTAACTAAGCAAACTTCATTTGATTTAATAAATGGCCATAGCAGAGTTATATATTCTTCTCCTTCTTGCCCCTTCGTGTGCGCTTGCATTTGTGTTTCAGAATGTACAGTTAGAGTATAGTGCATGTTTGTATGAGTTTTTTTACTGGGAAGCAATCCAAACTTTATGTTTGTCTTGTTTTCTGAACTTTATTGTATCACAAACTATATATTGCATGCTTTTAGGAAATTTTATGTGGGTATGATTGGTAATGTTCTATATAGCTTTCACTTATTTTCTGTATGCTGTTATAATAGATAACTTATACAAGTTCATACAAGTGCATGTGGAAAGCTTTCAGTATTCTATTTCTGATAGTATCTTGTTTTCTTTAAAGCATTGGGGTTTTTTTTTTTAATTTAGATTTTTTTCCTTTTCTTTTTCAAATTTGTACACGCAATGAATTGTCCTGAACTTACAGAAACAAGAGTGCTCTGAACTAAGGAAGAAGGGAAGAGACAAGAAAGATGAACAACTTAAGTCAATGAATGAAAAGAAAAATGCTGGTGATAGGAACTCTGCTAATACAAATTTGTAAGTTAAAACTCTCTCTGTTTTTCTCTGTCACAGAACATCTTATATGATTTGATTTTATAACCAACTATATTTAGTATGCTATCCCTCATAACCTCGCTGAAGGGTGTATGTGAAATGTTTTTACACTGTCTTATGTTCCATTTTCATCATTGCACGTGGGAAAAGGTCCCGCGGTGGCAGGGAGTCTGATGATATTATCCTGATTAATCATGAGGTTTCTCGACAATTTCAAAATTCAATATGTTCACAGGATCAGCCTGGTTATCAGATCAATACTGGTGAGCTAAGTTCAAAATCACCTTGAATTTACTTTTGTCTCATCTTCACTCCCTTTTTATTTATGTTCATTTGTGCTAGGTGTATCCACCTCAAAATCCACAGGCATTCAAATTGACGAAACTAGCACTTCTACCCAAGATGATCTCACTTATGGTGACCTGTCCAAAACATTACTCGCTATCTGGGGCTCTCCAATAGAACAAGATTTAGGAAGAAATCTAATTTCCAATTTGCTTATGGATTGCCAAGCAGATTTCCATTTTCTTTTTGGGTGTGTTGGTATGAATATGTCCCCAAGATTAAGAAGGGACAAGGGGGGTGATGATAGCTCTTCTATTGCAGCTTTGCTGTATCATTCAGACATGCCTTCTTCTTCGGAAGCTGCAAATGTATATCATCTCTGCTCTGTCTTGACCAAGGTATGTTTTAATATGTAATTTCATAGATCTGTTTGATCAGGAAATATCTTGAGATTGTCTAATCTACAATCCTAAATTAAAATGTACGCTGAAACTTTGATGTGCTGATAATGATCTGAATTTGCTCCATGATTTAACATCAAAAAAACTCTTAGTTGTTATATAGTAGGGAAGGGATTCAGAAGGAAGATGATTCTTTTTGTTTTTCACCGTTTTTACCATTTGTCTTTACATTTGGACATTGGTATACATGTTCATTGAACTGGTCTGACAATTTCAGAAATAATTGTTTCATATAATAAGGAAATTATAGATCAAATTAGGGTTTTACCCCGTCATTTCAAAATGGGTGTTAATCACATGTGTACTTAGTGTTATGCCGCTTGCTGTAGGATCAAGGGGTTAAGTTGTCAAAAGTAATGAACATGTCAATGTATCTGGTCATGATTTATTTTGTAATAGGTTTTGGTATTATGGGCCCACTTACAGTGTAATGTTGCACTGCTTTGTTTATATCATTTTTATAAATATTTAGTTGGGCTTGTGTTATACTAATTAGAAATGTCATCAATTATTGTGGAGGGGTAATTCCTTGTTTTATTCTAACTCGGATATGAGTATTTGATTTAGTTTGTATCCTTTGGTTGTTCTTGTTGCAGGCCAAAACTGGTATGGTAAAGCTGGAGGCTTTGATTCAACCATTAGTCAACCTGTGTAGTGTTGAAAATGTGAGCTGGTTGAATATATATTTTTTGGCTTCATGCACCATTTGTTCCTCATTTATTTTAAGTTTCCACCGACACTTACTTAAAGAGTAAATGATATCATTCTAGATCAATGTTTCAAATGAAGATCGCATAATGCGGCACTATTGGTGTCTCATATAGTGTCGTATATGCTTCAAAGAGGTCTAGCACAAGCTTTTCGGGAGTTGAAATATTACAAAATAATAATAATAATGTCATGCATTAAAAAGACGTAATTTGACCAAGTTAACTAACCCAAAATAAACATAATCTTGATCTTAACACCAGAAAAATCATAAATTTAAAATCCGCTTCACTCATTTATCATCCTCCTCTTCAATAAGGTCAAAATCTAATCCAAAACCATAATCACAATCACCATCACCACTATCATTATTATGATTATTATTATTTTCATCCACCATATCAACCATGCTCTCCCTCCTTGGAGACTTGCCTTTTTCATCCATTATTACCAGTATCACAAGAACACGCACATACAAAATTCCTATAATTCTTTCCAAATTCGAAAAATTTGCATGGAAAGAAGACCAGTATAATGAAAAATAGATCTGATATGCTATGATCACCCACTGTTTGGTTCATGCATCAGTTGCCGTCTATTTTCAAATGAAAGAAGTAGAATATAAGGACCTCCATCATGTGGGGGGGGGGGGGGGGTTGGGTGGGTGGTGGTGTAGACACTGCTAGGTGAAAAGGCAGTTTGCTTGAAAATTATTTTTTATTTTATATATTGTATATACCTGCTTCTCGTAACATAAAAATTGCAGTATGTGAATTCTACTCCGTTAATGGATTTCTCATTTACACATACTTTTGCCTCTGCTGAGCCAAGCAATAATTTTATGACATAAGAAAATTGTTGTCTGTTTGTACTTGTGCATCCATATTGATCAATACTTGTCATTTATGTGTGCTTAGAAACTTAATTGTACTATAAGAATTGACATTATGAAGTTTCATATTACTGCTAATTCCATCTATTTTTAGATAAACATTGATAGCGGACACCAATATTAGTATCTTTATCTTCAAATCTTGAACTTCTCTGCATGTTTTCATTCTTAAATTATTTATTATTTTATGTTCTGATAATTGATATCTGCATTTGCTACCCTTAGTTTCCTTGCTCTACCTTATTATGGCATCTACCTGACAGTGTTACAAAATGATGAGTTTTGTTTGTGGACAGAGTATTTGTGCTTGCAAGCCTCTTTAGTATTTAATACCAATTTCTGCATTAGGGTGTATGAAGAAAATACTTTATTCTACTTGTCTTTCAATTTTACTGTTTTGATTATTGTTATTATTATTGTTTTTGTTGTTGTTGTTGTTATTCTTATTAGTGTATTTTAGTATTATTGTTCTTATCATTCAGTTTGGTTTTTGTTGGTGAATCTTTTCTTTTTGGCGTAGGTTATCATTGTTCAGGCATCTCTACACATACTGCGTGAGTTTCTGAAGCACTTATTCAGTCTGGAAAGGCAGTTTGAGGGAAGGTATATAGCATATTCTGTTTCATAGGCTCTTTCTGTATTAATCCAATTTGATTCTGTGAACTAGGAATATGGTGCCTTAATTAAAATGTATCTACTGTGGAGTACCAGCATTTAAAAGTGTTCATACAAGGAGATAATATACAATATGTTCACATACCATAGCCCATATACTGAAGGGAATACAAATAATAATACCTTAAGGAGCTATATAAGCGATTATTTCCCGAAAAGGGATAAAAGGAAGAAGAGGAATTGGACATATGAAGAGTATCCTCATCACAATGTTAGTTCTATTTCAAAAGGAGACCACCTACCTCCTGCCACCTCCTGATAGTATTTTTCCCTGCCAAAATCTCTACCAAAGCTGCTATCAGGCAAAAATGCCACTAAGGAAGAAATCTGCCACCAGAACTAATCTTCCTATGAAGATCTTTAGTCATTAAATGGCAATAAAAGATAATTTTAAGATTAACTTAACTCTTGTTTGGAATTTTCCAGGAAAGAAAGTCTTCTTTCTCCTCCTACCCTGCTTCCATACATCAGAAAGAAACCTTCTGTTCCGTCACTTATGTACCAATCATGAAACTTTCTCACACAAGACTCCTACAGAAGTTGCAACCTTGATGTTTTGAAGAACTGACACTACCTCTTTAGTATCCAGGTTAACTTAAGCGGTAGCTAAGTCATTGAGTTGGTTATTGAGTATTGTCACAGCATGGCATTCAAATGCTCTGTTCTCGAGCATTCTACCTATTTGTGTATGCATGTATTATTCCCGTTAAAACGGAGGGATAGTAATTTTAAATGTATTGGAAATTAAGTACCTAGATAACCTGGTTGTACTCTGTTATTTACCCCTATTAGAATGATAAAAATTGTCGCAGTGGTTGACATCTTATATGGGGCTTTTGTGGGAAGGCTAGTGTAGTCAAACTGAAGATGGTCATACTCATATGCGCATGTAATTTTTCAAAGCAATAGCGAGATTGCAATTTTAAGCAGAGACAAAAATACTGAAGATTGTGTTTTTGGTTATAGTATATGGTTGATCAGATAACAAAGGTACGACCCAAGGAGTATGTAATTTGGCTATGCGAATTTGACATTTTAAAAGAAAAGATGACATGGTTGCCTATAGATGGTGCATAGTGCCACTGAGGTTTAGGTTACTTAGATTTAAAGTTGGGTGCTTTGTAACTGAAGGAACTAATCTTCCCCTTGGGAATGGAGTGAAACATAGTTTTTTTGTTTTAATTGGATGTTCTCTTACTCTTTGAGTATGGGTTAATGTAAAAGAAAATATGTTGAAAGAAAAAAAATTGTTTGTTGTTGGGAGGAGGATTTGTGGGCTTTGTGATGGGCCTGCAAATGGCATCATAGTTGTCAATAATGGTGGGATAGTGGATGGAGCGATTGGTGATCTCGTCAATTTTTCAGAATGAAACATTTAAAGCTCTCAGGCCTTGGTTGTAATTTCCTTCTCTAATTCAATTCTGATTATGTATCCTGGTATGATATTCTTTTGGCAGGAGGACCTGTGCTTTGTTAGTATTACACTTCTATTTAGTGCTGTTTTTGTGCTCTTTTTGTTTGTTCGCATGCTTATCAACTTTGATTTGATCTTTCCAGTGCCCTCTACTCAGGGTCAATGTGACGGTCGAGGGACTTTACTTTAAGAACAACTTTGAAAATCATCATGGATCTGAAGAAGCGAATAAAGGATCTTATGCAGGCCCCCTTCCACTTGGAATGAAATTTTCTTGTGTCAAAGCACACAGCAAGAATGGGTTTTGGAATAATGGCATTGCAACATGGGTCTCTCAAATAGACTGGGTTTCCCTCTTTGAGGTGATCATACAAACAGCCATGAAGAATACGGAACAAGGTGTAAGGCTGGAAGCCATCTCTATCATGAATATGATTACAATGAGAAGTAATGCCTTCGGGGAGAGAGAAAGGTAAGAATATAAATTTCCTATCTGTTGAAATTTCTATTCATTTACTCTTTCTTATTTCCTTAATGAACTAGCCTTGGAAACAGGTTTGGCCAGACACTGGTGTTTGAAGTTATTTCACATTTCCTTGTAAAGGAAGCTGGTTTTGAGGTGCAAAAAGAAGCCATCCAACTTCTATATATGCTACTAAATTGTAAGTTCAAAATTTTTATTTAATCTTTTTATTTTCTTTTTTATTATATAAGTTGCATAAGGGTGGAGCTAATGTCGATTATTATTGATATCGTCCTGAGTTTCGTAGGGGAGCAACTAGTAATTTCTATAAATTTATAAGATACATAGTTTTATTGTTAGCGAAATAGGCTTCTATCAACTATCAAGTGGGCGTCCACTTCATAATGTAATTACAAAAATAAAAAAAGGCAGCAACTAACCAAACTATGATAGTAACATTTCAAGCTCGTCAATTATCATAGCTCCTCAGAAGACATCGATGCCCATAACGTTGACCAAACCCGGAAAAATCTGATTTTATTCCATAATAACTTCACTGCTGCCCCCCCCTTCCCCTTTTTAGATTCCAAAACTCCTTGTTCTCGAAATATGTTGTTATATTTCAAATCTATAGTTTTATACACAATTCATCTTTTTATTGGAAGGTAGTTTCTTTCTGTACAGGTAAAATTGATATTTTTTAGTGCTCACTGGGTATAGTGTATGCTTTGAAACATTCTGGCCTTTATACCTTAAATTTTTTGGCCACTGTGTGCCTGGATAGCACATTGCTTTTGCTACTGTTCTATTTTAGATTCTATCCGTTGTTTAATCATTACTTTTTAGGATTTTTTCTCCTTGTAACTGGTGGCATTTTCTTTTTACTGTTTGTTTGCCTATGAACTTCTACAGTTTGGCAAATGTTATATTGATTCTTATGAACTTGCTGATTTGAAGGTCCTAAAATACTGGCCCAATTCTGTTCTGATTATAAAGAGGGTAAGGGTGCTGGTGCTGTGGATAGTAATGTAGGATGTGCTTCAGCTTACCACAGATTTAGCATGATCTTCCAAGGATTGGCAGATTGTATAGCCTGCTGTGGAAATGGTGTGCAGGTAGGCATTCCCTTCTATTTTTTTTTTCTCCTCCTTTTCAGCTGTATTCTGGAAATACTTGCAGTATATGTTTATCTTTTTACTTTCTCAATCTTACATCAGTCTAGCTTCAATTTTTGTCCGCTTGAAGCCCACTGTGTCTTTGAGTTATACACGTGCAGAGGTTCTCTTTCCATCTTTTAAGTCCTCCGAGCAGCTTGAAGGCTTATGTTGATCCTAAGTCCTTAAAGTTAAAAATTTGTATTTAACGATATGCGTTACACAATATAAAGTGGTTTCATTTGACTGTACTTTCAGGAACTGAAACTCCGCAAAAATGCGGTTCTTTTGCTGGCTTTCTTAGCATCATCTGGAAAATCTGGCTTTGAAATATTTGTGAGTCACAAACTCTTTCAAGATGCAAACTTTCTGATGTTGATTTTACAAGTTTTGGCGTCAGAAGTAGATACAGAAGGAGGAATTAACGCTCATCAACCACAGATTTTCAAAGAGAGGTAATTAGTGAGTTAGAGGTGTCTATTCTGATATTTTCACTTAGATTCAAGAGTCACACATTCTTGACGTGGGGACTACTTTGCCCGGTTATATATTGTGTATTTTTCTTTTCATTACATGTGCCAAAAATTATGTAATAGTAAATTGCATGACCCGGGTGTTACAATTCCATTTACCCCTTCTTGTCCTCTCAGGTTTTGATTTCTTATTTTCCTTGTTCTGGAATCTGGAATTTGGGGTTCAATATGAGTTCACTTTACTTTTTGTGTTATTTGTTATTGGGATTGACTCAAGTAGTAGTTACGAAAAAAATTCAAATTCCGGTAGCCAACCATATATGGTGTCATACTATCATTCTGGTAGATTGTAAAAGTTGAATTATAAAGAGTATCGGCAGCCCCGCGTAATTTATACATGCCATGTGTTTGGAGTACATTTATATTTTTTTATCTCTCCTGCTTGTTGCTAATATTTGGAGTGTATTGTTATGCAGGACGTTGCTGATACGGGAGGGTCTGATACTACTTAACAGGATGGTATCAAACCCCGCATATTGTGGTACCGTGTTGCGTTTGTTAACAAACACCAGAGACATGGCCAGCTTGACCATTGACGTTGCAAACAGGTTGTCCCGGAAACACCAGATATGTGACAACTTTGATGGCTATGACTTGGCAAGGCAGATGCGGGAGTCTGAAATTGTAGACCTAGCTCGAGCCTTTAAGAAAAGGGTATTCACATATTTAGGAGATAACGTACCGTAGAATGATCCTATGTATGCCAGTTCCAGTCGGGTTCAATTTTTTGTTTACCTGTAGGAAATCAGCATCGTTCAAAACTCAAATTGTAGGCAGGCAGTTTGATTCTTCAGATGGAGATTTTTTGAAATACGTATCCGGCGACTGTTTACGAAGCTGGAAAATTTTGATTGGTCGCAGTGGATGATGGATAGGATTCCATATTACCCTGTAATGGCTTCAACTTGTTATTTTGGCCGGTATATATATTTATGATTCCAGATGAAGCATAGATGGATAGAGTCAGTCTACAAGTTCAGACTCTAGGGCTTGTATGTTTGGATTTGGAACTTTAGGTGAGCCCAGGTATCCCTTGTCCAGAGGGGACGATTAATCCCTTGAGGTACGATCAGGTGCGAGTAGCGAAGACTTCTCCTAAACGAGTTTTGCTCAGTACGCAAGGTCCTGGGATTGAACTCAAGATTACTTTACTTGCTTAAAGGGCTCAGAGCTCTTCACTCTGATCAACCCATGTTATTACGTTTGGATTTGGAATTTTAAAGTTTGAAGGAATTTAGAATAAATTAGATAAAAATTAGGATTTTCAAAGTACTGTGGATCTCAAACGAGCATAGCAATACAGCTAGATAAGGGAGTTCTATCGAGTTGTTACTTACAAATTCTATTTAAATCCCATGCATATGATCATTTGAAATCTCCTTTGAAGTTTCTCATTCAAAATATACCCTTGAGAATTGTGTGGTAATGTGGTTGTATCCTCTCAATTCTAGTACGTGTTTCTATCCTCTACTTCGTTCCTTTGGGTGAAAGGTGCCTTGTAAATGCCAGTAGGCACTATAGCACTAAGGTGTGGTTTTTCTATTTGCTTGTAAATGAGAGTTTTACATATATGGCGAGAATATGTGTGGAATTATCGCCCATTACTTGGTTTTATCATCCTAGAGTAGAGAGTGGATGGCAGAGAATCTGGTTAATCCTCAATCCAAATGAAAGCAGTATTCACAGGACCCTTCCTGATTTGTGAAACAATCCTTTACACTAGACATAATATAAGCACATATATACAACACAACCTAGGATTTCGTAAAGCCAGATTGCCACCGCAGCTTCACACCACAAGCATCTTACTTTCCACAAATTGTGTCATATGCTATGAAACTACTTAGGCCTAGGCATTGGGTCCGGCTGGACAGGCTTAATGACATATAGGAGATTCTATGGGTTTTATCAGGTTGGATTTTTATCGGGCTTAATGAACGGGGTTCAACAAGTTCACCGGGGTCGGGCACAAATAGGCTTAATCTTGCACCCTGAATTGTTTAAGAATTGTTTTGTTGAGATATTTTTGTCGTTGCCCTCAATCTCAGCACCAAGACTGCGGCCAACCATATCCCTCGCATTTCCTCAAGATGTCGTTACAAATTTCCTCCAAATGAGGAGGGCGTCTGTTGTGCTGGAATGCCTTTCTGCAAAAGAGATCCTTAGACTCTGGAGGAGGCAATGGCATTAAGTTATAGGCTTTACCATCAGAGTCAGATAGTACACCAGTTGTAGATGCTATCTCTGAATTTCTTGTGGTGAGCATGATTCGGCTGCCACAACCGTTGTTAGGCAAAGCATATTTGATAGCATCCCATTCGTATAGATGCCATACATCGTCCAAAACAATCAGGTACCTTCGTTTCTGCAGTAGCTCCTTAATTGTTGTCTTGAGCTGGTTGTTGTTCATGTTTGCCACCATTTGTGGAATTCGTCTTCTGATGGCTTTGAACAGTTGTTGAACCATGTCTTTGAGTAGGTCTTCGAATTTGAATGACCGGTTCACAGTGATCCACGCGCGCACTTTGAAATGTTTCTTCACTTCTGGGTCATCATAGACTTGGCCAAGGTTGTTTTCCCCATTCCTCCCATTCCAGCCAATGAAACAACTCCACGGCCTCAATTTCCGTTGAA
Source organism: Prinsepia uniflora (assembly GCA_032719365.1). Taxonomy (NCBI): domain Eukaryota; kingdom Viridiplantae; phylum Streptophyta; class Magnoliopsida; order Rosales; family Rosaceae; genus Prinsepia; species Prinsepia uniflora. Next base: position 70,818,912 of record CM064873.1, read on the forward strand.
TAGCCAGCCCACAAGCTGATTTTTGGGCTCATCAAGGCCAACAAGATCAGATTTATCTAGAAGAAGCGCATCCCCTCGACGGTCTTGCCATGTATTTCCTGCAATGTCATCAGAACCAGTACCTTGTTCAGAAGCCAGCTTGCTGAATTTGTGACGAAGTCTCCTGTGAACCTCGGGAATCTCTCTAATTTTTTAGTTAAGGGCATGTAACTCAGAAGCAATTCGATAAGATGCTTTGGCATTCATGATACAGCAACCTAGCCTGCAAACAGAGCCATAAATTTCATTGCCATGATCATGGTCATGGTCATGTTCATGTTGTTGGAGAAGAGTGAATTCGTCCAGAATGTCTTCAGTTTCATGAGCAATATTTCTAACTTGCTTAACCCATACTTTGAGTCTCCTCCATGGCGTCTGCGGTCCTCAAGAATGCCTTCATCCTCTCCAGTTCTCTCAGATACACAGCTTCCTCTCGAACACCTCCCAACAGGTGCACCTCCTTTTCGAAAAGGATTGCAAGCTTGTCCAGAAGGGAATAAACAGAGCTCTCCGCCATTATTATCAATCTGATTCTCAAGAATGGAAGCAGCTTGCTTCCAATTCAAGTAACTCCACCGTGCTGTAGACTTGTATTTATACTAGTAGACTATTGCTTATGAAATATTATGCTATTAACAGGGTGGGGGTTAAGTAAAGTAACAGTCTTTTCTTGGTGATTTCTTCCTCCCCTTTTATTCCAGTCCAGTGAAGTTTATCTTCAAACACCTGGTGGGCACTTTCCATGAAACCCACTTTTTCCAACTTGGATGGATCAAGGATGGATGAATGGATACGGACGATGAGTAAGAGTAAGAAAAACAAAACCCAAGCTGTGTTGAAGCTGAGGCTGACGTAAATTTCTGGACGCAACCTTGAGTCTCCTTCATTTATTAAGCTTATTGTAACAAAATCCAAAACCTTGACTTTCTTCTCGACGCAACCCATCTTCCATTCATACCTTCTTCACCTTCTGTATTCAAATTACTTCCTACTATTTTCTTATATTGAAAAAAAAAAAAACACATGGCCCAAATTGCTTCTGACACAAACACAAAGATATAACCCTCTTTCGAACATTGAAAAACAAAAAAAGCTTCGAATTTAAATTCAAGCTACGTGAATCAATTCCATGAAAGTTACAATGAAAATGTCAGAAACCTCTTCTCTCTCAATTTGTAGTTAGTCTGGAAAATCCGATCAAAGAATGCATGTCATTAAAACCCCTTCCAGTCGTTTCTCTTCATCTCTCTCTTCCATACTTTATTTTAATTCTCAGCATCCGCGTTCGATTGTGTTTTTTCTAGGAGTTACTTCTATTGTGCTTTCATAATAAGTAGGTTACTCATTACTGACGGTATTTTCAACCAGAAACGACCGAACACTTTTGATATGCCCTTTTAATGAGGTTGGGAACAATTCGAAAATAAGACCCATATTATCATGTAACATAAGCTTGGACAAAAAGTTTAACAGTAGTGGCTAGGTGGCAGATTGTTACGTTTTAAAAAATACAGGTGGTGTTGGACAGATTTTAAAAGTCAGTATTACAAAGTTTAAACAACATTGTAATAAAGTATAATGTGCCCAAGAAAAAATATGCATGAGAAATATCTATAGGTTCGATCATTGACAAGATTCAAAGAGTGGCCTTTTTCATTACATGTTCACTGTCAAATTTTAGCAAGCCTATTGATTATGTGGCGCTGTCAAATATTTAGCACAAATCCCAAGCTATCAACCTCAAAACTGGGAAAATATAATTCATTAACCAAAACAAGAGAACAGAAAAGGAGCAGCAACTACACAGAAAAGCAGAAACAAGGTAAGAGGAAAACTCGAAGACATCATCATGTAAAGTAACACAGGAAAGCAGGAACCAAATTCAACAAGAGGAAACAAACTGCTCTTTATTCAATGAAGAGGAATACAAACAACAATAATACCATCTTCAACAAGTTTAAATGGTTGGTGAATAGGAATCATCATCCTATTTGTCTCTAAGAAAAATTTACCAACTTATTGAATAATATACACACTTAATTCCGCTTACAGATCACATTTCTCCACCGCATATAATTATTGTTGTTAATCAGATGGAAAGTAAGAAAATTTATTCAATATGAACTGAGGAAATGGATGAAGTAATCTCCTTGGTTCGTGGATCAGCACTCTCTAAAGAAACACCATGAGGATCTTCTCTAACTAACAAGGCCAAAACATTGACTGAACTCCAATAATTCGCCACATGGCTTCCAGAATCCCCTAAGGTAACAGAAAATACCGCATCAAACCCACCTGCTCCGGGGACTCCAGCCAATAAAACTCCTTCCATGTTCATAGTAGCATCCAAAAGCCTTGTTTGTGATTCTGGTTCTATCTGAAATTTTGTATGTCCAAGGAATCAACCAACGAAGAAACAAAGTATGACAATTAGGAGAAGGAGAATATAAAAATGCTAGGAAGTAGTCAATCAGGAGTTGTTACTTGGGCCAAGAAATCAGGTGGAATATCTCATGGGAAAGAATGATAAGAGTTTTAAAGCATGAAGAGCACCCATACTTTTCGGGCAATCTAACGTCACCCCGTTTGTGGACTCCTAACAATTGGGAGTCAATTGGAAAAAGTTACAGAGCTAAGGAAGATTAAGGAACAGATTAAGTCTTAATTTCACAAGAAAACTGAATTGGAAATCAAACAAAAATCACCCGTTAAAACAAACCCACAAAAATAAATACTGAAACTCATCTTAATCTTCTCAAACCAATGACGCAGAGTCACATATCCTGTCATAGGGGACAGAGATCAAGGGTGGGATGTGGGGTCAATAACAGGGAGGTCGGGTCGGGTAAGGAGAGAAGGTACATGGCATCCCTCTTACTAATTTTTGTTTTCCCCAAATTACAGTGGCTGAGGGGATATGGCAGTAAACACACTGTAAAGAATGTCTGAATCCCCCAATTGTTTTTAGGTTTTATTTTTTTATATGGTGTTGAATTCAAGTAAATGGGAGAAAATGGAAAATGAACTATAAATTATTTTCTTTATTATGAAATGGAATGGTTTGAATACTAAACAAGTATGATTGACATCAAGTTGTCCTGTTGGCAGTCTAGCTTCTGGTCTATTCTCTTTATTATATATTAAGAAAAAGGAGTTTGTGCAGCACACCTCAAGGCCAAGCGGCAATGTTGCCATTAGGCATACTCTGCACAATTATTTAAACTTTCTTTCACTGACAAGATTGAAGATTTCCAACATTCCGAAACATTAGAAAGGGAATATCGTTGAAATGTACTGATTCCTATCTATTTCCAGGAAATGGACTCTCAATTCCAATAGGCCTTTCAACAAGCAAATTCTCAATAGCAGGGACTTCTGCTCAAAAGTCTAAGGAAGCTGAATTTAGAACTTCTTCAATAAGCTCATTCAGCATGATGCACAACAGAAACCAACTTTGATCATAACACCAAATGGAATAGCCATAGTGAGATTCAGAAAATCAACTATGCTTTCATAGGGACCAAAATAGATGAGTATAGCGACGGTCTGACTATGTTGACATATCCAAATAACAGTGCAATTAAATGTAGCATGTTAAGAATATTTTTTTAGATAGAAAGTGAACATGAGGGAAGTAAAATAACATATCAATTATTATGCTCCATTTAAAACCATCAGCAGAGGCCAACAATATGTGTAGTAAACAAAGAAGAATCCAGTTAAAGATAGCACATACCGGAACGCCAGCCGCCTCACCCATCTGATGCATATGAAACCTAATCCCAAGCATAGCATTTCTTGCTCCTAATAATGCTTTAATAATTGTTTCTTGGTTTGGTTTACTGGCTTGATGTATCCACTGTCCATGCATTTGTAAAATTGTCTCAATCAGAGTTGGGAAATTCAAGCCTTTAAGCAATAAGGTAAGAAAGGTTTAATAGCAATATGAAGAAGCCAAAAATTCAAGTTCCATGATGGCACGATCAGAGGTATAACATGGGTTACAATGGCACAAGTGTTTAGTTGGGTCTTGTACATTAGAATCTACCTGTGTTTCTCCATGCACAACACGTCCATTAAATCAAATTGGGCCAGTGTTTTAATTTTTATTTCTACCATTACTAAATTTGTTTCCATATTTTTTTTTTTTTGATAAAAGGATGAGTCCAAGAAATACCTCCTCTGATTTAAGAATGCTACAGCTGTTTATCAAGCTTTTATATTCATCCCAGTGCTTTTCTGCCAGTTTGCTTAATGTACTGAGTTGCATTTCCAGTTCTGAATTTGCCTCTGACAACTTTCTCCATGTTTCCAAGAATTTCTGAGGGTCAGACTTCTGCCACTTTTTCACAGCACCCACCATTGACAGAGTGGATGATCCTCCAGTTCCTGGTTCTCCAAGCAACTACAGAAAGTACTATAATCACTAAAGGACTATAATCACAAAGAAAGACCCTTAACATGGTTGCACCACTGTTTTATCAATAATTCACAGAAGAATAATAAGAAAACCTATGGACGAGACACTGGTATCCATGAATCAATTTTATTTGTTTCTTCAATACGCAATCAACCTTCAGTTGTTTCTGTGCAAACTTTCCAACACTTTTTCTTGGGTGAAGATAATGTCACTTGAAATTTGTAGGTGTTTTCTCAGGTCATGTACACTTTACTTCTAAAGTCAATCTTAACAAGGAAGCACAAGGCTCTATGAAGGAACCACTCATTAATGTTCGCATGCTATACATAGTAATTAAGAAGATATAAAGCGAATCGCAACCTAGCATGCAGGATCAATGATAAGCAATATTTTGACAGATGTTTTTCAAGGCAAGTTAACACCTTTATGTCCTCAAGGAAAATTTTATGGAATTTATTAGTGGTGAGAATGATTCATTAGTCATCTTCCTCTAATTAGGGAAGGTTCCTCATATTGTTCTTATATTATGATTGAAAAGCAGTATTCAATTAACATATAGCACATTTTATACTCTTCGCCATGCCCTCTTATGTATAAATGCATACATGTTAAGCAACCAATAATTAGATCGCGACATGCTTACAAGAGTCATCAATGGTGGCAAGGAGAACTTAGTCCTCTCATGGTCCCACTTCCCCTTTAGAATTTCTAGAACAACTTCTTGTAGTGGAGTTCCCCTCACTGCACCCTGAAATCATACAAAATTCAGTTACAACCGAATGGTTACAAAAATAGGCAATCTATATACATACTTCATTTAAATATTTTCTAAAAATATGATAATTTGATGATGAGAGGCTTGCAGCTAGAGTCAGACAGGAAACCCATATGAATCAATTAGTCCTATATTTTTCCTTCTTAATGCTTCTCTGATTTCTTTCATTTTGTCGCCCTCCCTTTTCCTTTCCCTTTTTTCAAGAGAGTGTGAAGTGCAATGGGGCAGACAATAAGGGTATGTTTGGATGAGGAACTTCAAAGTTCCAGGGAATTTAGGCTATATTAGTAAGAAAGCACCATCACCGTAAGTAACTAACAAGGGAGCACATGCTCCACATGAGCATAGCAAAACCACTAAACAAGGGACTTCCAAAGTAACACCCATCAAGGTGATACTTACAAATCCCATCTAAATGCCTTGCATCTCATCATTTGCAAATTCCTTGGTATTTTGAAGTTCCTCATTTTTAACTACTTTTGTCTAAATCCCTTGGAACTTCGTAGTTCTCAAACAAACATACCCTAAGAGAATTTACTGAGAAAACAAGATTTAACCAGGAGTGACAAAAGAGAAAAACGGATTACAAAAGGAAAATAGGACAAACTCATAAATCTTGGATATCATAAACCCAATGTAATGTTATTTAGAGTGAACAATAATGGGAGAGCAAGTAGTAACTGCTGTCTACCATAAACTTAGATATGCACATAGCTAAAAACATACCAAACTCCATTTTGACACTTAGAAAAATAAGGGCCACGGTGCATTTATCTAGTACCAATTCCATGTCAGAGAGAGAGAGAGACCTGAGCAGAAGAAAGTGCTTCTGGAGAAAAGCGGACATAACGCTGACTTCCATAAACTGCAGAACTAACATCAAACCCACTGCCCACTTTTCCCTGTGCAATACAGTGAGCAGTTTGAGCTATCACATGCACCAAATCAAGACCTGCAGTGTGCTTTTGCTCTTGACAGTCTTGAAAAAAGGAGGGAAGATCAACAGCTCTGAGGTAATGAAGCAAAGCAGCAACAACAGCAGTTGTCATTGCTGCAGATGAACCCAGTCCCGTTTTAGCAACTTCAGGCTTACAATTTTCTCCATTTGATTCCTCAGCATTGAAGGTAATCGATGCAAAAGGAGGTAGGGCAGCCAATGCATCTGGAGTCAAAGGCAGGCCACGGGCTTCAATCTACAAGGAGCACGACTCAGCAGCATATTGAATTAGGAATTTGGGTTGAAATTAATAAATTAGAAACCCTTTGAATTAGGCTACCAAATAATGAAAAGTTTGAGAAAAATAAAGCAGTCAGATACCTGATTCCTATAAGAATAAAAGTCATTGCTACCTAAAATCGTGATATCAAGACCTGCATGACAAATCCAGTCGAAACATGAGATTTTCAAATATCCAGAATTTTTTAATCTTAAAAAAAAAAAAAAAAAACTGATGGGCAACTTGCAGAGAAACAAACATTACCTTGCAATAGTAATTTTTCTAAAGACTCCTTTTCATTCTTGTCAACTGTTGCGCGAGCAGCAGCTACACAGTATTGCACTGCTTGTTCCACAAAAGGGTTCCTTGACTCACTGAAATTGTGAAGCATTTCAGTATGCAACACCTTAATGATTCATGAATATTATGATTTTCAGTCAACCATAATATCGAACAGCCAAAGAAAACACTCACATTAAGCATAATTGAAACAGAAAAATCTTTCAATATAACCGCATTTACAGACAAAACAAGAAAAGAAAAGGCATTTACAATTGATTGTCAGCATTGTTCAAAAAATGATAATCATTGAAGAAATTATAATCAAAGATTGAAAAGAAAAGAAAAGTAAACCCCGATAATACGAAGTTCAAAAACCTTGCCTTGAAGAAACAGATTCAAGAGTTAAGTTTTTGAGGGAGAGTTTGTAGAGGCTTTCTCTGGAGAGCTGAGGAGACGTCAGTTTCACATCTGTCCAACCCTGAAAGAGGAAACACCAAAACATTTTTGTTGTCAATCAAACAGAGACAGGTACAGCAGCGACAGAGAAGAAGCAGAAAAACACGCACCCAAGCCCAGCTATCAGGCTTGAGATGCTGGTAAAGTGGTTTGACAATGGCGAAAAAGCGGGTGTTGGTGCTGAGAACAAGGCCTGCGTTGGGTCTCTCCAAAATTAGGTAACCTCCCGTCAGCAACACTTTCCCTGGAGCTGAAGCAACCCTATTTGTTGTTTGTTTGCGTTTTGTTTCATCAACAATTTCAATCAGTCAATAATAAATCGATCAACTTTCTTACTTTCTAATTGAGAAACATTCACACAACACCAAATGTTTGATTCAGAATCCAAAACTTACACGGCTTCCATCCCTTCTCTCTCTATAGTTTCCTTCGAAGATGGTAGATTCAGCCGTCAGGGTGTACGAAGTGGTTTCTAATTCTCTTCTCTTTTTTTCTCTCAGTTGTGTGAGTGGTTTTGTTTTGACGTCGCACAGCTGCTGCAGAAGTTTCAACCTCGTCACACCTTTTCTTTTCTTTTCTTTTTTCTCTTATTACCAAATAAGTAAAATAAGTCTGCTTTCCTTGTTTCGCCAGATATTCTTAGAAAACACCACTAGACTTTGAGTTGAAATCCAAACACAGCATGAACTTTAAAAACGTTCAGAACTAGCACAACCTTGAGACTCAATGAATATATATATATATATATAATGCTAAAGAACTAAGTGGTTGGTTGCGCTGTAAGGAACCAACCACTCAATTGGACTTACTCACCAAATAACATTAGAATCTAACCGTTCCTTTCGTAGTTCCTCCTTCAAAGATCATCTCTACAGAGAGGAACTACAAAATGAGCTGTTCGACTGTAATATTATTTAGCGTAGTAAGTCCAATCGAGTGGTTGATTACTTCGCATTCTTGTATATATATATATATATATATATATATAGATAAATTATAAAAAAATAAAAAACAAAAAAAAATAAAAAAGCAGAGCAAAGCCAAGCTTATCAGATTGTCAATACCAATGTCAATGGGGATGGCAATCGCAACGGCAAGCATGGATGGTGAACATAACAATTAAGCAGCTGAACATTGCAAAAAGAAAATTTGACAAAACAAAACAAAACCAATCCAATCGAATTAGACAAAATGCATCATCAATCACACAACATCCACTAATCACATAATAAAACAAAACCAAACCAAACCAAACACAGCAAGCAAGAGATCATCAAAGAGCCAACTCACAAACTTGACAGTAATCAACAGACACAGACAGAGTTACCTTGCAACAGCCTCCACCAACAAAGTCAATAGATGACCCGCCCGGCCAAGGATACTGCTTTTTTCCGTTCGGGTTTCCGGGTCGAGTTCAGTTGGGATATGCAGCAGTGTAGGAGGCTAAGATGCACCAGGAGATAGCAGGTATCGGATTTTATGGCAGATTCAGCTGTCACTAGTGAAGTTGTTGAGTTTCGACGCTGCGGCCGTTCTTGTTTGACCATTTTCTATTTCTAATTTCATTTTATCTCGTGTTTTTTTTTTATCTTTAAGTCCCGAATTAGGAGATGTTTTTGTTTGACCCATTTTCTACTTTTAATTTCGTTTTTGCGTTGAAGCCCAGAATTAGAAGACGTATATTTTTTTTTATAATTTCATTTTCTTCTTTCCCACTTTTTGTACCGTTTAAAATAACGGTCGTTCATACCACAGTTAAACACTTAAAGGTAAGAAATTATCTTTTATATTAGCTAGACTGTAGCCCTTATCATTTGGTCCAGAAGCCGACGGGTTTATGGGTACCCGATAGACCCGATGACAAAAAGTCCGACCCGGATCGATGGGTCATGGGCCGGCCCGGCCCGCATGTTGACGGGCTGGACTTGGGCTTAGGGTATTCAGGCCCGCTAGGCCCAATAGGCCCGAGCCCGATAAAGCCCGATAAACCCAGCCCGACCCGCCCAGGTAAACCCGACCCTTAAGCCCGAAAATATAAAATAATTATAAATTAAGAATTGATACTCAATCCAATTTTGTTACTACTATTATAGCCAAAATCCAAAACTCCAACCAAATCTCAACCTAGTGTCATTTAAAACCCCAATGCCTAAACCAAACCCTAACCCTAAATTCAAAAAAAACTCACTAGGTCTCTGACTTTCTTAGCGACCTGCTTATCTTATCTCGGCTTTATGGTCGAAAATTTAAGTCAATTCTCCAAATCCAATAGTACCCCTCCTTAGCTTATTTTAATATTCGATAATAATATTTAAACTCAACTCATTTTTTTTTTAACAATTAGGTAGTTACAAATGGGCTTAGTAGGCCCGGCCCAAGTGGGCTTAGTAGGCCCGGCCCTTAAAGCCCGATAAAAGCCCAGCTCAAACCCGGCCCGACAAACGGCATGAGCTTTTATATTTATGATCAAGTCCGCCCGACCTGGCCCGGTATTTTTTAAATTATGAAATAGGCCCGGCCTGGCCCAAGCTCAAAAATTTTGGGTCGGGCTTGCCCGACCTAGCCCAATGACGAGGCCTAGCTAGACATCTAGCTTGTAAATCATTTTAGTTTGTAAATTCAACTTAGAGTTTATATATAGTTTATTTTATTTATTAAATATCAAATTATTAATATAATTATTAATTAAAATAAAGATAATAAAATATAGAATATAGAATATAGAATATTGTATAATAAAATTAATAAAAAAAATATATATTTTCAATATTTATGATTTTCGAATCAATTTATTTATCTAGATAATTAATTTTTATACTATAATTACTTGATAGTATTCATTATATTATTAATTTTTTTAATTTGTTTTAAAAAAAAAAACCACATAAGCTTTCGCCGAGACTTCGCCTAACCTCCTAGGCACTAGACCCTTATCGGCTGCCCTATGAGCTATTAGAGTCATTTTAGACATCCATTTTTTTTTTTCATTTTCTTCTTCTTTTCTCTGTTTCCTTTTGTTCCCCTAATTTACATTTAGGAAACTAGAAATTTTAAGTCATATAAAATTTGTAGAAATCTGATGGGAGAAACTAGACAAATTATAAATTTTACTAAATTTTAATTTAAATTAAATTATTTACCAAATTCCATAAAATTCTTCGATTTAATGAAGTTCATAATATTAATTAATATTTTGAATACATCTAAATTTTCAATAATTTTATAAATTTTAAAAAATATATATAAAGTGAATAACCTAATATTTTTACTAATTCTTTAAAATTCTATAAAAATCTTAATTAAATATTGTAATGACTCGTCCCGAGCTTACGAGATTAATTAAAGACTAATTAATGATTACGAGACCGATCGGGTATTAGTCGAGAATTTTTCGGACAGTTGGCGTAAAATGACGATTTTGCCCCTATAATGGACAAAATATTGACTTTTGACCCAGGAGGTTAAATGCACAAGGATCGATGACCGTTACGTAGATCGAGACGATACGAGTTTGTAGACAGGCGACAAGTCGAAATCGGACATCGTACGGGAAAGTTATCGGTCACAGAAGAAAAATGGGACTATTCACGCATATCGAGAAATTAGACAGTTGACATATTTGGGTCGGTTCAAATATCTGGGAGGACCAATTGATGAGTGACAAGTGTCACTCATCTGATTGGTCCATATACCCATGTTTTGAGATCCAATATTTTCATCTTCTTTCTTGTTCCCTCACACCCGAAACCCAAAGAAACCCAAAACTAAACCTACACCCATATTCACTAATCTTCATCTTTTGTTGCTGGTGTGAGAAGGGAAGTGAGAGAGTGAGACCAAACGAATTGAACGGCAGTAACGGTTTGGACAACTATGGACGGTGGCTAGAAAACCAAGCAGGTAAGTCTCTAAGTTCAAATTTTCGAAATTGAGATTTATGGATTGTTGGACAGTTTAGTTGATCAAAACTTGTTCATAGGTTTTGTGCGAGGTTATACGGACGGTTAACAACAAGAAAGGACACCTAGACGACCCTGAGTCCAAGCTTGAAGCTTGGCCGTCACTGTTCAAGTTTAGAAGGTACATTCTCGACCCCTTTAGCCTTTTTTGGGTTCATAGAACACTTCTAAGGATCGAGACGATCACATAGGAACAAACGAGGTCGAAAATGGTGGTCGGACGACTGAGTTACGGCTGGGTCAGGTCACAGATCCAGTTGACCCATTACAGGGAACCAGGTCGACCCGACTGGAGGTAGACGATGATGACATCAACAGGTGATGTCATCATCTGTCACAGGTGTCAAGCCACGTGGCCAATAGGAAGCTGACATATGGTACGTTATCACACACAGTCAAGACTAACATGTCAGACACATTGACCAATTAGGGGCTGACACATGGCACATGTTAGACCTGACAGGTGTTAGACCTTTCAGGCTAATGTCAGCCGTTGACTTTGAACGTTGACTGTGACGTCAGTGTTGACTTTTGCTGACATCAGCGTTGCTTTTGACTAGAGCTGACCGGTAAGTTTAACGGGCACGTGGGGCACATGAGCACAAATTTCAAGGTGAGACCGGTCACATTAGAAAGATTTTGACGATCCGAATCTAATTATGGTGGTTTTAGATCGATCGGAGATTATTTGGTAGGTCAAATTGAGGTTTTTAGCCTAGAGAAGCGTGCCCGGGATACGTTGACTTTTTCCGAGAGTTTTGAGGCTCGATTAGGATTTTTCTAGGTTGGTAGTGACTTTTGAGTGTGTTTTGGACAGGTCCGGACTACCAGGAGAGTTCGGTTTAGCCTGGAGTGCCTTACGATGCAGCTTGCAGGCGCGCAACTTGGACGGTTTGTGAGTGGACACTTGATTTCTAAATATGTTGCATGCAAAACTGTTTTATATATTTTATGAACATGACTTGAGATGCCTTGAGTGCATATTGTTTATATATATATATATGATTGCGATGTTTTGGCATTCTTGTGGAAATGTGTTCTTGCACGTATTTCGAGATTTATATTTTATGTGATACATTGGGCTTAGGCCGGGCTTTATACGTGCTTGTGTTTTCAAATGAAATGATTTCGGATTTGTAAATATGATATCGGTCTTGAGGCCCAATTGGTTTATGATATCGGGCTTGATGCCCAATTGCTTTACGATATCGAGCTTGAGTCCCATTTATGGTTTATGAAATGAGATTTCGAGTTTGAGACCCCATTGAGATGATTTTGGGCTGAATCCCTATGAGATTTGGATTTGAGCTGAGTCCCTATGAGATTTGGATTGGATCGGATTTGGGGAATCCTGATTTTGTGGAAACGGTTTGTGAGAGTTATACCTCGGGCTGAGGCCCTGTTGAAATGTTTAAAATTTGATTTGAGGTATAAATGGTTTTACAATGATTTTGCACTGAATTTGAATATTGTTTTACATATATCATCCTTATGAGTGGATTGTTTCCTCCAGACGTCTTGTAGTATCTTGGAGTAGTTACGATACACTGCTTGGGAGGAGCCGCTCTGAGGAGAGGCTCAGGACCAGGAGTGCGAGTATTGCCTGAGATGGGCCGCTCTGAGGAGAGGCACAAGATCAGGATTGCTAGATATTGATATCACCCCGGGATAGGGTCCGGGGAAGGCAGATCATTATGATGTCACCCTGGACACTAGTGGATCCTGGGGAGGACTCAAACTTGAGACCCCGAGTGGCACGCGTAGTCTTAGAACCATGACATTATTGATTAGATATCAGGGATGTCAGAGATATGGGATGTCGAGGATTAGTTATACTGTAGTTTACGGATTTGGGCAAAGACCCCATGTGTTTTGGTTTTGGGGCTGAGTACCTACTAAGGAAATGGTTTTGATTGAAAATGTTTTCAGTGCGTGATGATTTGAAAGTCTTATAATTTGATTTAAAGGCAGTGATTGTTATAACTTGTTTTCGGATGCATGCATGCTTTTTGATGAAAAGTATAAATGTCTTTCGTGAAATGTGTTTTACAAACTGTTTATTTTCGTGCACTCACAACTTTTACTGTTTTAATATCATTCAGGTTTATCGCGGATGCGGGCTATACCAGAGACTGAGACATCACATGCCGCTACATATCCTAGCGTACTCTAGAAGCCCCGAGAGGGTTTAGGTGTATCCCTGGTTTGGCATGGGGTGTCAGACAGGAGCATGGCACATCCCGCGTTGATCTAGGGAGGATTGGGATGAGTCATGTCAAATATTCTATAAAAATCTTAATTAAATATACCCACTAAATTTTGCCTTTTAACACTTTTTGGATTGAAAACTATCAAAAAATAGTCAGACATGCTTTGATGTTAACAACTGCAATCTTCCCAACTATTAGCATGGCATATATACTATCCAAACACTGAGCCGCTTTTGTAAATCCAGTTTTGACAAGTTGGATGAGAGGCTCCACTAATGATGATATCTGAAGTGAGAAAATTAAATGTCACCATAGAGATGAAATGAACAACAAGGCTAGGAACAAGGATCCAGAACACAACGAAAAATTTAATCAACTAACCCGGAAAACAACATCTGTATTTTTGCATATGGCTCGTAGACAACAAAGATGCCAGACCCTGTCCATATTGGCCAACCAATTCCAGCATCGTATGGAAATATAACGAGTTTGCTGCTTGTAGAGGAACTCCTGCATGGTAGAAGAATTTACAAATTCCAAAAATAACTTCCATGGGGGTTATGGCGATCACCAATATGTTAATGCTGGTCTTATTGGGCTTGAATCAAAATTTTGGACAATTTTACCTCTTTTTGTAAGAGAATTGGTTAAATTAAACGTACCGAGGACAAATTGAGATTAAAATCGTGTTTAGGAGGTGAATTGAGTCAAACTCATGTTTTGGGAGTATTTTGAAACCCAGCTCAATGTTTAAGAGCACATTTAGTAAAAAGCCTAATTTTGTTGAAACCGAGGAAGAATTGTGGAGGTTGAGAGTGATTCCGAGGCTGCTGTTTCTCTTATTCTTAGGCCTGTTGATCAGGCACGGACCGAGAAAGTTTTAGGGTGAGCTCCAACTCACCTCAAATATGAAAAAATATGAAAAAAAAAACAAAGGATTTTTTTACTAAATTTCTAGTAAATGCTATTTTATTAAGCTAATTAACCATAAATCAGTCATTTTCTATTCTTAATTATGAATTCAGCTCATCCCTATTCAATCAGGGTTCGTGCTTGCAGTTAGTCATTATCATCTCCTAGGGAACCTGATCAGTGATTGCAAAGAATAGAACTGCTGATTTTCTAGCCAATTTGAGCCATAATTTGAACCTTGGTCTCCACATCCTTGAGACGCCTCCAGCTGCTATCAGCAGCATTCTTTCCTCTGACCTGCTCTGTAGAGCTTTTGAGAGGGTTGTGCCTCTCTAGTTTCGTTTTGCTCGCTTTGGGCTCTGCCCTCCCCTGTACACAAAAAAAAAGAGTGCGAAAAGAAATGGAAGAAGCAGAGCAGGAGGAAGAAGCTCGGCGGCTGAAATCTGTAGCAGAGGCCAAATGCAAAGACTCCATGTTCAAATCAGCCGTCAAATACGCAAAACGAGCAGAACATCTGAGCCCAAATCTGGATGGCATCTCCTCCATGGTAACCGCCTTCAAGATCCTCAGTACAGCCTCCAAAAGCCCCAATCCCAATTGGTACAAGATCCTCCAGGTGGAGCCCTTTTCCCACATCAACACCATTAAGAACAAGTACAAGAAGCTCGCCTTTCTCCTCCACCCTGACAAAAACTCACATGCCGGTTCTGAAGACGCTTTCAAACTCGTCAACGACGCGTTTCGGTTCCTCTCCGACAAGGTTAAGAGGAAGGAGTATGATATGCGGCTGAGGATAAAGATTCAGAATGACAAGATTATAGAGAGCGGTGTTGGGGCTGAGGTTGGGGATTTGGGTGCAGGCTCCAGTGTGGCGTTGGACAAGGACACGTTTTGTACGGCGTGTTCAAGTTGCCGCCTTTTGCACCAGTTTGAGAGGACGTACTTGGGGCATAATTTGGTTTGCCCAAGTTGTAGGAAGAGCTTTAAGGCTGTGGAGATTGGCAGTAGTGAAAGTGCCAAGCTTAGGACCAGTGAGAGGCTTAAGAATTCGAGTTATGCATCAAAAGGGAAAATGGGTAGTGAAGGAGTAGAGCTCAGGGCAAATAGGAAGAGAACTGGTGCTGCTAATGGTACTAATAGTGGTAATGGTTGTGGGGATCAGGGTGGTTGGAAGTTGAAGAGAATGAGCAGTGTTGGAGAGGTGATGGAGAGGTCTAAACCCAACAAGGCAAAAAGCGGTGACGACATGATGACATTGGCGGAAATGCGGTCGGAATTGAGGAAGATGAAGCTAGAGAAGCTCAAGGAAAATGAGAAAGATAAAATGGATAGAAAGGATGAAAGAGAGAAGAAAGACAAGCGCTTGAGAAAGGCTAAGAATTTACAAATTGAGAGCCGGGCTAAGAATTTACAAATTGAGAGCCGCTCCTTTTTGGAAAGGATTGAGGATTTAGGAGGTGATAAGATTATGGCTGTGGGGGATTCTGATTTTTATAATTTTGATAAAGATAGAGTGGAGAGAAGTTTCAAGAAAGGGGAGGTGTGGGCTGTCTACGATGATGATGATGGAATGCCAAGGCATTATGGTTTGATCGATGAAGTTGTTTCTATCAATCCTTTTGAGGTGAATATTAGTTGGTTAGATGTTGAAAAAAATGGAGATGAGTTGGTCTCTTCTTTAGAGAAAATGGGATTCCATGTATCTTGTGGAAGGTTTAAGGTCGCCAGGAAAACTTGCTGTTATGCATTGAACATATTTTCTCATGTTGTGGATTGTGGAAGGGCGGCAAGAGAAATTTATCATATTTATCCAAACAAGGGTTCAGTGTGGGCACTTTATAGGGAAGCAGCTTTGGATGGAATCCAAGATAAGAGATCATATGACATAGTTGTGTTTCTGACAAGCTATGGTGAGATGCAGGGCTTGAGCATGGGTTATCTTGACAAAGTTGCTGGGTTCAAGACATTATTTCAGAGAAGGGAGATTGGGTCTCATGCTATAAGATGGCTACAAAAGAATGATATTATTAGATTGGTTTCACACCAAATTCCCGCTAGGAAGCTCTCTGGTGAAGAAGCTCCAGACCAATTCAAAGAATGTTGGGAACTTGATCCCGCTTCTCTTCCTCCTGATTTACTTACAATTGGCTGGGGAAGATAGCTTATATCCGGGACGACCCCTTCCCTTGTTTGGTTTCCGGGTTGAAAGCACATCAATTACCCTAGTGTGGTCATATTTGTAGAAAATGAGGGTACTGCTCTTGAACTACATTCTAATTACTTGCTGCTATATAATCTTCCTTTTTTTTCTTCACTAAAATACTGGTATCTAATGGTGACTTGGTCTTTCCTCTTTCATTTATGTTTTTCTTGGTATGGACAAATTGAATGCTCCTTAATTATTATTGTTCTTATATGTTTCTCACATAACTGGATGTGCTTATGTGTATGTATTTTACATGTGCTTGTCTGTCTTTATGTATTTATTGATAGTATGTAACAAGTGGGTGGGTTGTTTGGTTAAGTAGATGATTTCATGTGAGGTTCTTATTGCTGTCTTCCTGAGAGTTGTTTTTCACATGTTCTCCTTGAATTCTTGGTGTTTGAATGTTTTAGAAAATCTAGTAGTGTTATTCCAGCTCAGTTTGAGGTTATATTGCGTCTTTGTTGTTTTTCGTATTGAAATTTGAAACGAGATGCGGAAAAGATGGACAAAACTAGCAATGTTGAAAATATCCAGTGTTATTTGCTAGGCTTTTATTTTTCGGCTGTCACTAAATGACAGTAGATTGTGGTAAGCCAATCCAAAGAAATAAAACTTAAGATAGGCAAAAATCTTTTAGCTTCAAGTTTCAACAAGTGGATGCTGATTGGTGCTCCAGGAACAGTTGTTCCTGGTGGTGGCGAGATGGCCCATAGCCTGTTTGCGGCATTTCAACCCAACACAGGTCCCCGGTCTTAGCTACTTCCCCAGCCCCCTTCCACCATATGTAGATTCTCCTCAGTATTATGCCATGAACATACACCTGCATAACTGCATTGCTTGCACTATCACAAATATATATATTTCTGCTTATGTTCAAATTCAGTGCAGTCGATCTGACCCAGATCAATGCCATTGTGAAACTTAGATGGGAATGTAGTGCAAAGGTAATTGAGTTGCTTACATTTATATCTATAGGATTGTGCGTATTCCGTTTTCTTTTGTTCATCTTTCTTGTCAAATGTACATAACTATACACAGTTTTCTTTTGTTTTCTTATGCAATTCAATTTATTTGGGATCTACTTATTTCCTCCTGTTTGTGGCATTTGTGCATATTCAAATATTCAGATTTTCATGTCTCCATGGATTGGATTCATTCCTATAAGAACTTGTAGGCAAGATTCGAGAACAATAGTTTCATTAGAATTATATTCTTCAAACATTGTTCAACTTGATGGAGTGGTCTTGGAATTTTGCAATACAAGGCTACGAACAATGTTGGAGCATCATCTCAACCTCCCCTTATATGATGTTTATTTAGGAACTTGGTATTACTGATTTGGGTTAACTTTATAGGAGGGGTCTCTGGCTAGTATTTAGCTGCTTTTATAGCCTTGCCCAGTAGCTTGTTGAACTTTGTTTGCTTTGGCGTTCAGCTCATAATGTTATTGGATTTTCATGGGCTAATGCAATCTGCATGTCTTAACGGGGGTGTATTCAATTTGAGTTTTTAATGATACAATTTTAAAGATAGAAATTTGAGAAATAATGATACAATTTTATATGAAATTTAAAGTAGGAATTTAGAATATCTAATTTCTTATTTTTAATTTTTTGAAATATTTAAATTCCAATTTTATATATCCAAACAAAAAATTTATGCATAAAAATTAATGCATAATAAGGGGCGTATTTAATCGTAAAAACTCACGTGACCAAACTTATTTTTGGGCCATTGGGCCTTTTTCTTATAGTGATATGACTTATTTACCCATACAAAAACACAATATGCTTTGGGCCTAAATTACAAATTACAGAATCAAACATAATAAACACAACAAAAATCCATCGTTTACTAAACAAGCATAATTGCAGGAAACTGTTATTACACTACCATCCCAAACAAGTGTTATCAGTCTCACTCTTATATGTATGACAAGAAGATTACTTGTACAGCCCAAATGAAAGAAGGGTTTATCAAGAGTCACAGTTCTACATCGTGAAATCTGAGAAGTTAAAAAAAAAAAAATTCCTAATTTAACCCCCCTATAGGATTATAAGTGAAATTGAAAGGAGCATATGCGAGTTTAACACCAATTTGGAGATGGCAAATCCTTCCACACAACCAAACTTTCCCTTTAGTTGTGGAGATTGGATGAGAAAAAAGTTATTTCGATGAGAAAAAGTTGATAGAACTAGTGACTTTGCAGGCAAACAATTAATCAACAGTTTTGCAATCTCCACAACCGAAATGTAATTCAAAATATGCTCCAAAGTGTAAAGCCCTCTTGGAATTTTAAGAGTATAACTGTCTGTCTTTGTGCTCTCCTACTCAGAGGGGAGTACAACAGTATATTTGAATGTTCGATCACAAGTACTTAACCATACCGCGACCCTCTACACTTAGTTTTGTGGCCTGGAGCTGCTTCTTCTTTGGCGCCTTCAATTGCTGCAACTTCCTATTCATCTGCCAATTTAAAAAAAAATAAAAAAATTAACCTTTCTTGAAATCTGATACAAATAGAGACTTCGCCAATGGCGCGTAACTAAAACCAAACAAGTAAGAGATCTAAAGACAGCTAAAAGAGATTCTCTAACCAGGGAAAACTTGTCTCCAGAGACAGTAAGACAGACCAAAACAAAAACAAATAAAAATGGAGCACCCTAATTAAAGCTCCATTCACATTTAAAGTTCATCACAACAACAATATTCTCCCCTGTAAACATGAGCCACCAAATGGAAAGATAATATTCTCCATCCATTTCAGACGACTTGCAGCACAAAATGGATAAAAAGATAAAAAGGATGCTCACTTCAATGTAAACTAGCCAGGACGCATTTATCAATCTGTTCTATATTTACCACTAGGAAACATAAAACCAACCTTCATTCGGCGCTGATCCTGTATGGCTTGTTTAGCATGAGCTCTAATTTCATCGGGATCAATCTTAGATTGTGGGCGCACCAAAAAATCCATAGGTGTCGCTTCTGGCCTTGATGCATGTTGCCTAGATGACGATTGGCCAGATTTTTTTTCCCTGCATCGAAGTCAAAATTAATATTTTAAAAAAATCCCTTAAAACAGAAGCAGCAATTGAAACTGACTCTTAGGATTAACATGAAGCATGTTTAATCAATCCCACATTATACCTTGAAAATTCATCCAAGTCGAGGTCACCGTCTCTAGATTCCATTCCTGTACCATTATTCACTGGCCTGTATAATAAACATAATATAATTCTCTAAAACCAAATGGCCCAGATGTAGATAAAATGAAAAATTCAAGATAAATTGGGATGCATGCATGCAGTAGTAGCAAGAAGTTATGTTCACGCAAGAGGAAAATATAAGCCTCAGTACTTTTTCACTGGTGGCCTTCTGAAGGGGACCCTCTCATCATCAATGTTTCTCATGTCCTCAAACCTTGTGCTTTTATTAAATATAGGTCGACTCTGCAGTCATGTGAAACAGACCAGATATCAGCATCATTGGATACAATAAGAAAAGAATCCCATGTAGAGAACATTAGCTAGAAGTAAGAAATAATTAACATCGCAAAGAGATCGCCTAGACATTTCCTTGGACTAAGAGAGTAACAATTCTCCGTAGAATCTTCTATCAGATCAGTCCACGATTGTTTTTCTTTAATGTATGAACTATTAGTTCCACACAGTCGTAAAAGAAAGATAAAGAGATAAGAAAAAATTCCATATTATGTATTGAACACAAAGTACTAGATTGTGAAGCAAGTTACCCATTTGTCAACCAATTCCTTCGCAAGTTTTCTGTTGGAAGTTGTTTCTTCATCAGATTTTGACAAAAACATGATGACCTGCCAAGAAGAGTAAACAAGACAAAGTTGTCACATTTAATGTTAAACCGTAACCACTGAAATGCAGTTTGATGCCTCATAAGATCTAACCTCTCTCTTCATTTTTTTAAAGAAAGAAGATCCTAACCTTTCCAAGGCCACTCTTTTTCAGTTGTTCTCGTCTATCATACTGCTCTAGATCAATAGGAAACTGCATAAAAGAAGTAACAAGTCAGGTCCAACTGGTGACAGCCATTACTATATTGCCACATGATAAATGAAAAGGTATATACATCAGTCAAAATCTTCAAAATTGCTGCACGAATATTTATATTTGGTAAACTTCCATCTGGAAGAGGTTCAAGCCAATTCTTCAGCAGAGTGAGCACACCATGATCTAGAAACTCTTGTTGAAGCTGCTTCCTGTAAAGGTTCATATAAAATTAAGAACATTCTTTCAATTGTTTCAAGTCTACAGTGAGGGTTGTCCATCACGTGAAATCAGCTTACTTTGAGAGGACCTCTGTAAGAAGAGGCAACTTCTTCAACTTATTAATGGCAGGTTTCCCCTGTCTATTAAGCTCTGCATCCTCTTCTGCTGTAACCTCCAGCTCAGCCATTACATTCTCAACCAGCATTGCCATTTCTGCTGGACTTTTTTCATTCTTCTTCCTTTTCTTACCCATCTTAAAGAGGTCCTTGATTTCTTCATCTTCCTCACCCTCTTCAGCCTAAAGAATCCAAAACAAATATGAAAAATTTAGCCATGACACAACCATCAAGAACAGGTAGTGACCAATCAACAGTCTTAGTTAGTCATCAGCTGCAATTAACATGAATAAGCTGAAGACAGAAAACATTATCTATCAGCAAAGTTCTGATATATTTTGTTCTTTAAATACATGAGGCATTGGAAGCAAAAAAAAAAAGAACCTGAGGGTGATGAGTAGGAGAGCGGTCATTGTCACTTCCATACCGATCAGAAGGATGCACACCAGTGTCATCTATAAAGTTTTCATCATCATAAGTCCTGACACCCTCTTGATCATCCTATTCCATTGAAAAGAAAAAAGAAATTAGTAACCTGTAATAGTAAACTGAAGTGAAGATCGCTAAGAAAACAGAAACTTGAAGGAGCAGGCACAAGAATCTAAAATCTATAGATTCGGAACATCATCAAGCAAACAGGTTTGATTCAAACCGATTAAATTGCAGTTAGAACTAGTTAGATGAACAACCTTTCAGTAGAAAATGGCATAAGGACCAAGACATTTTTCATTATAAATCATTATTCTTGCAAAAGCATGACAGAACAACTGCATAAATTAAATAAATTCCAGATAAAAGTTGTTCTACATATAGAAATCAGGCTGTTCAATCTACATGGCATTTCATTGGCCTACAATTCAAACATAAAATAATTAAACTCGATGATTGAACAGTATAAAGCAATGCAATCAAATAACCTGGATATATATAATCATGAAAACTAAAACCCTATTAAACAAAATAAATTATTCATGATTACCTCAGAATCGCCGGCGATGGTGTCCCACAACTCCTTGACCTCCCCATCTGTGGCCGCCTTGTCGGAAAAGGATCTCTTGGGAAATTTTGATCCCTTCTTCTCTCCCTTATGCCTCTTCTCGTTCCTCAACCTCTTCCGACTGCTCTCTTCGCCATCCTCCCCATCGTCGTCCACCAAGTCAGAGCTAACGGGAGATTTTCCGACGTTGCTCTTCTTAATTAGCCGCTTCCTCGGCTTGGATCTCAAAGACGACGCGTCGGCTTCGTGGACAGGGGTCTGGGACCGATCTCGGTCGCGCCAATCGTCGTTATCTTCTAGGGCGTCATCGTGGTGAGGGACGGGAGATGGGTCACGACCCGCTACGAAGTCGTCGTAGTCCATCAAAGGCTCCCCATCTTCGTCTCGGTACCTGAAACCAATCATGATATTAGATGCGTTGAATCGAAGAAAACTCTAATTTTCCAAGAAAGAGCTGCGTACGGATCGTCTTCGTAAGTCATGGGACGGTGGTGGTCAGGATGCCGAACTATGAGATTTCACGCGCAACGAGAGGGGAGGGAAAGGGAAAAGTGGAAGGATACTTCTGCGAAGTGCTATGGGACGAATGATTTATATTCGGCCAATTAAATAATTTAAATCATAGTTACTTACAGCCATATCAGTTTATTAAAAAACTTGGCGGTAGAAAAATTAAATTTATAAATATTTGATTAGTTAAAATATCATATAATTTAAAATAAATTATCAATTTTATATAAATTACAATTAATATTATTTAATTGTAAATTAGTTTAATTACAATTTAAAAAACACTTATCTAAATATATCATGATTTCAACATTATTATTTTTTTATTATAAGATTATATTGAAATTATGAAAACATTACTCCTATTTATATTTTTTTTCGCTTGCTCATTTTAAAAAATAATATGAGTATCTAATCGGGAGCAAAGAGAACAAAAAAATCAATGTTATTTTTAATTATTTAATGGAATTCTTAATAATTTACTCATCATCTTTATTGAAATATAAAAAAGTATATGTGGAATTTATTACTTAAAAATTCTATTTATAGACTTTTGAATAAAAAAAAACTCTAAATAAGGTCTTATTTTGTTTAATATACAAATATTAAAGGTTTTAAATAAAAGTAAAAATTGTTAAAGAGGTAACAATAATTTACTATTTATATTTTAATAAAAATTTACAAATTTTATATTTATAATTTCCTAATTTGTAAATTTTAGATATCAATTTAAAAAATTATAAAAAAAAACAGATTAGTAGCACAATATTTTAAACACAAATTTTGACACAATATATAGACCATTAAATTTAAAAACTCTCCATAGCTAACATTAAATATGCCATGGATTTTAACTTAAGATCTAAACTTAATTAAATATGCCATCAATTCGGATCTCAAATTCAAAACTCATCTCCTGATTTTGTCCACAAACCTCATATCTCAAATTCCTATTTCAATTGGGGTAGAGTTCAATTCTCCAAGAAGGTATACTTAAATTTATAAAGAGGACACTTCAGGGAAGAAGATCTTTCTATCTCTTGCTTGAGTAGCAAGGATTTGTGTAAAACCTCTGGACGCTGTGGAAGCTGGTAATTGGCTAGTGTCAAGTGAGTGTGTGAGAACGAGTGTGTATATGCAAGCAATTCGATTGGATTAAATAATCAAGGAAGAATCTCCAGTCATAGTTAAGAAAAATATCCAAAAAATTCAATTGAGCATTTCATCAAACAATTCATGTGCATAAATCATTGTCACAGTATCTAAACTCATCATCATCATCATCATCCAATTTTTGAAACAAGTAAAAAGAAGAGTAGAAAGAATCCTAGACTAATCCTAAACCAAACGTTTTGCAGCTAGAAGACTCGGTTAGACAAGATTGCCTGAGTCATCATTGTTGAGCTTCATCTCGACTGAAGCTGTTGAGATACCAACAAAAGCCATTAACTGTGCAGCGCATGTGAATTCACTTTTTTTTTTCTAATTAGTTTAGAGATTTTCATTGAAAAAAAGGCTCCAAAATTTGTTATTTGGGAGTCTTGAATCTTTAACTTTAACAAATATGTGAGAGAAGATATAGATTTAATATTTCCTCAATAGTCGTTGCGGATGTCGCTTTCATGCTGTGGCAGCTCATGATCGTCGCTCGCCTGGGTGATTAGCTTTCAAGGCGACCGACCCTCGCGATGGTTCTATTACGAAGATTGCATGCCGATTGGTGGTAAGGGTGTCTGGGCAGTGCGACATTGAGCCTTGGGGAATCGAAACCGGACATACAAGCACATAGTCGAGGAAGAGGATAGGCGGCCTGAAAAACTGAAAGGGTTTCTCGGAGATTGGATTTCCCAGAGTTTCTTTTTTAATCTTATTTTAGGAATATAAGATATTAAAAATAATATTTCAATTAAAAAGAATTATTTTCATTTTAATTAAGTTTAGATCTTAAGATAAAATCCATGTCATATTTAATCTTAATCATTGAGAATTTTTAAATCTAATGGCTTATAAACTGTGTCAAAATCTGTATTTAAAATATGGTGTCACGGATCCGTCTCATCATAGAAATTATGATTTTACTTGTTTCAACTCATCATTTTAAAAAATTATGTCCCTTGAGATAAAATTCTAACTCATCATTTGAGATCTCAAATTCCCCACATTTTTCTCATAAAATTTAGCAAATTCTGACTCAGTTTTCCAAACGAAATAAAGCTGATTTTCCACTTAACAAATGCTCTCCTCACGTCAATTGACCTATTTATTACTTTATTTTTTGAAATTAAACACATGCTAAAAGATTTTTTTAATTAAGATACATTTTGAACTTTTATTTTTATATTAAAATACATCATAAACTCATTATTATATGAGATCATAAACTCATTATTATATGAGGTTATCCTTGAAAATTATGACTCACCAAATACTCCCCCACGCCAAATGATTTATTTATTTCTTGGAGTCCAACACACCCATGATGTTTGATAGAAAATGACTAACTTGGAACCGAAATGAATTTTCAAGGATAGCCTCATATAATAATGAGTTTATGATGCATTTTAATATAAAAATAAGAGTTCAAAATGTATCTTAATTAAAAAATCTTTTAGGGTGTGTTTGGTTTCAAGAAATAAACAGGTCATTTGATATGAGGAGAGTATTTGTTGAGTGGAAAATCAATTTTATTTCGTTTGGGAAACTGAGTTAGAATTTGCTAAATTTTCAAAGAAAAATCTGAGGGATTTGAGAATCTCAAATGATGAGTTGAAATTTTGTCTCGAGAGACATATTTTTTCAAATAATGAGTTAAAACAATTGAAATTGTAATTTTCATAATTTTTAAAATTAATATCCAAATACTAGAATTTACAAATCAAGAAATTATAAATATAAAATTACAAATTATGAAATTTGTAAATTCTCATTAAAATATAAATCTTTTATCCAAACACTCATAATTATTGTGCATAAATTTTATAACTAATAAATAAGAAACCAAAAATGATAACTTTTAGGGTGCGTTTGGCTTCAAAAAATAAATAGATCATTTAACGTGAAGGGAGCACTTGTTGAGCGGAAAATTAGTTTCTTTCGTTTGGGAAACTGGGTTAAAATTTAGTAAAATTTCAGAGGAAAATCTGAGGGAATTAGGATTTCAAATGATGAATTGAAATTATGTTTTAAGAGACATAAATTTTCAAATAATAAGTAAAATTGTAATTTACATGACATAACCTTAATAGTGCCTTTTTCATCTTTATTATTATTCACATCATAACCTTTTTAGTAAGCTCCAAGATTTTTGTGTGGTTTGAGCCCACTTAATTTAAAGTTGGACGGGCGTTATGACACATACAAAGCTTGCTTAGCACGAAGAGTGTGGCATTTATGATGTATATGAGACTATGACTATAGTTAAATTTCGAATAACATTTGCAGCATTGTCACAACCCGTCTCAATCCTCCTAGGATTAACACGGGATGTGTCATGATCCCTTCTAACACGAAGTGTCATGATCCTGTCTGACACGAAGTGTCAGACCAGAAAAAATTTAAACCTTTAGCCTGACCGACTTCCAGAGCACGCCAGGATTCGGTGGATGAGTATGATGTCTCGGTCTCTGCTACAGTATGCATCTGTAACCAGCCTGAAGGGCATTGAAAAACAGAAAAAATTGTGAGTGGATTAAAATAAAAGAGTTCACTAGGTCTGTCGCGAGGTTGGGAGTGACACTGTTTGGCGCGTGGGGGCGCGTGAGGGTAGTTTGGGGATGTTGTTAATATGACTTCTAATCTATTCGAT
Organism: Prinsepia uniflora; assembly: GCA_032719365.1. NCBI lineage: Eukaryota > Viridiplantae > Streptophyta > Magnoliopsida > Rosales > Rosaceae > Prinsepia > Prinsepia uniflora. The sequence goes on from CM064873.1 coordinate 70,845,060, forward strand.
GTAACGAACATTTTGGGACTGGTTTCGTGTCGATCGGATATTGTCTCGATATAGTTCGGGATGTCCGAAAGTTTAGGATCGAGTTTAAAAATAGTTAAAAATTTGGGAAAATTACGGGGCTTCAATGAGAGGTTAATAAGGTAGTTAGTAACCCTCTAGTATGATTTGGACAGGTTTGGGAATCCCGGTGACGGTGATTAGCCCAGGGAGGCTTACGACACGCAAACCGAGGTGACAGCTTATGACGTTCTGTGAGTGGATCTTGATTTCTAAACTGTGATGCATGCATAAATGTTTTATATGATTTCACGTATTTCGAGGTGATTTACGTATTTGTACGTATATCGGAGTTTACGGTCTTGCACTGATTATACGTGCTTATGGTTTCGGAAATGATTTAATGAAATGGTTTTGGATTTAAAAAGGTAAACTTGGGCTCAAGACCCATTTGTTTTGGAAACTCTCGGACTCGAAGTCCATTTTAGTCACGTTATCGGGCACGAGGCCCATTTGGTTTAAGAAATTGGGCACGAGGCCCATTTGGTTTACGAAATCAGGCATGAGGCCCAGTTGGTTTACGAAATCGGGCGTGAGGCCCAATTGGTTTACGAATTTGGGCTTGGGGCCCAGTTGTGGTTTACGATTGTGATTTTGGGTCGGGGACCCATAAATGAATTCTTGGTTCATGACGGTTTATGGGGACCAGGCATGAACCTTTGAAAGGTTTTTAGAATGATTTCAAATGGTTTTTCATATACCATCCTTATATATTTATGGATTGTCTCCTCCGGGGAGGGTCGTTGGTCTAGGTGGACCCCGGAGAAGTCACGGAGCACTAACTAAGTGGAGTTGCCCCCGTTGGGTACCTTACTCTCATAAAGGCTATTATGGATTATAAACCCCAGGGAGGGTCAATGATCTACGGACATTGACCTGAGTGGACCCTGGGGATACTTGGAATTTGAGACCCTAGGTATCACATGCGTAGCTTTAGATACCGTGACAGGATTGGTTATATGATATTTGATAAACATGATTTTTTGGATTTGCGAAATTGTGTTTTGTGAATAATAAATGGATTTGGGCTGAGCTCTCACATATGTTTGATATGATTATGGATTTGTGTAGATGGTTTTGGGCAGGGGCCCGTGAGACTTGAATTTACGGAACTTGAGGCTTATATGTGTGGAGGAGCTAAATGTACGGGATGTAAGCTAAATGTAAGACCCGTGTTTTGAGAAGAACGGTGAACAATCTCACATCGCTCGGGAGGGAAAGGTAAAATGTCTTATATGTGTGGACTGTAATAACCCGTCCCAAGCCTACGGGATTAATTAAGGGCTATTTGAGGATTATCAAGACTAATTGTGTATTAGTTGAGGATTTTCGGACGATCGGTGAAAAATGACGATTTTGCCCCTAAAATGGGTAAATTGTTTACTTTTGACCTGGAAGATCAACTACACGAGGGTCAAGGACTGTTACGTAGATAGGCGACACGTCAAAATTGGACATCGTACGAAAAAGTTACGGGTCACGGAAGAAAAATGGTACTATTACGTATTACGAGGAAAGTGTACAGTTGGCTTGTTTGGATTGGGTCAAAATCTGGGTGGACCAATTGCTGAGTGACAAGTGTCACTCATCTAATTGGCCCAGATACCCATGATTTTGGGATCCAATTTGTGTTCATCTTCTTCCTTTTTGTTTCCTTACACTCGACACCCACACAACCCAACTCAACCATCAAACCTTCATCCTCTAGACCAGGGAGTGAGAGACTAGGAGATGGCGAGGAACAAGGCAGGGCCATCGTGGACGGTGAAGGAAACTGCAAAACAAGGTAACCTAAAACCCGTTTTGGACTTTGAAATTGGTTTTCGATTCTTGGACGTTTGGGAAGGTTTTTAACGTTTGGGTTGTGTTCCTGGTGTCTGTACGAGTGTCTGGGGACCAACAAGGATTGGAGAGGTTGGGATCGACGGGAAAGCGAGGTTGCAGGTGGTCGTCACTGTTCAACGTTTGGAAGGTACAATCTCGACCCTTTTAACTAGCTCTGGGTTCATAGATCTCTTTTAGGGATCAAGACGATCACATAGGAACAAACGGGGTAAAAAATGGTTCAAGAATGAGTGAAAACGAGTCGGGACAGGTAGCTGGTCTGGTTGACCCGTTATAGGGAACTGAGTTGACCTGGTTGGAGGTAGACGATGATGACGTTAACAAGTGACGTCATCATCTGTCAGAGGTGTCAGACCACGTGGCAGTGTCAGGGAAAGTCGGCACTGACATGTCAGACATGTGGGCCAATCAAGTCTGACACATGGTAGTCATACCTGACAGGCTGATGTCAGACGTTGACTTTGACAGTTGACTGTGACGTCAGCGTTGACTTTTGACCAATGTTGACCGGGAAGTTTGACCAGTGGGTGAGGGCGCGTGGGCATGTTTTTTGGGGTGAAATCAGACTTGTTCGAAAGATTTTGATGTTTTGAATCCAATGGTGGTGGTTTCAGGTCGATTGGAGATATTTTGGTAGATCAAATTGAGGTTTTTAGCCTAGGGAAGCGTGTTCAGGACACGTTGACTTTTCTAGGAGTTTTGAGGGTTTTTGAGTAGGACTTGTCTAGGTTGGTAGTGACCTTTGAGTGTTTTTTGGACAGGTCGGGACGATCCGGAGAGTTTGGTTTAGCCCCGGAGTGGCTTACGGGGCAGCTTGCAGGCGCGCAGTACGTACGGACTGTGAGTGAACCTTATTTTATGAAATTTGATGCATGCATAACTGTCTTATATTTTATAAACATGATTTTAGATGCATTGATTGCATATGATTTGAGATGTGTTTGACTGTTATCATTTTGAGGAAATGTTATATTGCACGTATTTCGAGATTTATGCTTTTATGTTGTACCTTGGGCTTAGGCCAGGTTTTCATACGTGCTTGTGTTTTCAAATGATTTGAACAATGAAATAATTTCAGATTTGAAAATATTATCTCGGGCTGGAGGCCCAACTGAGAGGGTTTAGGTGTATCCCTGATTTGGCACAGAGTGTCAGACGAGAACATGAGACATCCCACGCTAATCTAGGGAGGATTGAGTTGGGTTGTGTCAGACACGTATCTATCTTGCACGAGACCTTTTGGGAACTCGCTGGGTTTGAGTTTGGTTGGAACTCCAAAGTTAAACGAGTTTGAACTGGTGCAATCCTAAGATGAGTGACCTACTGAGAAGTTGCACGTGAGTTCCCAAAAACAAAACCGTGAGGACAAGACCCAAATCAGACAATATCATGCTAGATGGGTCAGGTCGTGACAGAATGGTATAAGAGTTGGACCCCGACTAGAAGTGTGCCAGCGAGAACACTGGGCCCCAAGGAGGGTGGATTGTAAGACCCGTGTCTTGAGAATGAACAATCCCCCTTATATGTGTGGGGTACAACAACCATGAGGGATGAATCCAAAATGGACAATATCGTGCTAGATGAGTCGAGTCGTGACACTAAATAACACTTAATGAAAAGCTGACACATGTTAAAATTTTTATATTTTTTGATATTTTATATATATTTTGATATTTTTTAGTATAATTTAAAATTTTATGATAGTATTAATTATTAGTTTTATATCCACATAAATTAAGTAGGAAGCCGGCGCCAATTTCAATCCCAAAGATAAGGTTGTTTCTTTCTCTGCTTCCCCCACTCAGTTTTGTGGCTCTCAAACTCTCTTCGCAGTTCGCACGCATCGACCCAAAAAGAAATAAAAGCCCCTCCCTTTTGTACACGCGAGAAGACGGAGACGGCGAGGGCGAGAGAAAAAGAGAGAAGGGAGTAGTGATTTAATAAACCCTAAGTAATGACAACACTGCAGGTTTCGCTTCTTCTTAACCTTTCGCTCTCTCCAACTCTTCCTAATCCTAAATTCAATGGCTTTCACTTCTTCCGACGCGCCTCCTTTACTTACACTCCGCTTTCTCTCCCTAATCCTTCTCTATCCACACCATCACCAAGTTGTCCAAATTTCCGATTTTTCCCTCGTACATCATCGAATTCTTGCACATTGCACCCTGAAAATGAATATGAGTCAGGAATCGGATTTGGGGGATTCCCATTTGAGTTCTGAGGTAAAAGAATCGAGTTTGAATGAATTTAGTGGCGGTAATAGCTCCATTTCCGACGCGGGGAAGCCCGAAACTGATAAATTTTCTGTCCAGAGATTGGAAGCGGAGGTGAAGAATGATCTTGGGGGAGTGGGTTTGGAGATTGAGGGTGGAAAAAGTGAGAGCGTGGTGGAAACTGAGGGAAAGAATGGGAATTTGGTGGGGAAAAATGGTGGGGCTGGGATACCACTGGTGGTATTCTTGATGGGCTTGTGGGCAACTGCAAAACGAGGTTTTGACAACGTCTTGGCCTCCGATTTTTTCAGTTGGTGGCCATTTTGGCGGCAGGAAAAACGGTTGGAGCGTTTGATCGCAGAGGCCGACGCTAATCCCAAAGACGCTGTGAAGCAGAGTGCTCTATTGGCTGAACTCAACAAGCACAGGTTAGGCTATAGAGAATGTAGTTTTAATTCGTTGTATAATTCCTATTATTACTGAGAAAATAATTTGTTTTTCCTTTTTGCAAAGTATATTAAAGTTATGTTTGGTTTTTCTTTGATGGTGCCATCTTCTGTGTGGACTGTGGAGTGACCACTCTTGGAGTGGAAGTTTTGTGAAGATGAATAATATGGCTGTTGAGACTTGGGATCCCCTTGATGTTGGTTGTGGTCTATTTTGTTAGAAGGGAATATGAATCATTTTGGAAATTAATTAAACTAAACATCTTTCTTTTTGTCGAGTCAGCAGGCTAAATTTTCACTTTTTGGCAATAGAAATATATTTAGTTAGATTCCCTTAAATTTTTTTTTTAAAAAAAAAACAAAAACCTTGGTTAGCTTTTCATAATTACACGTACATCATGTTTCATCTGATCAAAATAGAATTTGGTTTGTTTATGTGTGTATAGTTATATATATTATGAAAGTGCGTTTCCATGGTAAGATTGACACATGTACGATCGATTTGGTCTATTTCTTTATCTCCCCATGTCGTGCATCTTTTGGGTCTATACTTCCCACTCCTTATTGTTCGTAGTTAAACTAAGCTTTGGTATTTTCTTTCAGTCCTGAGTCTGTCATTAAGCGCTTTGAACGAAGGGATCATAGTGTGGACAGCAAAGGAGTTGCTGAGTATCTTCGAGCTCTTGTGGTTACTGATGCTATTGCAGAATATCTTCCAGATGAGGAGTCTGGGAAGCCTTCTACTCTTCCTTCATTGGTAATCAGGTGGCTCTGCATTGTAGTTTTGTTGCTTCCCACATCCAAAAAGAAAACTCCTCTGTATGGTTTTTAGTCATTATAGAATCACATCCTTCACCATCTTGTATTTCTTTCTAACGAGTTCTTGTATGCTGGTCTTGAGTGTGATTCATGTTGTAATTTTCTCTCAAGCTAAAATAAATGTCCCATTTTTTTTTGGTTTTTAATAGAATTTCAAGTTATACCAATATGCTACAGATGGAAAATGGAAAAGAGGCACTAAAGAGTATGAAAAATTCACTTGGGTCGAATAAATTAATCTCCTATGTTTGACAATGTAATGTGCATGTAATTGTCTGAATGATTATGCACTTTTAGCTCTATATATTCGAGTCGGCTTCAGAAAACTGGAAAATGGTATCTCAGATTATATAAGAGCTGTTGACATTGATGTGGAAGTAGGATTTTTTGTTTCAATCTCTAGAGCCCACATTGACACTTGCTTTTCAGTTATCAACGCATCCCACATGCACTAAGTTCTATTTGACATGAGTTTGTATTTCCAAAATAAGACAAAAAATAAAAGAAAAAGAAAGTAACGTAGACTCAGTCATTATATAAATTGATACATATATCATGAAAATATATATGTAGTAACATGTTGATGCGTTTTAGCCTACTGCAGCACCAGAAATAGGGGCTACCCAAGCCAGGACAAGATTGTGAATGGTCTATATAGTTCCATGTCATATCCTCCACAACAAATAGAAATGGCAACCTTGATACAACCATATTATGACCCGAATATCTACTCTTCTTTGATCATCTTTAATTGTGCTTCTTTACCACTACATTACATGTGCGCTTTATCAGAAATATGCATTGAGTTGAAATCAACTTAGCTGGAAAGAATGTCCTTAATGTATCAGAAATAGTACTAGTACTTTCCAAGTTGCTAAACGCCATTAGTGGCGGTCAACCTTCCATTGAATTGGCCTTAATATTTTTCCTTCATAACATGGCTTTGAAATCTTGGTTTTTTAGTCTCATCATATTGTTGGATGTTTGATTTGTTGGCTTTTTAACCCTGGCTCAGCAATTGCGTTCTCTTGACTTGCCTCTTTGCTTCTTCTTGTGTTCCCTTTGATGTAGTTGTTTTATTTGAATAATTAGTGAGTATATATGCAGTTGCAAGAGTTGAAGCAGCGTGCATTAGGCAATATGGATGAGCTCTTTCTCAGCCTTGGAATAAATGAGAGGCAGCCCTTGCATGTGACGATGGTAACTATCAGCCTAAAGTGTAATCTTGGTGCAGAAGACTGCTGTCAGCATTGTGTTCTATTCACCTGGTTTTTTATTGTCATAATTGCATCTGAAGATTTTGTATCTCTCTCCCACCTGAATTTTCTTCTTTAATTGCTAATCCCAATATATGTTTAATTCATTAGGTTGAACGTAAAGTTTCAAACAAATCTCATTTTGCTCAAGAGCTTATCTCTACTATCTTGTTCACAATTGCTGTTGGATTAGTGTGGTATGAACATTACTTTCTGCAGTCTCTCTGTCTTTTCTTATTTACTAGTTAATTGCATTAACCTTGAATGTTCTTATATGAAATATGAAACTTGTTAAGGTTCATGGGTGCTGCTGCTCTTCAAAAGTACATTGGGAGCTTGGGTGGCATAGGTACTTCTGGTGTTGGCTCAAGTTCTTCCTACACACCAAAAGAGTTGAATAAAGAGGTCACACCAGAAAAGGTAGATGCTATTAAGGGATCTCCTAGGATACAGCAGATCACAGGAGATTAAGTATCAAATCTCCCTGATCTACTGGGATTAGTCAATAGGAATCAATACTGATTCCTTCCTAATGTATTTACTTCCTAGTCTAGACAGTCTTTACTTCTTCCCTAGTTAGTTCTAGCCTAGGTCTGTATAAAATACACCACTGCTGTACATTCTAGCGAAGAATTCAATACATAAAACTTCCATACCTTTTATGGTATCTGAGCAATAAACACTCCACCAAGTAAGCCCTAAATCCATGGCCGCCACTCTGCCACTACTCAGCCCGCCGCACAACCAGCACCAACCTTAGCCAACCCAAACCCTTATCTCCCCAACCTCGTCACCATAAACACTGCGGCCTAACTCCCTGTCAAGCTCACTGCCACCACCTTTTTCCCTTGGCGAGCTCAATCCAATGCCCTTCTACGAGGGTATGACCTCATGGGCTATGTCGATGGCTATCGACCCTGCCCACCCACCACAGAACCAGCCCTACACGACCTCTGGGTCCGCCAGGATCAACTGCTACTCCATGCCATTCTGGCCTCCGTATCACCTCAGGTGATCCAACTCATTGCCGCAGCCCCAACTTCAGCCTCTGCTTGGGCACGGCTCACTCACCTATATGCCAGCAAGGCCAGAGCTCGTGTCCTTGGCCTCAAGGAACGGCTGACTCTTCTGCGCCAGGATTTCCGCCCAGTTTCTGACTATCTTCAGGAAGTACGGATTCTTGCTGATGAGTTGGCTTCCATTGACAGACCATTGTCCGATGATGATCTTTTCCTCCATGTTCTTAATGGAGTTGGATCTGAATTCAAGGGAAATTGCCGCAGCTGTGCGGTCCAGGGACACCACTGTCCTTTTTGAAAACCTTCATGATCTGCTGGTTCAGCATGAAGCTGCTTCAAAATGTGCAGCTCACGCAACCCCCACCCCTCCCATAACTGCCCAATTCACTTAGGCCTCTCGCGGTTACAGCTCCAACCGCTCCAATCGGGGAACAGCCACCGTCCCACTAGTCCGCAGCCCAACCAGCACCAGAATGGTAGTTCCCGTCGCTCATCTTCCCTGCCCACTGGCTATCGTGGCTACTGTCAATGGTGTGGCACTCAGGGCCACAGTGCTAAGCGCTGTCCTCCCCTGGCTGGCTTCTTGACTCGGGCGCCTTGCATCATGTAGCAACCAGCACTCACCATCTCTATGATGCTACCAGCTACACCGGCCCAGATGAGATCATCATTGGTAACGGTAAAGGTCTCACCATCACTCATATCGAGTCTTCCTTCCTCCCTTCTCCCAACTCCTCCTCCTTGAAACTTACCAATGTCTTATGTGCTCCTTCCATGACACGCAACTTAATCTCCATTTCACAATTTAACAAGCAGAATAATACCTCTATTGAATTGTTTCTTGGTTGTTTTCATGTGAAGTATCTCAGCATGGGGGCGGTTCTCCTTCAAGGCCCGAGTAAGGGTGATGTGTACGAGTGGTCTCCTACCCTTCTTCACAAGCCTCAAGCCATGGTGGCCATGACAATCTCCCCTCACCTTTGGCACCGCCGTCTTGGCCACCCACAGTCCAAAACCCTCAAAAGTGTCTTAAGTCAGTTTCATGTTCGTTTTTCTTCCAAATTTCCAGAACCTTTATGTAATTCACGTTCTTGCAATAAAAGTCAACGCTAGCCTTTTGGCATTTCATCATTAACCAGCACTCGCCCTCTGGACTTACTCTATACTGATGTGTGGGGACCTGCCCCCTACACATCAATTGATGGTTTTTCTTATTACCTTCTAATTGTTGATCATTTTACAAAGTATACCTGGCTGTACCCTCTTTGAAAAAAATCAGATGTTTATCCAACTTTCAAAGACTTTAAAACTCTGGTTGAAAAGTACTTTCATTCTCCCATCATCTCTCTTTACACTGATGATGGTGGCTAATTCATCAAATTGAAACCTTTTCTTGCTGAACATGGCATCAATCATCTTCTCACCCCTCCTCACATTCCTCAACACAATGGTGCAGCCGAAAGACGTCATAGACACATTGTTGAAACTGGTCTCACCCTCCTTCATCACCTCTCCTACAAAATTAATGCCCATACACTACTCTTTTCAACGCCACTCCCAAATATGCCAAACTTCAGACCTTTGGATGTCTCTGCTTTTCATGGCTTCGACCCTATACCTCAAATAAAATGCAGCCTCGTTCTTAGCCCTCCATCTTCCTTGGCTATTCCCTTCACCAAAGTGCCTATCTATGCTTTGACCCATCCACCAACTCACTCTACACTTCCCGCCATGTCCAGTTTGATGGGACCACCTTCCCTTCCTCCTCCTCCCTCCCCTCATCCCCTAGCGTGTACCTACACCACGTGGCTCTCCACTGTTCCCCCTGTCACACAAGTCCCCTTTCAGCCACCTGTCACGCCACCGCTACCAGCACCACTTTCTGCCCTCTTAAGGGACCCTCTCGACACATCATCCTTGCAGGAACTTGCAGCAGAATCGTCCCCCGCTACGGTCCCACAACCAGCACCCCTGCCCCCTGCCAATAGCAGCCCTCCTGTTGCCCCTGCCTCTGCCGCAGCCCCTGCCGCCCCTATTTCGACCACCAGTGCCCCCCAGTAGCCACCCCTACGCACCTACACAAGGCGCCTGCGTTCGCCACCACCCCTCCCCTCAACCCACCAAAACCCATCCAATGTTAACCTGGACTCAAACAGGCACTGTGAAACTAGTTCACACCTATGCTCTCACTGCCACCCAGCATCACCTACCCACCTTGGTCGAACCCACCTGTGTCTCTCAAGCCAAGAAGGATCCTCAATGGCGTGCTGCCATGTCCAATGAGCTGAATGCTCTCATAAAGAATGGGACTTGGGAGCTTGTTCCCCCTCACCCAAGTCAAAATGTTGTTGGGAACAAATGGGTCTTCCGTATTAAGTGGACACCTACTGGTGAAGTGGACCGATTCAAGGCCCGCCTCGTTGCCAAAGGGTACCATTAGCGCCCGAGAGTGGATTTCACGGACACCTTCAGTCCCGTGGTCAAGCCAACCACCATCCGTGTGGTCCTTCACTTGGCTGTAACCAGTGGCTGGCCTATTCGACAGTTGGACGTCAATAATGCCTTCTTCACGCCACTCTCCATGAGGACGTTTACATGGCCCAGCCTGCTGGGTTTGTGGACCAGCAGAACCCAACTCACGTGTGCAGGCTTCACAAGGCCATTTATGGCCTAAAACAGGCCCCCCGGGCCTGGTGCAAAGAGCTACAGTCCTTCATGCTCACCCAAGGCTTTGTCCATGCCAGCTCGGATACCTCCCTATTCCTCCTCAGGCAAGGTTCCATCACTCTGTTTTTTCTGGTTTATGTTGATGACCTAATTGTGACAGGGAACAATCAAGCACTCATCTCTCAATTTATCCAAACTCTGGCTACCCGCTTCTTGGTTAAGGACCTTGGTGCCCTCCACTATTTCCTTGGCGTTGAGGTCATTCCTACTGCACAAGGCCTCTTCCTGTCACAACACAAGTATATCCATGACCTACTCCACTTGGCCCGCATGGATGGAGCCAAGCATGTGGCCACTCCTTTGGTGGTTTCTCCTTTGTTGCACCTGCATGATGGCTCCCCACCAGCAGATGCCACCCTGTTCCGCCGCCTCGTAGGGAGTCTGCAGTACCTCAGCCTGACCAGACCCGATGTCTCCTTTGCTGTCAATAAACTCTCCCAGTTTATGCATGCCTCAACCGATCTCCACTGGCAGACTCTCAAACGGGTCCTTTGCTACTTAAAGGGGACCCTGTTTTTTGGCCTCCATCTCCATCGTAAGACTACCTCCACTCTCCATGCGGTCACTCACTCTCTACATGCCTATTCGGATGCTAATTGGGCTGGGGACTAGGATGATCGCAAGTCTACAACTGCCTATCTGGTCTACTTAGGCAGTAACCTCATCTCCTGGAGTTCCCGGAAATAGCGTGCAGTCTCCAGGTCCTCCACTGAAGCAGAGTACAGGGCTGTGGCATCCACCACTGTTGAACTGATCTGGGTTCAGTCCCTCCTCCGTGAGCTGGGTCTCGCCCTTTCCAGCCCACCCACCATCTCATGTGATAATATTGGAACTACCTACTACTGCTCCAACCCCGTTTTCCACACCCGCATGAAGCATGTAGACATCGACTATCACTTTGTTCGTGATCTTGTCACCCGTGGCCAACTCCAGGTGTCCCATGTCTCTACAGATGATCAGCTGGCCGATTCTCTCACCAAATCCCTGCCTTGACCCCAGTTCCAGCTGCTCCGCATCAAGATCGGAATCGCTGACGGCTCCTCCGTCTTGCGGGGCATATTAAGGAATCTCCTAGGATACAACAGATCACAGGAGATTGAGTATCAAATCTACCTGATCTGCTGGGATTAGTCAACAGGAATCAATATTGATTCCTTCCTATTGTATTTACTTCCTAGTCTAGACAGTCTTTACTTCTTTCCTAGTTAGTTCTAGCCTAAGTCTGTATAAAATACACCACTGCTGTACATTCTAGCGAAGAATTCAATAAATAAAACTTCCATACCTTTTAGATGCCTCATATTCTCTTTTTGAGTATGGTGATATATTAGACTTATGACAATTGGTTCTCTCTCTCTCTCTCTCTCTCTCTCCGCTGACCGAAGAAGATAAAGGATTTAGGTTTCATTAGTTAACTACGTTGGTAAACTCTAAAAATCTCTAATGATAACTAGTTTTAGAGCAGTTTAATAAACAGAAGATAGCTGTCTATTTCAGTAAATAGTATTCTCTTCCGCTGGATGTTTTGTAGAATTTGGTAATGCTGTATTACCTATTAATTGTGAGTAACTACGTTGGTTTTGTTTTGAGTTTTTAGTCAAATTATACCTTATGTTTCTTAGTGGTGTTGGGAGGATCAATCATGCATTCAAAATTACCAGTTCACCAAGATCCCTCCCATCTTGATTATTTATTTATTTATTCTTATTTTTTGCAGAATGTTAAAACATTTAAAGATGTAAAAGGTTGTGATGATGCAAAGCAGGAACTTGAGGAGGTAGTAGAGTACCTGAAGAACCCAACTAAGTTTACTCGCCTTGGCGGCAAGTTGCCGAAGGTTTGTGTTTTTTTTTCGATTATTCGTATTTTGGGTCGAGTACTCTTCTATACTTTCATTCTGCTGAGCACTTTATCTGTTATCATCTTGCTACCTGAAGAATACATTAAGAAGAATCTTCTTTCCTTAAAATTAATTAATTACAGTATCATTACTTTGATCATTAATACTTTGCTTTTTATCTTCTGCTCTCTTACAGTCTGTGATAAGTTTATTATATATTTGTCTTGGTCGAGATTTGGGTACCCTGACAATGCTACCTAGCGTTGGAAAGTTTTTTCCAAATGTTGTTGAAATTCCAAAGTTTCATTGACATACCCTTTAAATTGCTTTATTGGGGAAAATCTTTGATATTCAGTGATGAGTTGGAGACACTGGTTTTAAATTTCAGCGAAATCTTCGATGTGGCTGATATCTCGGGTAGCAAAATTAACTACAGGCTAGCGGTTTTCCTCCACAGTTTGTGAATGGGAGGTCTTAGGTTCGAATCACATGGATGGCAATTACGATTTATATTTTTATTGAGTTAGATACCTAGTTATGGCTGGTCCATTGTGTGGCTTAGCCCAAATCCACCCCTCGCCTTTATATTTTTCAAAAGTAAAGTTTACTAATTAGAGAACTAATTCATACTTTGTTTTCAGTTCATATCTGTCTGCAACACTTGTTTTCACCCTACATGTAAAACATATGAGTTTTTCTTTTATGAATTTACATTTTAATTCATTCACTGTTGATTGGTTTAATATTTCTGAAGTTTTATTTCATGCATGTGTATTTCAATAGTTTTCATAGTTTTTACCAAGATTTTTATTGACGTTGATATTTATGATGCTATTTCTGTGGATTTTCGACTTTTCAATATTTCTATCGACATTTTTAAGCGTGGATTTCTATCAAAAATTTTAAGCTTGGCTCCCCTTAAGCTTTTTTCTTTGGCTTAATATAACATATGAAATACTTAAATTGCAGGGAATTCTTTTGACAGGAGCGCCAGGAACTGGGAAGACTCTGCTTGCTAAGGTAGGTGACCTAAATTCCTCATTTTTCTTGAAATGGAATATGACGCGTTATATTTTTTCTCCGTAATGCTTTGTGACACTGTTTATGGCAAATATGATTATTTCCAGGAATTTTTCTCCACAACTTGTCCTGACACCTAATGACGATCATGTATTGGGCTACTTCTATACATACCCAATTATTGACTCTCTCACCCAAATACTGAACGAAATATAGAGTTCCAATTAGACCATAAAGTAGTAGTGTTTGGCACTTGCACACAGAACAGATAATAGGCAATCAGCACTTAACCACCAAGCATTTAATAGCGTGTTCGGCACCCAACCACCGAACCCATGGGGTGTTCAGCACCAGCATCAGATGTTTTCAAGTTGGATTTCTTCAAATTTTGACAATTCTCACTTTTTTTCACATGCTCCAACACCCAAATGTTACAAGGTCACTCAGCTGCCTATTTGAGTTTTTAAATAGGAAAGGACAATGTTTGAATTAGAATTAGATATTACAACACTATCAATCTCGAAACGCGTAAATTCCAAATCATACTTGTAATAAGTCGAGATCCACACTGCACTTGAGAATTCAAGAAATTAAGCCAATGAATATGTTGTACTTGAACTTTTGGTGAATTGGAGATAAAGATTTGATTTTGATTTAGGAAAGATGTGGGTTCAAGGGGATGTCTTGGTTTTTTTTTTTTGGTTGGGTGAGGAGAAAATGTGGAATATAAAACTAGGATTATTTAATTTGGGGTTGTTCTGGAATATTTGATGTGGGGGAGGGGGCAGCGTGTTGGGGAGTAAATTATTATATTGTTGGGTGCAGAAAGTTCTTTGGTGGGAAGAGTTAATAGTGGGTTATAAATGGAGTTACCCTTTTATTAAGGTGTTTGACATGTGCTTTTGATATAATGACGAAACACTTGTCTGTATCACAAAGCAAAAATATATATATATTTTTTTTGCTTACTACATTTGGAACTCCATTCAAGATGCCTTAATAATTAGTTTTGCAGCAAACCTCTGAAAGGAGTAATATTATAAAGGCAGATTTCAAGAATGAAGGATGAATTAGATCTAACAATATATGGTTTTTACCTTCCAGACTGAATTGACCTATGGAAAATGGAGATGTCAAAATCCTGTATGCTTGTATTGGATCCCATCGGCTTGATACTGTGAAGGCATGTTGGTTATAAATCCATAAGTGGAAAAACTTATTGTCTTCTCCCATACTAGTCAAATTGTACCTGTCTGTGGCATCTTCTGTAAGCATATTGGATTGCCTTCCTTTCACTAGTAAATTCTATAAATTCTATCTTAAATGTCATTGTTTTAATCATATGTGGTAATTATTTTACTATAGTAAAATTGTACCTGTCTGTGGCATCTTCTGTAAGCATATTGGGTTACCTTCCTTTCACTAGTAAATTCTATAAATTCTATCTTAAACGTCATTGTTTTAATCATGTGGTAATTATTTATGGGTCTGTGATATCCTCTGTAAGTATATTGTGTTACCTTCCTTTCACTAGTAAATTCTATCTTAAATGTCATTGTTTTAATCATACGTGGTAATTATTTATGGATTTAGTTATCATAATGTGATTTATGTTCAACCTTGAAGGCTATTGCTGGAGAAGCCGGTGTACCATTTTTCTATAGAGCAGGGTCTGAATTTGAGGAAATGTGAGTCATCGTTTCTGTCTTTGTTGAAAGCTCTATGCTTTCCGATATTTGTTTTCTGGCATCTACTATGCTTTTTCCTCTCTTTGTGCTATAGATGCAATAAACAGTATTAATTTAAATAACAGTATCACATGCTATTTACTAGACTCTGTTGGGCTGATTTGCAATCTTATTAGTATTTTTGACTGGTGAAATAATTTTTACTTTTCATTGTAGGTTAAAATCAATTAGCACATTTGTAATGATATAAATTCCGTACAATGAATGTGTTTTCACAAGTTCTTTTCCGTTATCAATCTTGGCTTCCTATCACATATATCACCAACGAAATACTGTTTACCTTATGATGCTTCTCTTTTTCTATCTCTGTAAACCTTTTACCTCTTATCACCATATGCTGACTGCACATTCTTCTATATTGTTCAATTTTGTCTCATCCATGATTGTCAGGTCAGTACCTGAAACTTGAATTACAGCTGTTATCTGTTTACCTTAACTTGTTTATTATCATGTCATTGTAAAGCTTTTCTAGTCACTAGTTTTGGCTGTAAGAGTTAGAATTCTTCAACTTCAAAGACGTTTAATATCAGATCTCGGGTGGGCTTGAAAGCATTGCAACGTGCTGTTTCTTGCTGTTGATTTGCCTTATCAAGTTTCTTTTTTGGTATTTTCAGCCACTTGGCTATTATAAGGGATTTGGTAGCATTTAGTTGATACATATACTGCTGTTCATAGGCTCATTATTTCATTACTTTTTTATGAGCAGCACAACCATATATTTCAGGCAGTTACTAAGCGACCTTCTTCAAAGATGAAGCTTTCGTATTAAAAAAAAAAAATTAAGATAGTTAATCAACTGAGATCTGATTTTAGTTTCTGCTTAAGAACTGAGCTGTCTTATGTGAACTGGTATTGCTTGGTTCTCGGAATCACTTAATATTTCATGTTACTTGTATGATAGGTTTGTTGGAGTTGGTGCTCGGCGTGTAAGATCTTTATTCCAAGCAGCCAAAAAAAAGGTTTGTTGTTGACTTGGTACTCTGTTTGCAATTTGGCATGCAAGGAATTTTTCTTTTATTGGAATACGTATATATTGATAAATATTCCAGCTGATCACAGGAGATTGAGGATCAATCTTCCTGATCTGCTGGGCCTAAGCCAACAGAATCATCTCTGATTCTTTCCTGTGTAAATCTGTATCTATTTGATTCTTTCCTAGTTTATCTAGATGTACTTACCTAGCTTAGCTATCTAGAGTCTATTTAAAGGACTACTGTACACAATTCTAATTAAGTGAATACATCAGAAAATTCTATACCTTTCATATATATATATATATATATGTGTGTGTGTGTGTGTATTTTATTATTATTCTTATTATTATTGCTATGTTTTCGATGAGAATCACAAGATTTATTAAGAGAAAACACATGAAGTATAGAGGCATGGGCAACTAGTGCATGGAACACCTAAATGAACAGAATAAACACAAGTCCAAAGAGAAAGCCTAAACCAACAGACAGAACCCATCCCAGAAAGCTCTAAGTACAAAGCACCCCTCTAGTCGACAAAAATCACACTACAAGTAATGTTGTTGAAATGTTGTGACAGAGAAGCCAAGAGAGAAGTAAGTAATCTGATTCAATCCTAGATCTCCATCACTTTCTCCTTGTTGCGGGAAGATTATGTTGTTCTTCAACAACTATTCACACCACCAAGTGACAGAACTATATATTTAGGCAGAGTGAGCACCTTCATATGAGTCTCTTCTATCGGATACCCTTCTGACAACAGTAATGCAGTTTGTTGGCATGCCCACTGCAAACCAAACACCTCCAGCAGCCAAAACGAAAGTCTGCCTGGTAAATTTTCTGTGCATAAATAATGCACCCAAATCTACCCCCTTTACTCAACACACCAATGACAAGATAGGCATGCAAACATGATCTTTTCTGGAATGTGGCAATCTTTCCTGAACTAAAGGAAAATTTGCACATAGAGGGAATATCAGCCCTTAAAAACCAACTTAAATGGATCAGCTTGAGGATCTAAGTGATTTTGACCAGCTGGATAAAGAAATATTTGCACGGAAACGAATCAGTAGGACAAATAGTCCACGTTGTTCTTGGGATTGAAGGAAATATTAGTTAGAAGGATAGATGGGTCTGCGCAATCTTGGAATTCTGTGTTGGTCAGGTTACTATGAAACTGAAGGTTTCAAGATATACCACTAAGCAGCCACTTAGTGCTTTGACCTAGTGGTATTCTTTGTAGAATAGTACACGTTCTGTAGCTATTCAGTATACTGTACAATGTATTTAGTAGACAGCAACAGCAGTTATTGGACAGATGTCCATAGACAGTTACCTAGGCAGTTACTCTAGCAGTTATACTTAGATTCAGATAAGGGAGAGATAACTGTTTGTAGTTATCTCAATCCCAAGACCTGTATATATAGGCCTATCGGCACATCAATGAAATCATCAGATTTCACAGAATTCTACATGGTATCAGAGCTTATAGTCTGACCACCAACCCGATCCTCTTCCTATCTTTCTCCCAACTATGGCAACAGATTCCTGCTCTTCCCCCACCGTCTCTCCCACCACCATTTCAACCCTAGTTTCGGTTAAACTCAATGAGAGTAATTACCTTCTCTGGGAAAGCCAGATTAAGCCCTTTCTCATTGGGCATAATTATTGGCGTTTCATAGATGGCACACATCCTGCCCCTCCTCCTACCCTACCACCCCAAACGCCTACTGCTTCCCCTCATTCTGATACTTCTGTTTCAGATCTGATCCCTGCCCCTATTCCTGTCCCCAATCCTGCCTATCACCAATGGTTTCAGATTGATCAAACCTTGGTCAGTATGCTCAGAGCCACCCTCACAGAACCGATCTTGTCCCAGGTTGTTGGCCTCCAAACTTCCCGTGCAATCTGGCAGTGTCTCCAACAAAATTTCTCCCAACAATCCCTAGCCAATGCCACTAACCTCCGTTTTCAACTCATGTCTCTCACCAAAGGTCAGAAAACTATCTCAGAGTACCTTTCCCAAGCCAAAACCTTGGCTGATTCTCTTGCTGCTATAAACGAGCCTTTCTCCCCTACGGACCTTGTCACTGCTGTCCTTCGTGGCCTCGGTCCTGAGTACACCATGCTGGTGACTGCCATGCTGAACTTCCCACCCCTCCCTCCCTTCTCTGATCTCCGGGCTCGGTTACTTTCCTTTGAGGCTCAACAAACTTCCTCTGCAAATCCAGCAACCGCAGTTCCTCCTACTGCTTTCTATGCCAATTCTACCCACCCCACTCCAGTCCCCTATGCCAATGCCTACTACAGCACCCGTGGAAGACAACCCTACAACCGTGGTGCTCGCCCAAATCGTCCCCCACGGTCCTCCTACCGCAAAGGCTCTGGCCGTCCCTCTCCTATTTCCAATGCTCCAGCCATTCTTGGAACTTATCCAACCAACACTTCCCGTCCAAATGGCCCCCTATGCTGGTCCTGCAACCGCCATGGACATATTGCCGCACACTGTCCCCAAATTCAATAAAGCCCTGATCATGACCTTGCCCACGCCTTCGCAGGACTACATATTACCCCTGCTGCTGCTGATCCTAACTGGTATCCTGACAGTGGTGCCACTCATCATATGACCCTCCAACATGCTCCCCCTCACACTCCAGCCCCTTCCTCCACAGATCACGTCATGGTAGGCAACGGTGCCATTCTTCCCATTGACCACACTGGTAATCTCACCTTTTCCTCTGGTCCCTATGTCTTTCATCTCTCAAATGTTCTTCATATTCCTACACTACGCAAAAATTTGTTATCTGTTGCACAGTTCACTAATGATCAGCAGGTCAGTATAACATTCTTCCCCACTCATTTCCTCATCCAAGACCTAAACACCAAGGCTGTTCTCTTTCAGGGCCCCTGTGAAAATGGGTTGTACCCCATCCGTCCATGTCGCCCTACCCACCCTCAGGCCTTGCTGACAAGTGCAACAAGTTCTCTCTGGCACAACCGCTTGGGTTATCCATCTCCTCAAGTCCACCGTGTCTTAGCCTCTCAAACTGCTGTCATTACTTCTGCTTCCTTAGATAATATAGGCTTCTATAATAGTTGTGCTACAGGCAAATCAACTAGACTATCTTTCAATTCTGTTGTACACACTGCAATAAAACCTTTTGATTTAATCCACTCTGATGTCTGGATGTCTCCAGTCCCCTCTGTGTCTGGTTTTAGATATTATGTGTTATTTACAGATGATTTTACCAGGTACACCTGGATTTTTCCACTTCGCCAAAAATCAGAAGTTTTTGCACACTTCTCCACTTTCCTCACCTATATTAAAAACCAATTCTCTACCACCATCAAACAATTCCATAGTGATGGTGGCAAAGAATTTGATAATCACTCTTTCAAGACCCTCTGTTCTAACCATGGCATCCACCACCGTTTTTCTTGCCCTTATACCCCACAACAGAATGGCCTGGCTGAGAGAAAACACAGGCACATTTCTGAAATGGGCAGAACTCTACTGATCACTGCTAACCTGCCCCACTGTTATTGGGCCGAAGCAGTAACTACTGCAGTTTTCCTCATCAACCTTCTCCCAACTCCAGTGCTCAAATGGACCTCCCCTTACTTTAAACTACACGGCAAACAACCTCCCTATCACCTCCTTCGAGTTTTTGGCTCTGCTTGTTACCCATATATTGCCCACAACACTAAACACAAACTAGAACCCAGGTCCATTCCCTGTACCTTTCTCGGATACAGCTCTCATCACAAAGGGTATCGCTGCCTTCATGTACCTAGTGGTAAGGTTTACATCAGCCGCCATGTTGTTTTCAATGAACACCACTTTCCCCATGCCACAAATCCTTCCCCTCAAGTTCCTAATTTCTGCTTCATCCCTGCGATTCCAGCCCCTCTGAACTCCCACCACACCACAACTAATAAGCAGCCACCTCCCTCTACACCTCCTCAACCCACCCTCCCCCCCACTCCTTCCACCACTTCCCCCACCCACCCTAACCCTACCACTTCAGTTCACACTCAGTCTGATCCACCTACATCAGCCCCTCCTACCCCTGTTCCTCCAGCCTCTAGACCCCCAAACACTCATCCCATGATAACCCGCAGCAAGGCAGGTATCTCCAAATCTCGAAATCTCCTATTTGCCACTAAATACCCTATTCCCCAGGCCTTCCTTTCCTTGGCTCAGACCATCATTGAACCTACCACCTACCAACAAGCCTCTAAATCTCCAGAATGGACCAAGGCAATGCACACTGAGTTTACGGCCCTTCTCAACCAACAAACCTGGTCTCTTGTTCCCTTACCACCTCAAGCCAATACAGTTGGCTGCAAATGGGTTTTTAAACTCAAAAGACCTGCTGACGGCACGATTGAGAGATACAAGGCCCGTCTTGTTGCCAAAGGCTTTCACCAACAGGCCGGCCTAAACTACACAGAGACATTCAGTCCCGTTGTGAAGCCCCCTACCATCAGAATTGTGCTTGCACTTGCTGTTTCTAACAACTGGCCCCTACGACAAATGGATGTCACAAATGCATTTCTCCATGGTACCCTCACTGAAGAAGTATACATGCAACAGCCCCCTGGATTCACTGATCCCCACCGTCCTCACCATGTCTGCAGACTACACAAAGCTATTTATGGGCTCAAACAGGCCCCACGGGCCTGGTTTGACCGTTTTCGATCCTTCCTGCTTCTCTACGGCTTCCAACAGAGTAGAGCTGATCCCTTCATGTTTGTTTACCGTCACCAATCTACCCTTCTGTATCTCCTACTCTATGTTGATGATATAATCTTAACTGGAAACTCCCAACCTGCGGTCTCCACCTTCATGACAACATTGGCCCGTGCCTTTGCCATCAAGGACCTAGGTCCTCTCCACTACTTCCTGGGAGTCGAAGCCAAGTCCATAGACACTGGCCTCCACCTCACTCAGACCAATTATACACTGGACATCCTGCAGCGTAGTGGTTTAACTGATTGCAAGCCAGCCCTCACTCCAGTTGCTCCAAAACAGGCCCTCTCTGCTGCTGTTGGCAACCCCCTCCACGATGGCTCTACCTATAGACAACTTGTCGGTGCACTACTCTACCTGACTTTAACAAGACCAGATATATCCTTTGCTGTTCAGCAAGTTGCACAGTTTTTGAGCTCTCCTACAGATGTCCATCTCACCGCTGTTAAAAGGATCATCCGCTACCTCAAAGGAACCCTTGGACATGGCATTCACATCCGCAGGTCTCTATTTCCCTTGCAAATTCATGCATTTTCTGATGCAGACTGGGCTGGGTGTCGCGACACTAGGCGGTCTATCACAGGTTTTTGTATCTTTCTTGGCTCCACTCTGATTTCCTGGTGTGCAAAGAAACAAAAGACTGTTTCCCGCTCTAGTTCTGAGGCAGAGTATCGTGCTCTAGCCTATACCTGTGCAGATACCCTATGGATACTAAGTCTCCTTCAAGAACTAGGAGCCCTTCCAGCGATGCCGGTGCAGCTGTACTGTGACAACCTAAGTGCCACTTACATGACACGCAACCCAATCTTTCATGCTCGGACAAAGCACATCGCCTTAGACTATCACTTCCTACGAGAAAGGGTCGCTTCAGGAACTCATCACGTACAATTTGTTCCCTCTACAGCACAACTTGCCGACCTCTTCACCAAAGGGCTTCCAGTCAATCGCCATTTATCCCTTGCTTCCAAACTTGTCACCCACGGGGTGCCACGTTTGCGGGGGGATGTAGAATAGTACACGTTCTGTAGCTATTCAGTATATTGTACACTGTATTTAGTAGATAGCAACAGCAGTTATTGGACAGATGTCCATAGACAGTTACCTAGGCAGTTACTCTAGCAGTTATACTTAGATTCAGATAAGGGAGAGATAACTGTTTGTAGTTATCTCAATCCCAAGACCTGTATATATAGGCCTATCGGCACATCAATGAAATCATCAGATTTCACAGAATTCTACATTCTTTAATAAGGATCCCAGCCGATCACAGGAGATTGAGGATCAATCTCCCTGATTTGCTGGGCCTAAGTCAACAGAATCATCTCTGATTCTTTCCTGCTGTAAACCTGTATCTATTTGATTCTTTCCTAGTTTAGCTAGATGTACATACCTAGCTTAGCTCCTAGAGTTTATATATAGGACATCTGTATACAATTCTAATTATTGGAATATAACAGAAACTTTCATACCTTACATTCTTCACATGTTATGTGAGAGGACTTGGTCTCGTCGGGCTAGGTCGGTACCCAATATAAATATATATATATATATGTAATGTAACCCCAATGTAACCCCCCTCCCCCGAAATCCTTGTATATAAAAAAAAGGATATACTAGTAAGCAAAGAAAAGGAGGCTGAGTAGTAGATTGTACCATTGCAGTTTAAATAGACTTTGTTTAAGGAGGGAATCAAAGGAAGCGCACAGATTGGCTTGGACTCTTTATTTGCTCTTAATTAAGGAAACCCACTCTCGTTGTAAGCTTAGGAAGATTCTTGGTTGGGCAGCTGCTGTAATCAAGACAGAACCTACAGAGTTCATTTGTATCTTGTTTGGCTGGAAAGCTACTGTAATCAAAGAGGATCTTTTGAAGTAATTCATGACATCTTGTATGTAGGAAAGCTTAGGAAGATTTGTGTATGCCAAGGGTTTTCTCTGGTAGTTTATCAACATTGTTAGCCTGGTGAGTTTGTAGTATTGTTAGGACATTATGAAGGGTGTTTGAGGAATTTTTCTGAAGTGGGATTATACATTCCTTGCTGCCAAAAAAATAAATAGAAATTATGTTAATGCAATCAGGAATCAGGATTTGGGATTTTAGGCTAATTAGCTTGGTTTGTGTATAAGCTTATTTCAAATGTTTAGGCCTATTGAGTGAAGGGAATTTTAGTAGATTTTGTCCATGGTAGTTGCTGTTAAAAAAAAATTAACTGGAGGAAGAAGGCGAGAAAGAAGAATTAGAAAGAAGGGCTGGTATTTAAGATAGATTTATTAAAGGGATCTCCTGGAAACATTTTGGATTTTGTTTGGAAAGAAGGGGCATTGGGAAATATGGAGAAAGTGGCTGTTGGGCTGTTTGAATCTGCCTCAAAAAAATTGCTTCTTTTGGAGTCAACTCTTACCTGATACTAAAGTCTCCTCTCTCATGCCCCTGGATACCATCTAAACTCCTTTTTTAGCATATCAATCTCTATACATGATTCAAAGTACCAGCCTTAGTCTATTATCACCTAAAACTCCCTTCCAGATTTTCAGTGCCTTGTTAATTTCCCAACTTATTAATTTAAAATTACCTGCCTTGTATGTTTCCAGCCCACGATGAGATACCCAAGTTTTTCAGGAACAGTAGTCTTGGAGGATACATATTGTATTTCCAATTGGAGTTATCTTTCCCAATTGAAGCTGGTAATCAGGATCCAATTTGGATTAGAATTCCTAATTGAAGGCCGTTATTGTGGCTATATAAGGGGGCTGATGCATGTGTTTAAAGGTGAACTAGCATAGGCAATGTAAGAGAGAAAAATATTCAGAGTTCCACTCCAGGGGGAGTGAGTGGGAATACCACCTGAGTCAGGGTGAGGAATGCCACTCCGAGTTAGGGTGTGGGAATGCCGCCCCAGAAATAGGGTGAGGTAATACCACTCAGGGTGTTAAGAGACTTAGAGTGAGGGAATATTGATTTGCATAGTGTGTAAGAGAGAGGAAAAGAGATGAGAAAGTTTCCTGCATATTTGTAGGCACGTAGCCGAAACACGATAATTCGTGGTGTTGTTGATCTTCCTGCTTATTTGTTTCGATTCTAATGTTTGTTTGTGTTTCCCGTCCTTAAAACGAGATCTCAACAGCACTTCCTCCCGCCAGTGGTTGAAGTTTTCTTCAAACACCTTATGGTTTAACTACATTTTCACAAACATAAGGACAATGGGGGAAGAACATAGCCTTACATGGGTCTCCTGCCTAATACTAGGGAAAAATCCTCCAAAACAAGGATAACTTTCAGCCTAGAATAAGCCAACTTCTCCCTACTTGGAGCAAGTGAAGTGGGAATTAAGCTGTCTGTCCTTCCTTATTTTAGTCTCCCTACTGATATTATCAAATTCCTTCATGCTTATAGTCATTTCATTAATTAAAATTGGTTCATTTTTTCTTTCAGAGGGTAATTTCAATAGTATCTCTAGATTATTCACAATTATGCATAATGTTCATGCCATGCAAGTGATTTCTTTATACTTGACATGTGTTCTGACCTTATTTTTGTTTGATTTCTATTTTTCACAGGCTCCTTGTATCATTTTCATTGATGAAATAGATGCTGTTGGATCCACTCGAAAACAGTGGGAAGGGCATACAAAGAAAACATTGCATCAACTGCTTGTTGAAATGGATGGTTTTGAGCAGAATGAGGTATTTAAGCATCTTTTTGAAGCAATAGTTTTCTTTCTCATATCTCTAATTGATTTTTCATTTTATGCAGGGCATAATTCTGATGGCTGCGACAAACTTGCCTGATATTCTTGATCCGGCATTGACAAGGCCTGGAAGATTTGATAGACATGTAAGTTATTTATATCTTCTGTATATCACAGTGTCTTGTCTCTTTTCTGTTCTTTCTAGATCTGTTCCTTTAATCATTTTGAAGAAGCTCAAGGGAAAAAAGATTGCTTGATCAGGGGGGGTGCCATGCCTCTGATGAAAGAAAAAGGACGTGGGGATGGGGAATTTGATGACGAGAAGTGTGATGTTACTGGGATAAATGAGTTCCCTTTGTTATGGAGTCATTGGAAACAAATATGTGCTGCATGCCAATGTCTGGGATTCTAGTTTTGTGATTTGATCTCAAGTTGTATCCCACTGAAAGAAAATTCTCATGCAAAAAAAATTGTTTTCTTGCTGCAAATGTACGCTATGTAATGGTGAAAGGTCAAGTTTTGGGATGAGAGGTGGGCGTGGTATTCAATTAAAAACATAAATAAAAGGCAGCAGGTTAGTTCAAAACTGCGTAGACTATTTATTTATTTGATTGGAATAAGTCGATTAAAAGATAGTGAATGCCAGGCCCACTAGAAAATTGTCAGAGGAATAGTCTACTAAGTAGGTGCATTTGAAACGAGGGCAGCAATTTTTATTTTTTATTTATTTATTTATTTTTGGTTGTGTAAAGGCAATCTCTAGGTCCTGTTGCATATGGCATTATCTGCATTGCTTGGAGGTAATAGAGTTGGTTGACGGGGGAGTTTGGGGATTGATTAGATATGGAGTCATGAATGCAGCGACCAATGAGACTTATGTATGTGTAATACCTCAAAAAAGAGTATGTGGTTAGTGTAGGGGATTTTAGGCCTATAATTTCGTTCCAAGATGGATAAATGCACTTTTCTTTTCCAACAAGCAATGTGGTTAAATTTAGTGTGAAAGTATCCCCTGCGATTGAGAGAGTTTCTAGGAAATATTATTTCAAAATCAGAGGGGTATTTTTAAAAGAGACAAGTTTGGGATGGGGTTTTGATTGTAAACTGCATACTGGAGGATATAAGAGACGCATGTTGCTCCACTGCCCCATTCCTTTGACCTCGTGGAGACGACTGTTCAGGGAAATCAAAGTTAGAATACTACAATCAAAACGTATTTGACAAAAGTTTCCCAAAACACATAGTCAAATAGGTCCCTAAACAGCCGTCTCCACAAGGTTTCCTTAAACCTATTTGACTATTTCCGTGGATGACGATTTACCTTCCATCTGAAGGTGGAGATTCTCCATCAATAAGTCTACTCTCTTGTCAAAGCATGACCAATTAGGCTCTCAAATCCTAGCATTTAGCAATGCATCCACCAGACAACTTGGTGCCTTAATTCTGCGGGTGTGTTGTAGTATTCTAACTTTGATTTGTCATTTGACATGCATGTAAAGCTCTATACAAGAACATTGTATGGTCACATTAAGTGATTGGTCACTGGAAAGCAACCATACATGTGCCCTAGTTTTTCCACACATATGATCTTGAGAGGGATTATCTTCCAATTAAGCAGGCATAGTGCGTAGTGTGTGCTTTCCTATTCGGATTGCTCACACTCAAATAACAACTCATTAACTAGAAACATCAATCTAATGTTTTTTGTAGTATTTTTATCAATTGATTTTGTTTTGAAATAGCAGATTGACATATATTACTATGTAGATTGTTGTTCCTAACCCAGATGTGCGAGGTCGTCAAGAGATTTTGGAGCTCTATCTACAAGATAAACCGTTGGCTGAGGATGTGGATATTAAATCTATTGCTCGTGGTACACCAGGATTCAATGGGGCAGGTAATCTCCTTTTATTCTATTAATTATTGTTTTTGTCTTAGATTTTTATTTTCCTTTTTCTTTCTTTTGGTCAGATCTTGCAAACTTGGTAAATATTGCTGCCATCAAAGCTGCGGTTGAAGGCGCTGAGAAGTTAGCTGCTACACAGCTAGAGTTTGCTAAGGACAGGATCGTTATGGGTACTGAGCGGAAAACAATGTTCATATCTGAAGACTCGAAAAAGGTATGCTGATCCTGATACCTAGATTTTGTTGCAGTCTAGATTGTGCTGAATGTTATTTACTGAAACTGTACGCACTAAAGTTTAAAAAATTGATAAAACATTGAAAATAATCTTGCATAATGAGACTTCAGTTGCAAATCATGCAACTGTGGCAAATCATGCAATTATTGTTTTGGAGATACAGTGTAAGGACTTGATTTGTACCATCAGGTATTTTCGATTTTTTCTAATGTTGATGCTGGTTAGCACTTAGGGTGTAGAGTTGAGTTTAGGGCCTTGAATTTACCTTAACTTGGAGCTAAACCCTAAGTCTAGATGTCCTATAACTCTTCAGTATTATGTATAGACAGGTTTTTGGAGACCAATTGATAGGTTATGACACACATTATTGTATGTCTGCTAATTAAGAAAAAAAGGGGAGAAGAGCTGACTTCTCGCAAAGAAGAAGACTACATGTTTCCTCAAGAAATTTTATATAAAACAGCGCCTTTTTCTTATTGGATTTAAATTCTCTTCAGTTTAGTTCAAATAAATAAATAAGTAAAGAGAAGACTGCTGTTTTATTTCATTAGTGACTGTTTTAGAAATACCCCAAGGAGCACCTAGAGGCTCACCTCATAGCTAGGCAGCGACAAATTCCTTGAGGCGCATTTATAAAAATTGCATACATTATTTGGACTTGGAATACATATTTATTTATTTATTTTTGTAATGAGGTTTAAGTCTTTATAGCTTAAAAAGTTCTTGGCTATATTTTTCTTTTTGAAGAAAACAGACAGAACAGAAGAGATGCAAACCCTTTTGTGCCTCCTAGTTTTCCCGTGAAAGAGCTGAAGCCAACCTCCTTGTCCAATTCTCTATTCTGAACTATAAACCTAAACTTCCAAATTTCAATAATTAAGAAAAAAACTCATGGGTTAGCTCGAAATTTGTGAACTTTCTTCAGCACCACACTCAATTTTTCAACAATAAGGTATGGAGTAAGTTGGATACTTTATTTTTGGTATAATAAATAATTATCATATTTTGTTTTATTACACCTTGAAATGCTTGAAAAGCGTATGCAAACCCTTCGAGGCTTACACTTGTCTTATGCTTTTGCGGTTTAAAACACTGGCTTTGTGATGACAGAATGACCATGTCCCTTCAATAGAAACCCAAGCCCAAACTAAGGGTTTTTAATCCCAATTTTGCCTCCCACCTCCAGTCAACGCCATCTCCGCATACCTCCCTCTCTTATGTGTTTAGGTCCAAAGCTGGCTAATCCTACTTTTAATTAACATTTAACAGATGTAGCCTCATGCCTCCCATGTTAGTGATGATATTTTTATTTTTGAAGTTGGTGTAGAAGCACTATACTTAGAATATGGTAATTATGATAATACATATCATAAAGTTATACAAGAGGAAGAATAGATAAAAAAATTGTTTTGAGGGTATTATATAGAACACCTCGCCTTTGAATAGATTAATGTTGGAAAATTATAAATCATGGTTGTTGAGTAGGCACCCTACACTACGTTTTTGAAAACAATTCCCTCTGGTCATCAGTCTTAACTAACACTTTTTTATTAAGTGGGAATTAATAACGGTGTGTTTGTCTGTATAGGATGTAGTGGTCCAGATGTGTTAGGATGTTGATCTCTTATTTTCTTAGGTAGTTTAAAATACGTGTTGCATGCAGTTTCTTGTGTATTGTTATTTGCTAATATAATTGTACGCCATCCAGCTCACGGCATATCATGAAAGTGGTCACGCAATTGTTGCTTTAAATACCGAAGGGGCACATCCAATTCACAAAGCAACAATTATGCCTCGTGGATCTGCTTTAGGAATGGTCACCCAGCTCCCTTCAAATGATGATACATCGATTAGCAAGAAGCAGTTATTAGCCCGTCTCGAAGTCTGCATGGGTGGAAGAGTGGCAGAAGAGATCATCTTCGGTCAGGATCATGTCACAACCGGAGCAAGCAGTGATCTACACACAGCTACAGAGCTCGCTAACTATATGGTATTCTTTTTTCTTCTGAATGTGAAATCCATATTATCAAGATATCCTGTGGTGATGCCATTAATGTAAGGATTTTGTGTAAGAAAGATAATAAAAAATGGTCTTCTGCTTGGTTATTCCAAGTTGCACATTTTTTAAGTAGATAAAAATGTTATTTTTGGGGTGGATGTTCTTCAAATTTTTTTTTAGTACGTATAATACTCAATGGGTGAGTCCTAGGATTTGATAGGATAAATTCAATTCATCAAATTCAAGTATTTTGAAGGTAGTTTTCAGTTTGTTTTTTCACTGTAAGGGTATTAGACATAGAAGGAAAGTTATCCAATATAATGCCCTTAAAATACTAGGATTAGAAGTTGTAAAGTTTCTTTGTGTGCCTGATCCCCTTACTTCGAAAAAAACATTACTTCTACCTTGAAAATATCTTGAATTTGATGAGTTATAGAACTTAATCCAATACAATACATCAGATGAGGCCATATGCTCTTCTTTGCAATGTTTGTGTTCACAATGTTGTGGTGACTGAATAACATGTTACTCGATGACGAGGAGCACAACTGGCATTAACCCTTCGAAGATTATCCAAGGCATATTAAAGTTGGCTTTAAGTCTCAAGTTTACTTTAGTATTTTTGTTATCTAGGATTCTAGGGTATTCACATGTTTTCTGTTAGAATCTTGTGTTCTCCTAATGTTATTTTAGTTAGGAAATAAGTATATGTTTTTGGAGTTTCGCTTCTCTCTAGGTTTGTGTGATTCAACCTAACCCTAGGTGCAATCCCTAAGGCCACTACGAATGATTCCTAGAAATTTACTGGTGTGATGCTATTAGTTTCAGGTTTTCTTAGTTTATTTTATTATCACCTCTCTTCATTGTATAGATTCTCTATTGATGATACTCACTACAATGTTATATCTAGGACTAAATTTTTTGCGAGCATCAATCTTTCCTACATATTACCCATCTTTGTCTTGTGTCATAAAAAATTAGCTCTTTATGTTAACCACTTATTGACATTGTCATCTCTATGATTAAGGTATCAAACTGTGGCATGAGCGACATAATTGGGCCAGTTCATATCAAGGAACGGCCAAGTCCCGAAATGCAATCTCGTATTGATGCCGAAGTATGTTCTTTGAATCCTGAGTTTCTTTTTTGAGTTGATTATGATTTTAGTTTGGGATCTAAACTGGGTTGAATTGTTCTTCAGGTTGTGAAACTGTTGAGAGAAGCATATGATCGTGTAAAAGCCCTTTTAAAGAAGGTCAGTAACATATTTATTTATCTATGATGGGCCAGATATGTAGAACTGGATATGGTATGCATACATTAATAAAAAAAATCACCAAAACATCTTCTCCTCTTCATCTCTTCTATCAGAACCATTAAAACCCTTAACCCCTTCACCATTTTATTGAACCAGAGCAGAGCAAAGATGTGGTTGGTTAAAGTTTGACTTTATAGAAGTGTTGTTTACCCCCTAAATTATATGGGAATCTGACCATATCCATCACATATGCTTGCTTGCTATGAGCTAATCATGTTTTACCCGTATCTGAAAGTCAAATGTGTCAAATTGTTAATGAATACTGTAATGCCTTACCCAGTAAGTATCTGGCACCATTCATGTATTTGTACAACATGGTCTATGATTCAGCTTCTTCTATTACTTTGGCTCCGTAAAATTACCACAGGATATTTTATAGAAATAGTACATAAAACTTCCGAGCTACAGACAGATTCATACACAAACTCCTAACAACCCTGCACTTTGCTCATTCTGTCAATGGAACCATTGGTTCATTTGTTAAATTAAGTGGAAAAAGTAGGTCCCAGAGAGAAATATTTGGGTTTAGGTTCTTGGATTGCTGGCATTTAATAAAAGAGTTGGGCTTTCGGATTTTGGGTACTAATAAGGGTTTTGGGTTAGAATTTGGCTGAATTTTAATTAAAAAAATAAATGAAAAAAAAAATAAATGAAATAAAAAAAAATAAATGAAATAAAAAAAAATATCCAGTTTGCTTTGGTTATATTCGAGAGCCAGAAAAATGAACCCAGCTTTTAGCTTTTGTGTTCAGTGGTTCTCCAGGGAGGGTCATTTTGGGTTTGGAGGTGCGGTGGATAAGTGAATTGGTTGGTGGCTGAGATATAGGCTCTTAGTTAATCGTTTGGGTTTGTGGTTTTTGGGTTTAGGTTGAGTCCTTGTCGTTGAGACCTACTTTTCCCAAGGAAGCAGTTAGGAGATGGACTAATTAATGGCCTCACTAACAAAGTGATGGTTTTAAGGAGTTTGTGTGGGTTTCAGTCAGTCCGTTATTTTTGGTTCTAAGCCTTTATATTGTGTAGGATACTGGCAATTATGGACTTCAGTGGGGTTTGTTGTTTGACAATTTTTCAGCATGAGAAGGCATTACATGCGTTGGCAAATGCACTTTTAGAGTATGAGACCCTTAATGCAGAGGAAATTAAGCGTATTCTTCTTCCGTATCGAGAACCACAGCTGCTGCCGGAGCAACAAGAACAACAAGAAGGGAATTTTGCATTGGCTTAAACTGGGGACATTGTACAGTGTATTTGAAGTAATACGCAGGTGATTGATTCCTTAATTATCCTTTGCGCTTCCGCGCTGTAGAATCATAAGATAGAAATCATATCTGAAGCATCCTCAACTGTGTAGAGCGTAGAGTGTAGTCTCTACTTGCAAGGTTGCATTCCTTTGCAGGGTGAATTGAATTGGTACTTATGAATTTGTGTCCTGTTATAGGCATAATTTGTTCAATACGAAAATACAATGCCTCCTTTTACCCATGAAATGCCTTCTGTGCATGGTATTTGAATAAATCTGAATAAGTAAAGGCCCTTTTACAACCAGCGTTGGGGCATTTGCTCTCAAAGAGGTTTATAAAAGTGAGAGTGACTTCACAACACCTCCTGCAACATGCATTGGAGATGCTCTCAAGTGTTCACAATTTTACCTTGCGGTGCTCTACTTTTTGACTGTCTTAAGGAAAAATCTGTTTTATACGTTACCAATTTGGTAGTCATTTTCAAAATGTAATGTAGGGTTTCAATTCTCTTAAATTATACTTCAAGGAATTGAAATTAAGTCAAAGACTTCATGTAGTGCAGCCAGTAGTGTTTACGGCTTCATTTTTTTTTTTTTGGGTAAACCTCGGTGCGAGGGTGAATTTTTTGAAACAAAAAATAAGAAGTCACTAGTTAGAAGGGGACATAAATTTTATCCCATAAAGATTAAGAATAAAGCTACGGGTGTCACCTATTTTTCCATTTTTTTTGTATTCCACTATATGTGGCGTCAAGTGAGGCGTTGCATGTCATTTTTTTTTTTTTGCTAAACTATATCATCATTTTAATTTCTTATCTTAAAATTAAATGTGCAACGGACTAACCAAGATAATAGGACTTAAAAAAGGGCTGATACTAGGCCATATAACACCGCAGCTAACAAGTTAGCGATCTGCTTTTCAAGCTCATTTTTTCTGAGAATGAGGGTAACGATAAGGCCGACAATTGACAGGTTTTGTGTTGGGAAGTAAAGGAATGCGGTGGTCAATTGAACGGGCAAGAGGAAGAGCAGTGAGGGAATCAAACAACGAAGTGTACTGCACCAACAGAGGTTGAAGAGGTTGTACAATCGGGGCAAGGCTGGCGGGTTTCGGGGAAGGGAGCAAGGGAGTACATGAAAAAGTATTAGGGGTGAGAGTACGAGTAAACATAGTGGGTGGATGGGCCAGGGAGGGGAGGGTAAGTAATGCCTTGTAATTGGTACTCTCGAAATCCAGACAGTTTTATTTTTTATAAAAATTGTGAGCAATAACTCACGATTTTTTGTCGGATTTTTTAAATTTCAACAAAAGTAAAGAAATACTTATTTTATTTCTATTCCTTTCACTCTGTAAGATACTTTGAAGTTGATGGAGATTCCCTTTCGCTAAAGCCTAAACTCAGTTCGAACCATATAATAAAATTTCAATGAAATTCGAGGTTTTTTGCTTAAAAAATGCATATAAAAAAGTTAATGAGCATCATGAATGACAGGACACATCTCAAATGAAATTTAATATTTTGGCTAATGTGTTATTAA
The DNA here is from genome assembly GCA_032719365.1 of Prinsepia uniflora. Lineage (NCBI taxonomy): Eukaryota > Viridiplantae > Streptophyta > Magnoliopsida > Rosales > Rosaceae > Prinsepia > Prinsepia uniflora. The sequence continues at coordinate 70,877,699 of CM064873.1, forward strand.
ACTATTTCTCGAAATTCAGACAGTTGCATTTTTTTGAAACAATATGTGAGCTATAAACTCACGATTTTTAGTCGATTTTTTAAATTTCAACAAAAATATCGAAATACTTAATTTATTTATATTCTCTTCACTCTGTAAGATACTTTGAAGTTGAAGGGGATGTTTTCTAAGTCCACCAGACGCGAGACTCACTTTGGACACTATTACGAAATTTTAATGAAATTCAAGTCTTTTACTTAAAAAATGCATAAAAAATAGTCAATGGGCATCATGAATGGGAGGAGATGTCCCAAATGACATTCAATACTTTGGCTAATGTGCAATTAAAATATTTCATGAAACTCCAACAATTGCATTTTTTAGCCAATTTTTGAAATTTCTTAAAAAGCTTTGAAATAGTTATTTTATTTCTGTTCTCTTCGCTCTGTAAGATACTTTAAAGTTGGGGAGAATTTTTTCTAAGGCCCTTCAGACCCTAGACTCACTTTGGTCCCTGTTACGAAATTTTAATCAAATTTGACTTTTTTTCATTAAAAATGCATAAAAAATAGTTAATAGGCATCTTAAATGGCAGGACATGTCCCAAATGACAGTTAATACTTAAGCTAATCGGCAGTTAAAATATTTCACAAAATTCCGATGGTTGCATATTTTACAAAAAATGTGAGCTATAACTCACGATTTTTATTCAATTTTTTCAAAATTTTCAAAAGTACCGAAATACTTATTTCATTCCTATTCCATTCACTCTGTAAGATACTTTGAAGTTAAGGGAGATGTTTTCTAAAGACCACCAAACCCTAGATACACTTCAGACCCTATTACGAAATTTCAATTAAATTTAAGTTTTTTTGCTTAAAAAATGCATAAAAAAAATAGTTAATGGGCATCCTGAATAGTAGGATATGTCCCAAATGACATTTAATACTTTTGCTAATCGACAGTTAAAATATTTCATGAAATTTTGACAGTTGTATTTTTCTACAAAAAATGTGAGCTATAACTCACGATTTTTGGTCGATTTTTTCAATTTCTTCAAAAGCATCGCAATACTTATTTCATTCTTATTCCCTTCACTCTGTAAGATACTTTGAAGTTAAGGGGGATGTTTTCTAAATTCCACCAGACCCTAGACTCACTTCGGAACCTATTACAAAACATAAAAAATAGTTAATGAGCATCGTGAATGGCAAGACATGTCCCAAATGGCATTTAATACTTTCTGTAATCGGCAGTTAAAATATTTCACGAGATTTGGACCATTGTATTTTTCTACAAAAAAATGTGATCTATAACTCATGATTTTTGGTCGATTTTTTTTTTTAATTTATTCAAAAGCATCAAAATACTTATTTTATTTATATTCCCTTCACTCTGTAAGATACTTTGTAGTTGAAGGTGATGTTCTCTAAAGACCGCCAGACCCTAGACTCACTTCAGACCCTATTACGAAATTTAAATGAAATCCGATTTTTCTTGCTTAAAAAATGCATAAAAATAGTTAATGGGCATCCTGAAAGGTAGGACATGTCCCAAATGGTATTTAGTACTTTGGCTAATGTGCAGGTAAACTATTTCTAGAAATCCACAAACAATTTTATTTTTCACAAAAAATGTAAGCTTTTAACTCACGATTTTGAGTCATTTTTTGAAATTTCTTCAAAAGTATTGAAATAGTTCTTTTATTTCCATTCTCTTCGCTCTCTATGATACATTGAAGTTGTGGTGGATGTTATCTAAAGACCTTCAGACCCTAAACTCACTTTTGACCTTGTTACGAAATTTCAATCAAATACGAGTTTTTTTTTGGCTTAAAAATGCATAAAAAATAGTTAATGGGCATCCGAGATGGCAGGACATGTCCCAAATGACAATTAATACTTAGGCTAATCGACAGTTAAAATATTTCACAAAATTCTAATAGTTACATTTTTTACAACAAAATGTGAGTTATATATAACTCAAGATTTTTAGTCAATTTCTTCAAAAGTATCGAAATATTTATTTCATTCCTATTCCCTTCACTCTGTAAGATGCTATGAAGTTGAGGGCGATGTTTTTTAAAGACCACCAAACCCTAGACTCACTTTGGACCTTATTATGAAATGTTAATGAAATTCAAGTTTTTTTTGGCTTAAAAATTGCATAAAAAATAGTTAATGGGCATCCTGAATGGTAGGACACATGTCCCAAATGGCATTTAACATTTTAGCTAATTGGCAATTAAAATATTTTACGAAATTTCGACAGTTGAATGCGAGCTAGAACTCACAATTTTTAGTTGATTTTTTAAATTTCTTCAAAAGTATAAAAATACTTATTTTATTTCTATTCCCTTTACTCTGTAAGATAATTTGTAGTTGAGGGTGATGTTCTCTAAAGACCGCCAGACCGTAGACTCCCTTTAGACTTTGCTACAAAATTTAAATGAAATTAGATTTTTTTGGCTTATAAAAAACATAAAAAATTAGTTAATGTGCATCTTGGAAAGTAGGACATGTCCCAAATAGCATTTAATACTTTTTCTAATCGGCAGTTAAAATATTTCACGAAATTTCGACCGTTGCATTTTTCTACAAAAAATGTGAGTTATAACTCACGATTTTTAGTCGATTTTTTAAATTTATTCAAAAGCATCAAAATACTAATTTAATTTCTATTCCCTTGACTCTGTAAGATACTTTGTAGTTGAGGGTGATGTTCTCTAAAGATCATCAGACCCTAGACACACTTCAGACCCTGTTACGAAATTTCAATGAAATTCAATTATTATTTTTGCATCAAAAACATAAAAAATAGTTAATGAGCATCCTGAAAGGTAGGACATGTCCCAAATGACATTTAATACTTTGGCTAATGTGCAGGTAAACTATTTCTCGAAATTCAGAAACAGTTTTCTTTTTCACAAAAACTGTGAGATATAACTCACGATTTTTTGTCGATTTTTTAAATTCAACAAAAGCATCGAAATGAGAATTTTATTTCTATTCCTTCACTCTGTAAGATACTTTGAAGTTGATGAGAATGTTTTCTAAAGACCGCTAGATCCTAGACTCACTTCGTACCATATTATAAAATTTCAATGAAATTCGAGTTTTTTTTTCTAAAAAAATGCATTTAAAAAAGTTAATGAGCATCATGAATGGCAGAATACGCCTCAAATGATATTTAATACTTTGGCTAATGTGCTGTTAAACTATTTCTCGAAATCCAGACAGTTACATTTTTTGCAAAAATATGTGAGTTATTACTCATGATTTTTAGTCGACTTTTTAAATTTCTTCAAAAGCATCAAAAAAATATATTTTATTTATATTCTCTTTATTGTATAAGATACTTTGAAGTTGAGGTGTATGTTTTCTAAAGACACCCAGACCGAAGACTCACTTTGGACCCTGTTACGAAATTTCAATGAAATTCAAGTTTTTTGCAAAAAAATGCATAAAAAATAGTTAATGGGCATCCTGAATTGCAGGAGATATCCCAAATAACTTTTAGTACTTTGGATAATGTGTAACTAAAATATTTCACGAAATTTCGACAGTTGTATTTAAAAAAAAAATTGAGTTTTAACTCACGGTTTTTAGTCGGCGTTTGAAATTTCTTAAAAAACATCGAAATAGTTATTTTTGTTTCAATTATCTTCGCTCTGTAAGATACTTTTAAGTTGTGGGGGATGTTTTCTAAAGAGCTTCAGACCCTAGATTCACTTTGGACCATGTTACGAAATTGCAATGAAATTCGAGTTTTTTTCCTTTATAAATGCATAAAAAATAGTTAATGGACGCCCTGAATCGCAGGACATGTCCTGAATGGCAGGACATGTTCCAAAAGGCATTTAATACTTTGGCTTGTCGGCAGTAAAAATATTTCACGAAATCTAATAGTTGCATTTTTAAAAAAAGAAATGTGAGTTATAACTCGCGATTTTTAATCGATTTTTTCAATTTCTTCAAAAGTATCGAAATACTTATTTAATTCCTATTCCCTTAACTCTATAAAATATTTTGAAGTTGAGGGGGATGTTTTCTAAGGACTGGCAGACCCTAGACTCACTTCGGACCCTGTTACGAAATTTCAATGAAATTCGAGTTTTTTTTTGCTTAAAAAATGCATAAAAAATAGTCAATTGGCATCTTGAATGGCAGGACATGTTCCAAATGGCATTTAATACTTTCGCTAATCGAAAGATTGAAAGTTAAAATATTTCACGAAATTTCGACAGTTGCATTTTTCTACAAAAAATGTGAGCTATAACTCACTATTTTTAGTCGATGTTTTAAATTTCTTCAAAAGCATCAAAATACTTTTTTTTTTAATTTCTATTCCCTTCACATTGTAAGATACTTTGTAGTTGAGGGTGATGTTCTCTAAAGACCACCAGACCATAGACTCATCTCAACAATCACGATATCAGCGCTACGTGTACGACTCAGGATTACATGTAATACCCGGTCTTGGAAGCAAGAATGGTGAGCAAAACCCGTGAGCTTAGAAAGGCAAGATTGATGAACAATCCCACATCGCTTGGGGAGGGAAATGTGAAGTACCTTATATGTGTGGGCACGTATCTATCTAACACAAGGCGTTTTGGGAGCTCATTGGCTTTGGATTCCATGGGAACTTCAAAGTTAAGCAAGTTGAGACTGGTACAATTTCAGGATGGGTAACCTACTGGGAAGTTGCACGTGAGCTCCCGAAAATAAAACCGTGAGGGCGAGGAAGCCCAAAGCGGACAATATTGTGCTATATGGGTCGAGTTGTGACAGAATGGTATTAAAGCTGGAACCCGATCGGAAGTGTGCCAGCGAGGACGCTGGGCCCCAAATGGGGTGGATTGTAATAACCGATCTTGGAAGCAAGAACGGTGAACAAGACCCGTGAGCTTGAGAAGCAAGAACGGCGAGTAAGACTCGTGAACTTAGAAAGGCAAGATCGGTGAACAATCTCACATCGCTCGGGGAGGGAAAAATGAAGTGCCTTATATGTGTGGGCACGTATCTATCTAACACAAGGCCTTTTGGGAGCTCATTAGCTTTGGATTCCTTAGGAACTCCAAAGTTAAGTGAGTTGAGGCTAGTGCAATCTCAGGATGGGTAACCTACTGGGAAGTTGCACGTGAGCTCCCGAAAACAAAATTGTGAGGGCGAGGAGGTCCAAAGCGGACAATATTGTGTTAGATGGGTCGGGTCGTGACATTACACATCCGAATATATACCATGCTCGGAGCCCGTGGTTCGACGTCTAGGTGCTCTAACTCAGGATCACACATCACACATGATGGTGACGTCTGAACGATGACATCTACAATATCGGAACCCCTGGCTCGACGTCTGCAAAATGTCCATCTCTGACACTCTTACAGGTAGTGTCCCCGTGACCTCTCCAGGATCACACATCCCACTGGATGGTCGACGTCTGGAGGCTATCATCACATCATAGAGGATGGTCGTGTGGAAAATATTTCACATCATCTCAAAACATCTCAATAGGGTCTACGCCCAGAATATAAGTTCATCAATTCAGTTTCCACAAAACCATCGTAAAAATAGTGTTTGAAACACTTCATAAATCTAGGATTTCTCGAATCCTATCAAATCTACAAATGGGTCACATGCCTGATATATCATTTCACAAATCTCATAACTGGGTCACAGTTTGATACATTTCACGTTTGACTATACTCTAAGTCAAACCGTAAATCAACCGGGACACAAGCCCGAACAAATTTCCAAATCTGAAAACCATTTCATTATTCAAATCATTTTTCCAAATCCCCTTTTACTGTAATCCAAGTCAAAGTCCATATCCAACTGGGACTCAAGCCCGAATATCGATTTCACACATATTTGTGAAACCATTAATATCACATAAACACATGCACGTAAAATACTCGGCCTAAACCCAAGTATCATATAAAACAGAAATCTCGAACTACATGTAAAATCGCATTTTCTACAAAAATGCGAAACAAATCATATTTAAATCATATGCAATCTATGCATCTCAAATCATATTCATAAAACATATAAAACAATTATGCATGCATCATTTCATAAAACAAAGTCCATTCACAGACCGTTCGTGCTGCGCGCTTCCAACCTGCACCGTAAGCCACTTCGGGGCTAATCCATACTCTCTGGGACGTCCGGATCTGTCCAAATCACATCCAAAGGTCACTATCAACTTATACAAGTCCATATCAAAGACCCCTAACTATCTCGAAATAGTACACGTGTCCCGAACATGCTTCCCGAGGCTAAAAACCTCTAAATGACCTATCAAACGATCTCTGATCTACCCGAAACCACCACCATTGGATTCAGAACTTCGAAACTTTTTGAACAAGACCAGTTTTACCTCGATATTTATGCTAACGCATCGTTCAAATTTCGGCCAATCGAAAAGTCAACGCTAACGCCAGCGGTCAAAGTTAACGCTGACGTCATCAAAATCAACGGTCAAAGTCAACGCTGATGTCATCAAAGTCAATACTAACGTCAGCAAAGTCAATGCTTACGTCATTGACGATGTCATTATGCTCACCGGAGACGACTGGCAGCACCATCGTGCGTTGCCGTCTGGTTCGGCTGGTGGTGGTCGGAATCCTCCATTTTTTTCCCAATTTTTCAAACAATCATAACTCTCTCATTTCTCAACCAAATCTTACGTTCTATATATGAAAATCTATCTACTTGAGCCAAGGAATCCAAATCTGAACCCATAATTGAGAGAACTACCTGATTTTGAAGATATGGGCTCTCAAGTTTTGGTCAAACTTCGAACTCTTGTTCCGGCCACTCCCGTCGTCCAAAACCTTTCCTTTTTGCACCTACAGGCTCGTATGAGCTCCAAGAACATGAATATAGGCTTATAATCGATCCAAAACATCAAAATCACAAGCCCAAATTAAACACCCCCCATGGCCTTACCTTTTCAGTGGCTTCCTTCGCCATCCACGGCGGCTCCGCCATCTCTCAACCTCTCCATCTCACTCCCTCACTCTATCTCTCTCTCCCTGGTCCAAAAGATGAAGCAAGAAGATGGAATGGTTTGGGTTTGGGTGGGTACTATTTTGGGATGAAGAAATGAAGATGAAAATGAAGATGATGATATGGGATGATGCATGTATGTGTGGGTATGGATCAATGAATGAGTGACACTTGTCACTTATTTATTAGTCCATAGGAGCTATTTTGGGTCCCACTAAAGACAAACCAATTTGAAAACCGTACAATCGTGAATAGTTCTCGAAACCATCCTTGACCTGTAACTTTCCTATACGATGTCCGATTTCGACTTGCCGCCTGCTCGTCTCAATATATGTAATGGTTCTCGGTCCACGTGCACTTGACTTACTGGGTCAAAAGTCAACTTTTTTACATGGGGCAAAATCGAAATTTTACTTCGATTGTCCGATAATTCTCGATCACTCCCGATTAATCCTTACTTAATCCTTAATTAATTCTTATTAAGCACTAAATTCGGAACGGATTGTTACAACCAGACCCTAGACTCATATCGGACTCTAGTACGAAATTTCAATGAAATTCGAGTTTTTTTTTCCTAAAAAAATGCATGAAAAATAGTTAATGGGTATCCTGAATGGCAGGACATGCTCCAAATGACATTTAATAGTTTGGATAATCGATAGTAAAAATATTTCACGAAATCCAATAGTTGCATTTTTTTTCAAAAAATATGAGCTATAACTCACGATTTTCACTCGATTTTTTCAATTTCTTCAAAAGCATAGAAATACTTATTTCATTCCTATTCCCTTCACTCGGTAAAATACTTTGAAGTTGATGGGGATGTTTTCTAAAGACCACCAAACCCCAAACTCACTACAGACCCCAATATGAAATTTCAATGAAATTCGAGTGTTTTTGCTTAAAAAATTCATAAAAATAGTTAATGGTCATCTTGAATGGCAGGACATGTTCCAAATGACATTTAATACTTCGCTAATCGACAGTTAAAATATTTCTTGATATTCCGACAGTTTCATTTTTCTACAAAAAAATGTGTAACTCACGATTTTTAGTTGATTTTCTAAATTTCTTCAATAGCATTAAAATACTAATTTAATTTTTATTCCCGTCAGACCCTAGACACACTTTATACTCTGTTATGGAATTTCAATGAAATCCGATCTTTTTTTTGCTTAAAAAATCATAAAAAAAATAGTTAATGGGCATCTTGAAAGGTAGGACATGTCCCAAATGGAATTTAATACTTTCGCTAATGTGCAGGTAAACTATTTCTCGAAATCCAAAAACAGTTTTCATTTTCACAATAAAAGTGAGATATAACTCACAATTTTTTGTCGATTTTTTAAATTCAACAAAAGCATTGAAATGCGAATTTTAATTCTATTCCCTTCATTCTGTAAGATACTTTGAAGTTAATGGAGATGTTCTCTAAAGACCGCTAGATCCTAGACTCACTTTGTACTCTATTACAAAATTTCAATGAAATTCGAGTGTTTTTGTTAAAAAAATGCATATAAAAAAGTTAATGAGCATCATGAATGACAGGACACGCCTCAAATGACATTTAATATTTTGGCTAATGTGCTGTTAAACTATTTCTCGAAATCCAAACAGTTGCATTTTTTTGCAAAAATATGTGAACATCACGATTTTTAGTTGATTTTTTAAATTTCTTGAAAAGTATCGAAATGCATATTTTATTTCTATTCTCTTCATTCTATAAGATACTTTGAAGTTCAGGGGTATGTTTTCTAAAGACACCCAGACCGAAGACTCTTTGCACCCTGTTACGAAACTTCAATGAAATTCAAGTTTTTTGCTTTAAAAATGCATAAAAATAGTTAATGGGCATCCTGGATGGCACGAGATATCCCAAATGACATTTAGTACTTTGGCTAAAGTGCAATTAAAATATTTCACGAAATTCCGACAGTTGCATTTTTTTTTACAAAAATGTGAGCTTGAACTCACGATATTTAGTCGTCGTTTGAAATTTCTTACAAAATCATCGAAATAGTTATTTTTCTTTCAATTATCTTCGATCTGTAAGATACTTTTAAGTTATGGGGGATGTTTTTAAAGATCTTCAGACCCTAGACTCACTTTGGACCCTGTTACGAAATTTCAATGAAATTCGAGTTTTTTTTCTTTTATAAATGCATAAAAAATAGTTAATGGGCATCCTGAATGGCAGGACATGTCCTGAATGGCAAGACATGTTCCAGATGGCATTTAATACTTTGGCTAGTCGGTAGTAAAAATATTTCACAAAATCTGATAGTTGCATTTTTTTCAAAAAATGTGAGCTATAACTCGCGATTTTTCGTCAATTTTTCCAATTTCTTCAAAAGCATGGAAATTCTTATTTCATTCCTAGACTCACTTTGGACCCTATTACGAAATTTTCAATGAAATTCGAGTTTTTTTTTTTTGCTTGAAAATGCATAAAAAATAGTTAATTGTCATCTTGAATGGCAGGACATGTCCCAAATGACATTTAATACTTTCGCAAAGTAGAAGTTAAAATATTTCACGAAATTCCGACCATTGCATTTTGCTACAAAAAATTTGAGTTATAACTCACGATTTTTACTAGATTTTTTAAATTTCTTGTAAAGCATCAAAATACTTTTTTTATTTTATTCCCTTCACTCTGTAAGATACTTTGTGGTTGAGGATGATGTTCTCTAAAGACCGCCAGACCCTCTACTCACTTCAGACCCTAATACGAAATTTCACGGAAATCCAATTTTTTTTTTAAACATAAAAAAAAATGTTAATGGGCATCGTGAAAGGTAGGACATGTCACAAATGTCATTTAATTCTTTGGCTAATGTGTAGGTAAACTATTTCTCGAAATCCACAAACAATTTTCTTTTTCACAAAAAATGTGAGCTAGAACTCACAATTTTTTAAATTTCAACAAAAAACAACGAAATACTTATTTTATTTCTATTTCATTCACTCTATCAGATACTTTGAAGTTGATGGGGGTTTTCTATAAAGACTGCTAGATCCTAGGCTCACTTCGGCCCTTATTACAAAATTTTAACGAAATTCGAGTTTTTTTCCTTAAAAAATGCATATAAAAAAGTTAATGAGCATCATGAATGGTAGGACACGTCTCAAATGGCATTTAAAGCTTTTGCTAATGTGTTGTTAAACTATTTCTCGAAATCCAGATAATTGCATTTTTTGCAAAAAATTGTGAGCTATAACTCACAATTTTTAGTTGAATTTTTAAATTTCATCAAAAGCATCGAAATACTTATTTTATTTCTATTATCTTCACTCTGTAAGGTACTTTGAAGTTGACGGGGATGTTTTTTAAAGACAACCAAACCCTAGACTCACTTTGGACAATGTTATGAAATTTCAACGAAATTCATGTTTTTTACTTAAAAAATAGTTAATGGGCATCCTGAATGGCAGGAGATGTCCCAAATGACATTTAATACTTTGTCTAATGTGCATTTAAAATATTTCATGAAATTCTGACTGTTGCATTTTTTATAAAAAAAAAATGTGAGATTTAACTCACGATTTTTAGTTGGTTTTTGAAATTTATTCAAAAGCTCTGAAATACTTCTTTTATTTCCATGCTCTTCGCTCTGTATGATACTTTGAAGTTGTGGCGGATGTTTTCTAAAGTCCTTCAGACCTTAGACTCACTTTTGACCCTGTTACGAAATTTCAATCAAATACGAGTTTTTTTTTTTTGCTTAAAAAATTTATACAAAAAAGTTAATGGGCATCCTAGATGGCAGGACATGTCCCAAATGGCAGTTAATACTTTGGCTTTCCAGTAGTTAAAATATTATAAAATATTTCCCTAGTTGCATTTTTTACAACAAAATATAAGCTATAACTCAAGATTTATAGTCAATTTTTTCAATTTTTTCAAATAATCGAAATACTTATTTCATTCATATTCCCTTCACTCTGTAAGATACTTCGAAGTTGAGGGGAATGTTTTTTAAAGGCCACCATACTCTATACTCACTTCAAACCATGTTGCAAAATTTCAATGAAGTTCGATTTTTTTTGCATAAAAAACTTAAAAAATAGTTAATGGGTATCCGAAATGGTAAGACATGTCCCAAATGGCATTTAATACTTTGGATTATGTGCGGGTAAACTATTTCTCGAGTTTTTTTGCTCAAAAAATGCATAAAAATTAGTTAATGGGCATCATGAATGACATGACATGTTCCAAATGGCATTTAATACTTTGGCTAAATGGCAGTAAAAATATATCACGAAATACGATAGTTGCATTTTGTTCAAAAAATGTTAACTCACGATTTGTAGTCGATTTTTTAAATTTCTTCAAAAGCTTCGAAATACTTATTTCATTCCTATTCCCTTAACCGTGTAAAATACTTTGAAGTTGAGGGAGATATTTTCTAAAGACCACCAGACCCTAGACTCACTTCGGACCCTATTACGAAATTTCAATGAAATTCGAGTTTTTTTTGCTTAAAATGCATAAAAAATAGTTAATTGGCATCTTGAATGGCAGGACATGTCCCAAATGACATTTAATTTTCGCTAATCGGAAGTTAAAATATTTCACGAAATTCCAACCGTTGCATTTTTCTACAAAAAATGTGAGCTATAACATACGATTTTTAGTCGATTTTTTAAATTTCTTCAAAAGCATCAAAATACTTTTTTTATTTCTATTCCCTTTACTCTGTAAGATACTTTGTACTTGAGGGCGATGTTCTCTAAAGACCGCCAGACCCTTTACTCACTTTAGACCCAGTTACTAAATTTCAATGAAATCCGATTTTAAAAAACAAAAACATAAAAAATGGGCATCCTGAATGGTAGGACATGCCACAAATGGCATTTAATTCTTTGGCTAATGTGTAGGTAAACTATTTCTCGAAATCCACAAACATTTTTCTTTTTCACAAAAAAAATGTGAGCTAGAACTTAAGATTTTTTGTCGATTTTTTAAATTTCAACAAAAGCATCAATGGGTTTGTTCACTCTATCAGATACTTTGAAGTTGATGGGGTTGTTATCTAATGACCGCTAGATCCTAGGCTCACTTCGGCCCTTATTACAAAATTTCAATGAAATTCGAGTTTTGTTTGCTTAAAAAATGTATATAAAAAAGTTAATGAGCATCATGAATGACAGGACACGTCTCAAATGATGTTTAATACTTTGGCTAATGTGCTATTAAATTATTTCACGAAATCCAGACAGTTGATTTTTTTGCAAAAATATGTGAGAGCTACTCACGATTTTTAGTCGATTTTTTAAAATTTTTTCAAAACCATTGAGATACTTATTTTATTTCTATTCTCTTCACTCTATAAGTTACTTTGAAGTTGAGGGGGGTGTTTTCTAAAGACAACCAGACCCTAGACTCACTTTAGATCATATTACGAAATTTCAATGAAATCCATGTTTTTAGCTTAAAAAATGCATAAAAATAGTTAATGGGTATCCTGAATGACAGGTGATGTCCCAAATGACATTTAATACTTTGGCTAATGTGAAATTAAAATATTTCATGAAATTCCAACAATTTCATTTTTAAAAAATTTGAGCTTAAACTCATGATTTTTAGTCGGTTTTTGAAATTTCTTCAAAAACATCGAAATAGTTATTTTATTTCCATTCTCTTCATTCTGCAAGATACTTTGAAGTTGTGGGGGATGTTTTCTAAAGACTTTCTGACCCTAGACTCACTTTGTGTAAGGACCCGTCCCGAATCTATTGGATAAATTAAGGTTAATGAAAAATTATCGAGAATTAATTAAGGACCAATTGAGATTAGTCGAGGATTACTGGGCGATCGAGGTAAAATCACAATTTTACCCCTGAAAAGGGTGAAAAAGTTGACTTTTGATTTGGGAGGTCCAATGTACGTGGACCGATGACCGTTACGTAGATCGAGACGATACAATTCCGTAGACAGGCAGTATGGCGAAATCGGACATCGTACGAGAAATTTACGGGTCATAGAAGGTTCAATTGCATTTACGGTGGCATGATTTTCAAAAGGGTTTGTCTTTAGTGGGCCCCCAAAATATTAGTTTTGGGACCATAGGATGAGTGACACTTGTCACCCACCCTATGGCCCATTTAATTAGTACATGCATCTCACCATCATCTTCATTTTTTCCCTTCATTCTTCCTCAAACCCGTACCCACCACCACAACCATCATCTTCTTCATGTTTTTCTTGAGAGTGTGAGATAGAGAGTGAGAGGGAGAGACGGAGAGGCAAATAGGGACGGCAGCAGGACGGCTGGGCCGTTGTGGACGACGGAGGAACCATGAAACAAGGTAAGCCGTGGGTTTTTTGGGATTTGGGTTTTGGTTTTCGTTGTTTTGGATCAATTCTAAGCCCATGGTTGTGTTCTGGAGCTCATATGAGCCCGTAGGTTCAAGAATTGAAGGTTTTGGACGACGGGAGTGGCCAGAACAAGAGTTCAAAGTTTGTCCGAAACTTTGGGAGACCATATCTTCAAAACCATGTACTTTCTCTCAATTTTAGGTTCAAATTTGGATTCCTTGGCTCGAGTAGATAGATTTCCATATATAGAACGTAGGATTTGGTTGAGAAATGAGAGAGTTGTGAAGGTTTGAAAATTTGGACAAAAATGCTGGATTCGAACCAGACGGCGGCGCACGACAGCGCCAGCTGTCTTCTCCGACGAGCCTGATGTCGTCAGTAGCTGACGTCGGCGTTGATCGTTGACTTTGATTTCGTCAGCGTTGACTTTGACCATTGAGTTTGATGATGTCAGTATTGACTTTGACCGTTGATCGCCGACGTCAGCGTTAACTTTTTAGCTAACCGAACTTTGATCGGCGTGTGGGGTGTATGGGCACGAATTTCGAGGTCAAACTGGTCTTTTTCAAAAGTTTTTGACGTTCTGAATCTAATTGTGGTGGTTTCAGGTCGATTGGAGATCGTTTGATAGGTTATTTAGAGATTTTTAGCCTCGGGAAGCGTGTTCTGGACATGTGTACTGTTTCGGGATAGTTAGGGGTCTTTAATATGGACTTGTATAGGTTGATAGTGACTTTTGGATGTGATTTGGATAGATCCGAATGTCTCGGAGATGATGGATTAGCCCCGGATTGGCTTACTGTGCGGGTTTCGGAGTGCGCAGCATGGACGGTCTGTGAGTGGACGTTTGATTTATAAATTTGATGCATGCATAACTGTTATATATGTTTTATGATCATGATTTGAGATGCATTGATTTCATAGGATTTAAATATGATTTGTTGGGCATTTCGTAGAAAATGGTATATTACACGTAGTTCGAGATTTCTGTTTTTATATGTTATTTGAGTTTAGGCCGAGTATTCTACGTGCATGTGTTTTATGTGATTTTGATGGTTTCACGGAGAGGCGTGAAACCGAGGATTGATTATCGATTTTGAATGATTTCACGGAGATTCCTGAAATCGGTATTCGAGAATGAGTCCCAGTCGGATGTTGACTTTGACTTGGATAATAGTCAAAGGGCATTTGGAAAATGATTTGAATAATGAAACAGTTTTTGGATTTGGCTATGTGTTCCGGGCTTGAGTCCCAGTTGATTTACGGTTTGACTTAGAGTATAGTCAAATGCGAGGAAATGATATCAGGCTGTAACCCAGTTATGGTTTATGAAAGATATTTCGGGCATGAGACCCAGTTATGAATTTGATAGGATTCGAAGAATCCTGGATTTATGAAGTGTTTCTAGACACTGTTTTTATGATGGTTTTGTGGAAACGGATGAGATTATATCGGGGCGTAGACCCCTGTGAGATGATTTGAGATGAATTGTGAAATTTTTTCCACAAGACCATCCTCTATGATGTAATGATAGCCTCTGGACGTCGACCATCCAGTGGGATGTGTGATCTTGGAGAGGTCACAGGGACACTACATGCAGGAGTATCGTAGATGGACATTTTGCAAACATCGACCATCATGTAAGATGTGTGATCCTCTAGATGTCATCGCGCAGACGTCGACCATCCTGTGTGATGTGTGATCCTAAGTTAGAGCACCTAGACGTCGAGTCGCGAGCTCCAAGCCTGATGTATATTTGGATGTGTAATCCTGAGTCGCACGCGTATCGCTAATATTGTGACTGGTGACAATGTGAGATGATTAGATATTTGATAAAGAGGATTGATGAACATGTTTTCATGAGACTCCGGATGTGAGTCTATGTATCGAGCAAAGACCCTATTATGATGTTTTACGAGATTGAGTTGGGCTGAGACCCGCATGGTTTTGATTTGGGCTCAGACCCTATGTGATTTGGTTTTGAGCAGAGACCCTGCTGAGGAAATGGCTTTGATTGAAAAGCATTTTTCACTGGGATTTGATTTGAAAAACAAATGTCTTGCTTTTAAGAAAGTATTTAAAATATTGTTTTCTAATGCATGCATACTTTTACGTGAAGGATATAAATGGTTATTTCGGAAATTGTTTTGATAAATTGTTATTTTTGTCCACTCACATTTTTTAATGTTTTTTATACCCTTCAAATTGATCAAGGATGCGGGCTGTAGCAGAGACCGAGACATCACATGTCGTTGCACACTCCACAGATCTCTGCGCACTCTGGGTAATCCTGAGCGGATTACCATTTTATCCCTGGTCCGTGACGTGGTGTCCGACAAGAGCAGGGCACATCACACGACAAACCATGGGGATTGGGATGGGTCCTATCACTTTGGACCCTGTTACGAAATTTCAATCAAATTCGAGTTTTTTTTTTTGTTTAAAAAATAGCTAGTGGGCATCCTAAATAGCAGCACATGTCAAAAATGACAGTTAATACTTTGGCTCTTCGGAAGTTAAAATATTTCACAAAATTTCGATATTTGCAATTTGTACAAAAAATGTGAGCTATAACTCACGATTTTTAGTTGATTTTTTCAACTTCTTTAACAGTATCAAAATAATTATTTCATTCCTATTCCCGTCACTCTGTAAAATACTTTGAATTTGAGGGGTATGTTTTTTTAAGGCCACCAGATCCTAGACTCACTTGAGACCCTATTACGAAAATTTAATTCAATTCAATTTTTTTTTTGCTTAAAAAATGCACAAAAATAGCTAATGAGCATCCTGAATGGCAGGACATGTACCAAGTGGCATTTAATATTTTTCCTAATCGGTAGTTAAAATATTTCATGAAATTCCGACAGTTGTCTTTTACTACAAAAAATGTGAGCTATATAACTCACGATTTTTAGTCGATTTTTTAAATTTCTTCAAAAGTATCTAAATACTTATTTTATTTCTATTCCCTTCCCTCTATAAGATACTTTGTAGTTGAGAGTGATGTTCTCTAAAGACCACCAGACCCTAAACTCACTTCAGATCATATTACGATATTTCAATTAATTTCGATTTTTTTGCTTTAAAAAACATAAAAAATAGTTAATTGGCATCCTGCAAGGTAGGACATATCCCAAATGACATTTGATAATTTGGCTAAAGTGCAGGTAAAATATTTCTCGAAATCCAGAAAGTTTTATTTTTTAAGTTATAATTCACGATTTTTTGTCGATTTTTTAAATTTCAACAAAAGCACTGAAATACTTATTTTACATCTATTCAGTTCACATTGTAAGATACTTTGAAGTTGATTTGGATGTTCTCTAAAGAGCGCTAGATCCTAAACTCACTTCGGACCCTATTATAAAATTTCAATGAAATTAGAGTTTTTTGCTTAAAAAACACATATAAAAAAATTAATGAGCATCATGAATGGAAGGACACGTCTCAAATGACATTTAATACTTTGGCTAATGTGATGTTAAACTATTTCTCAAAATCCAAATATTTGCATTTTTTATAAAAAAAAAATGTGAGTTTTAACTTACGATTTTTATTCAGTTTTTGAAGTTTCTTCAAAAGCAACGAAATAGTTGTTTTATTTCCATTCTCTTCGCTCTGTAAGATATTTTGAAATTGTGGGGTATGTTTTCTAAAGGCCTTCAGACCCTAGACTCACTTCGGACCCTGTTACGAAATTTCAATGAAATTCGATTTTTTTGATAAAAAAACATAAAAAATAATTAATGGGCATCTTGAAAGGTAGGACATGTCCCAAATGGCATTTTATAATTGGGCAAATGTGCAGATAAACTATTTCTCGAAATCCAGACAGTTTTATTTTTTACAAAAAATGTGAGCTTTTTTTTACAAAAAACGTGAGCTCTAAATCACGGTTTTTTTTTTCCATTCTCTTCGCTCTGCAAGATACATTGAAGTTGACGGGGATGTTCTCTAAACACCACTAGATCCTAGACTCACTTTGGACCCTATTACAAAAATTCAATGAAATTCGAGTTTTTTTTTCTCAAAAAAATGCATATAAAAGAGTTCATGAGCATCAAGAATGGTAGGAGGACACGTCTCAAATGACATTTAATACTTTGGCTAATGTGCTGTTAAACGATTTCTCGAACTCCTGCCACTTGCATTTTTTGCAAAAATATGTGAGTTATAACTCATGATTTTTAGTCAACTTTTTAATTTCTTCAAAAGCATCAAGATACATATTTTATTTCTATTCTCTTCATTCTATAAGATACTTTGAAGTTGAGGAGTATGTTTTCTAAAGACACCCAGACCGTAGACTCACTTTGGTCCCTCTTACGAAATTTCAATGACATTCGAGTTTTTTGCTTAAAAAAATGCATAAAAATTAGTTAATGGGCATCCTGAATAGTAGGAGATGTTCCAAATGACATTTAATCCTTTGGCCAATGTGCAATTAAAATATTTCATGATATTCCACCAGTTGCAATTTTTTACAAAAATGTGAGCTTTAACTCACGATTTTTAGTCGCCGTTTGAAATTTCTTAAAAAGCATCGAAATAGTTATTTTTGTTTCAATTCTCTTCGCTTTGTAAGATACTTTTGGGGGATGTTTTCTAAATAGCTTCAGACCATAGACTCACTTTGGACCCTATTATGAAATTTCAATGAAATTCGAGTTTTTTTCCTTTATAAATGCATAAAAAAATAGTTAATGAGCATATTGAATGGCATGACTTGTTACAAATGGCATTTAATACTTGGTGTACAACCCGTCCCGAGAGTCGGGATTAGTGGAGTGATTAAGGTGGGATTAGCAGGGCTAATCGGTGGTTAGTTGGTCCCGATAAGGTCATTGGCTTAGAATGACGATTTTGCCCCTAGTTCGGGCAAAAAGTTGATTTTTAGTTCGGGTGGTCAAGTGGACTTTGACCGGTGACCAGGACATAGTTTAGGACGTCACGAACCCATAGGCAGGTGGCATGCTTGATTCCGACATCCGAGGAGGAAGTTGTGATGTTCGGAAGGTTGGGGGCATAACCGTAATTTGGGTAAAATAGGGGGAATAGTTGACTTTTTGTATAATCGGGTTTTGAGATGTTGACCTAGGATGGTTAGATAGATCTCGTCGTCCTGAGTTCGATGACAGGCGGCACGTATTCATCGGACTTATGAGGTGTGAGATACGGGTCTAGAAAGGTAGTGGCAAAACCGTAATTTTGAGTTAAAATAGACACGGGCAGAGAGACTGGAGTGGACGGCTGGGATGGAGCCATTTGGTGAGAGACTGGAGTGGATGGTGACACGTGGATGGCCACCAGAGGGTTCTAGGATTGTCTAAAATAGACACGGGCACATTTTGGGTGGATTTAAACCGTGCATTTGGTTTTGGGAAGAACAGAAACAGAGAGGTGAGGCGATGAGGTTATTGGTCGATTCAGTGAGGGTGTGAGGTTTTGGTGAGTGGTGAGAGTGACAGAGAGGAGAAGAATAGCTGGTAATTGGGTTTTGGGAGTGAAATCGTGGGGGATAAGTGCTGGTGGTGAGGTCTGAATTTCAGAGAAAACAGAGAGAGTTGCGGGACAGAGGTGGTGGTTGTGCCGTGTGTTGGCTTAATCCAGGCTGAGAGAAGACTAGAATGGCTCTGTGGACTCCAGGGAGTGCGACGGTGTGCACGGCGGCGATCGACAGCAGGTAATCCCTCACCCCCGTTCAGTTACTCTGTTTTTCCGTTAAGTTCAAACCGTGAGTCGTGAGTTTAGAGGACGAGTCGAGAGTTTTGGGGAGTTGGGTGAGACTCAGTGATGTCCTAGGAGCCGTTTACGGTGGTTGCCGTGACGGGGGAACGGCTGGTTGGCCGGGATGAAGAACAGGGGATTGATCGGGTCTTCCTTTGAGTTAGGGACGATGATATAGGGGTTGTGTTGAGGCGTCTGAGTAAGGGGAATAGATTGTGGAGGATTGGACGAAGAGGATGGTGCAGAGAGGGAGGAGAATGGTGGCCGGACGGTGGAGAACAGGTCTCGCCGGTCCAGTTGCAGCGGCCGGTTCAGCACAGTGCACTCGAGGTTGCGGGTGACACTGTAGCTGGCGCGTGAGGCCCACGCGCAGCCACTTTGGGCGGCGCGTGGAGGCGCGTGCGGCAGTTCTGGGGAAATTGGTCAACATGGTTTTTGGTCTAGGTGTTGTGATGAGTCTATTGGAATTAGTTTCGGGTTAATCGGACATCGACTCGATATGTTCCAGGCTGTCCGAAGGTTTTAGGGTTCGGTTAAAAATAGTTAAAAATACGGGAAAATTATGAGAGTTTAGTATGAGTATCGTAAATCAGTTAGTGACCTTATATTGGAACTTGGACAGGTTCGGGGAAACCGAGGATAGTGAATGGCCGGGGACGGTAAAAGTGCGCGTGTATCGAGGCGACGCTGAAATGGTCTGTGAGTGGACTTTGCTTTCTAACTCTTGATGCATGCATATATGTTTTTCTATACTTGATTCTATGATTTGATTTATGATGGTTTACGGTTTGTGCACGTTTTTCGAGGAAATTACGGTATTTTACGTTTTACGAGATTTGACGGATATGGTGAATTGAGCCTGGTTTTAATGAGTGATTTCAGGATTTGAAATACGATTTGATTTCAATGAAAGTAAAAGGATTTTGAAAAGTGACTTCGGGCTTAGAGGCCCAGTTTAGAAAAGTGGTTTTAAGAACGTGATTTCAGGTTTTTGAATCGGAATTCCGGGTGACGATTCGGAATTCGATTCGGGACTTGAAGCGGATTTCGGGTTTGGGTTCGGAATGGTTATTCCGGATGCTAGCTTACGGAATGATGGTTGCGGACTCGGACCGGAAAATGAGAAGGAAATGAGTTCTGGGTCTGGATTCGGAATGACGGTTATGGATGTCGGAAGGGCATCAGACCAGTGGTTTCGGATTCGGGTTTGGATATGGAAATGGAAAGTGATTTTAAATGGTTTTGGATTGGATTTTCTGGATCTGGATATTGGGTTTAAAGACCCGGATATATGTGACGGGGGACCGGCCGGATTGGGTTTAAAGACCCGGATTGAGTTTAAAGACTCGGGAGTTTAAAGACTTGGATATATATTTGTTTCCCCCGTAGGCCTTGAGTTTAAAGACTCGGGAGTTTAAAGACTCGGATATTATTAAGGCCTGGATTGAGTTTAAAGACTCGGGAGTTTAAAGACTCGGATAGATCCAGCAGGTTCGATGGATGAGAACGTGGCTTTAAATGTGTTTTGGGTTTCACTAGCTTTGATGATGATGTTTTGGGCAGTGGCCCGGATTTGATGGTTTTCGGTGATTTTGGGCTGAGGCCCGGGATTGGAAAAAGGAAAAATGTGTTTGGTTTTCGTATATTGTTTTATGACGTAATTGATATGCATGCATTGGTTTTTAACACGGAGGGTATAACTGTTTGTGTTTTCTGATAACTGTTTTGAATTTAAACTTTATTTTTGTCCACTCACAGTCTTTTCGTGTTTTCGATACCCTCCAGGTTGCTGCAGTGCGGGCTGTTGGTCGAGAGAGAGATGGAGACATCACACATACGATCCACAGTAGACTCTGCGCACTCTGAGAAGTTGAGGTTGTTGAGGTGGTTGGTTTGGAACTCCCTTGTCCGACTTACGTGTCACACGGAGGTTAGGCGGTTGTTTAGCCTCGTGTCATGCGTACGTTAGACGGGAGCGGGGTTTAGCCCTTAATCCCGGGGGATTAGGGGTGAGCCCTGACACTTGGGCTAATCGGTAGTAAAACTATTTCATGAAATGCCAATGGTTGCATTTTTTACAAAAATTATGAACTACAACTCACAATTTTTAGTCGATTTTTTCAATTTCATCAAACACATCGAAATACTTATTTCATTCCTAATCCCTTCACTCTGTAAATACTTTGAAGTTGACCACCAGACCCAAGACTCATTTCGGACCCTATTACAAAATTTCAATGAAATTCGAGTATTTGTACTTAAAAAAATTAATAAAAATTAGTTAATGGGCATCCTGAATGGCATGAAATGTCCCAAATGGAATTTAATGCTTTCGCAGATCACCAGTTGAAATATTTCACGAAATTCCGACAATTGCATTTTTCTACAAAAAATGTGAGCTAGTCGATTTTTTAATTTTCTTCAAAAGTATCGAAATACTTATTTTATTTATATTTACTTCACTCTGTAATATACTTTGTAGTTGAGGGTGACGTTTCCTTAAGAACGCTAGACCCTCAACTCACTTTAGACCCACTTACAAAATTTCAATGAAATTCAATTTGTTTGCTTAAAAAAACATAAAAACTAGTTAATGAGCATCTTGAAATGTAGGACATGTCCCAAATGATATTTAATGATTTGGCTAATGTGTAGGTAAACTATTTCTCGAAATCCAGACTGTTTTATTTTTTACAACAATGTGAGCTATAACTCACGATTTTTTGTCAATTTTTAAATTTTCAACAAAAGCATCGAAATACATATTTTATTTCTATTCCCTTGGCTCTGTAAGATACTTTGAAGTTGATGGGGATGTTCTCTAAAGACCGCTAGATCCTTTACTCACTTTCAGACCCTATTACAAACTTTCAATGAAATTTGAGTTTTTTGGCTTAAAAAATGCATAGGAAAAAGTTAATGAGCATCAAGAAAGGCAGAACATGTCTCAAATTGCATTTAATACTTTGGCTAATGTGCTGTTAAACTATTTCTCGAAATCCAGACAGTTGCATTTTTTGCAAAAATATGTGAGCTATACCTCGCGATTTTTAGTTGACTTTTTAAATTTCTTCAAAAGTATCGAAATAATTATTTTATTTCTATTCTCTTTACTCTGTAAGATATTTTGAAGTTGAGGGGGATGTTTTCAAATGACAACCAGACCTTAAACTTACTTTGAGCCCTGTTACGAAATTTCAATAAAATTTACATTTTTTGCTTAAAAATGCATAAAAATAGTTAATGGGCACCTTGAATGGCAGAAGATGTCCCAAATGACATTTAATAATTTGGCAAATGCGTAATTAAAATATTTCATGAAATTCTGACCGTTGCATTTCTTACAAAAAAAAAAATGTGAGCTTTAACTCGCGATTTTTAGTGAGTTTTTGAAATTTCTTGAAAAGCATCGAAAAATTTATTTTATTTCCTTTCTCTTCGCTCTGAAAGATACTTTTAAATTGTGGGGGATATTTTCTAAAGACCACCAGACACTAGACTCACTTCGGATCCTGTTGCGAAATTTCAATGAAAATCGAGTTTTTTTTTCTTTTAAAAATGCATAAAAAATGGTTAATGGGCATCCTGAAAGGTAGGACATGTCTCAAATGACATTTAATACTTTGGCTATTTGGCAGTAAAAATATTTCACGAAATTTCGATATTTGCATTTTTTACAAAAAAAAAAATGTGAGCTATAACTCAAGATTTTTAGTCGATTTTTTTAATTTCTTCAAAATCTTCGAAATACTTTTTTTATTTTGATTCTCTTCACTCTGTAAAATACTTTGAAATTGGGGGGATGTTTTATAAAGACAACTAGACACTTGACTCACTAAGGACCCTATTACGAAATTTTAAAAAAAATTCGAGTTGTTTTGCTTAAAAAAATGCATAAAAAATTGTTAATGTGCTTCGTGAATGGCAGAACATGTCCCAAATGACATTTAATACTTTCACTAATCAACAGTTAAAATATTTCAGAAAATTCCCACAGTTGAATTTTTCTACCAAAAAAAAAAAACTGAGCTAGAACTCACGATTTTTAGTCGATTTTTTAAATTTCTTTAAAAGCATTGAAATACTTATTTTATTTATATTCCCTACACTCTGTAAGATACTTTCTAGTTGAGAGTGATGTTCTCTAACGACCGCCAGAACCTAAACTCACTTAAGACCCAATTACAAAATTAAAATGAAATTCGATTTTTTCGCTTAACAAAATATAAGAAATAGTTGATGGGCATCGTGGAAGGTAGGACAAGTCCCAAATTGCATGTAATACTTTGGATAATGTGCAGGTAAACTATTTCTCGAAATCCAGACAGTTTTATTTTTTATAAAAAAATGTGTGCTATAATATAACTCAGGATTTTGTCATTTTTTAAATTTCAACAAAAACATCGAAATACTTATCTTATTTCTATTCCCTTTACTATATATGATACTTTGAAGTTGATGGGGATGTTCTCTAAAGAACACTAGAGCTTAGACTCACTTCGGACCCTATTACAATATTTCAATGAAATTCGAGTTTTTTTACTTAAAAAATGGATATAAAATGAGCATCATGAATGGTAGGACACGTATCAAATGATATTTAATACTTTGGCTAACATGTTGTTAATCTATTTCTCGAAATCCAAACAATTGCATTTTTTGCAATAATACGTGAGTTATAACTCATGATTTTTAGTCGATTTTTTAAATTTCTTCCAAAGTATCGAAATACTCATTTTTTTTTCTATTCTCTTCGATCTGTAAGACACTTTCAAGTTCAGAGGGATGTT
Organism: Prinsepia uniflora; assembly: GCA_032719365.1. Lineage (NCBI taxonomy): Eukaryota > Viridiplantae > Streptophyta > Magnoliopsida > Rosales > Rosaceae > Prinsepia > Prinsepia uniflora. The sequence continues at coordinate 70,901,533 of CM064873.1, forward strand.
TTCTAAAGACAACCAGACCCTAGACTCATTTTGGATCATGTTACGAAATTTCAATGAAATTCAATTTTTTTTGCTTAATAAAAGCATAAAAAATAGTTAATGGGCATCCTAAATGGCAGAAGATGTCCCAAATGACATTTAACACTTTTAAGTTGTGGGAGATGTTTTCTAAAAACCACCAGACTCTAGACTCACTTCGGATCTTGTTATGAAATTTTAATGAAATTCGAGTTTTTTTGCTTTAAAAAATGCATAAAAAATGGTTAAAAGGCATCTTCAATGACATGACATGTCCCAAATGGCATTTAATACTTTTGGCTAATCGACAGTAAAAATATTTCAAGAAATTCCGATAGTTGCATTTTTTACAAAAATTTTGAGCTATAACACACAATTTTTAGTCCATTTTTTCAATTTCTTCAAAAAATTTGAAATACTTATTTTATTTCTATTCTCTTCACTCTGTAAGATACTTTGAAGTTGAAGGGGATAATTTCTAAGGAAAACTAGACCCTAGATTTACTTCGGTCCCTATTACAAAATGTCAATGAAATTCGAGTTTTTTTGTTTAAAAAAAGCATAAAAATAGTTAATGAGCATCGAGAATGATAGGACATGTCCCAAATGGCATTTAATACTTTCGCTAATTGGCAGTTAAAATATTTCATGAAATTCCGACAGTTGCATTTTTCTACAAAAAATGTGAGCTATAACTCACGATTTTTAATCGATTTTTTAAATTCCTTCAAAATAGTTAAAGGGCATCCTCAAAGGTAGGACATGTCCCGAATAGCATTTAATAATTTGGCTAATGTGTAGGTAAACTATTTCTCGAAATCTAGAAAGTTTTATCTTTTACAAAAAAAAAGTGAGCTTTAACTCACAATTTTTGTCAATTTTTTAAATTTCAGCAAAACATCGAAATACTTATTTTATTTATATTCTCTTCACTCTGTAAGATACTTTGAAGTTGATAGGGATGTTCCTAAAGACCGCTAGGTCCTAGACTCACTTCGGATCCTATTACAAAATTTCAATGATATTCGAGTTTATTTGTTTAAAAAATGTATATATAAAAATTAATGAGCATCATGAATGACAGGACACGTCTCAAATGACATTGAATAGTTTGGCTAATGTGTTGTTAAACTATTTCTCGAAATCTAGATAGTTGCATTTTTTGAAAAATAATGTGAGCTATAACTTACGATTTTTAGTCGACTTTTTAAATTTCTTCAAAAAAATCGAAATAGTTATTTTATTTATATTCTCTTCACTCTGTAAGATACTTTGAAGTTGAGGGTGGTGTTTTCTAAAGACAACCAGACCCTAAACTCACTTTGGACCCTATTAACAAATTTAAATGAAATTCAAGTTTTTTGATTAAAAATTGCATAAAAAATAGTTAATAGGCAACTTGAATGGCAGGAGATGTCCCAAATGACATTTAATACTTCGGCTAACGTACAATTAAAATATTTCATGAAATTCCGACCGTTGCATTTTTTACAAAAAATGCGAGCTTTAACTCACGATTTTTTGTCGATTTTTGAAATTTCTTCAAAAGCATTGAAATAGCTATTTTATTGCCTTTCTCTTCGCACTTTAAGATACTTTTAAGTTTTGGGGGATGTTTTCTAAAGACCACGAGACACTAGACTCACTTCGGATCCTGTTGCGAGATTTCAATGAAATTCGAGTTTTTTTTTTTTGCTTTAAAAATGCATAAAAATGGTTAATGGGCACATGAATGGTAGGACATGTCTCAAATGACATTTAATACTTTGGCTATTTGGCAGTAAAAATATTTCAAGAAATTCCGATAGTTGCATTTTTTTACAAAAAAAGTGAGCTATAACTCACGAATTTTTGTCGATTTTTTCAATTTTATCAAAAGTATCAAAATACTTATTTCATTCCTATTCCCTTCACTCTTTCAGATACTTTGAAGTTGAGGGAGATGTTTTCTAAAGACCACCAGACCCAAGACTTACTTCAAACGCTATTACGAAATTTCAATAAAATTTGAGTATTTTTACTTAAAAAATGCTAAAAAATTAGTTAATGTGTATCCTGAATGGCAAGACATGTCCCAAATGACATTTAATACTTTCACAAATCAGTAGTTGAAATATTTCACGATTTTTAGTCTATTTTTTAATTTTCCTCCAAACCAACGAAATACATATTTTATTTATATTCCCTTCACTCTGTAAGATACTTTATAGTTGAGGGTGATGTTCTCTAAAGACCGCTAGGACATGTCCCAAATGACATTTAATAATTTGGCTAATGTGCAAGTAAACTATTTCTCGAAATTCAGACAGTTTTATTTTTTACATGTCCTAAACTCACGATTTTTTGTCAATTTTTTAAATTTCAACAAAAGCATCAAAATACTTGTTTTATTTCTATTCTCTTAGCTCTGTAAGATACTTTGAAGTTGATGAGAATGTTCTCTAAAGACCGCTAGATCCTAGACTTAATTCGAACCCTATTACAAAATTTCAATGAAATTCGAGTTTTTTTTTTACTTAAAAAATGCATATAAAAAAGTTAATGATCATCATTAATGGCAGGACACGTCTCAAATGGCATTTACTTTGGTTAATATGCTATTAAACTATTTCTCAAAATCCAAACAGATACATTTTTTGCAAAAAAATGTGAGCTATAACTCACAATTTTTAGTCAAATTTTTAAATTTCTTCAAAAGTATCGAAATACTTACTTTATTTATATTCTCTTCACTCTGTAAGATACTTTGAAGTTGAGGGAGATGTTTTCTAAACAAAACCAGACCCTATACTCACTTTGGACCCTGTTACAAAATTTCAATGAAATTCAAGTTTTTTGCTTAAAAAATGCATAAAAAATAGTTAATGGGCATCCTAAATGGCAGGAGATGTCTCAAATGACATTTGATACTTTAGCTAATGTGCAATTAAAATATTTCACAAAAATCTGATAGTTGCATATTTTTACAAAAAAATGTGAGCTATAACTCACGATTTTTACTCGATTTTTTCAATTTCTTCAAAAGCATCGAAATACTTATTCCCTTCACTCTGTATGATATTTTGAAGTTGTGGGGGATGTTTTTTAAAGGCCATCAGACTCTAAACTCATTTTGGACTTTGTTACAAAATTTCAATGAAATTCAAGTTTTTTGCTTGAAAAATAGTTAATGGGCATCCTACATGGCAGGAGATGTCCAAAATGATATTTAATACTTTGACTAATATGCAATTAAAATATTTCATAAAATTCTGACAATTGCATTTTTTACAAAAAAATGAGGTTTAACTCATGATTTGTAGTCAGTTTTTGAAATTTCTTCAAAAATATTGAAATAGTTATTTTAGTTCCATTCTCTTTGCTCTCTAAGATACTTTAAAGTTGTGGGGGATGTTTTCATTCAAATTCAAGCACTTTTTCTTAAAAAATGCATACAAAAATCTAATGGGCATCCTAAATAGCAAGACATGTCCCAAATGGCAGTTGATACTTTGGCTAATCAGCAATTAAAATCATGATTTTTGGTTGATTTTTTCAATTGCTTCAAAAATATCGAAATACTTATTTCATTCCTATTCCCTTCACTCTATAAGTTACTTTGAAATTGAGGGGGATGTTTTCTAAAGATCACCAGACCCTCGACTCACTTCCGACCCTATTACGAAATTTCAATGAAATTCGACTTTTTTATTTAAAAAATGCATAAAAATTAGTTAATGAGCATCCTGAATGGCATGACATATCCCAAATGGCATATAATACTTTTGCTCATCGGCAGTTAAAATATTTCACGCAATTCCGATAGTTGCATTTTTTTACAAAAAATGTGAGCTATAACTCACGATTTTTAGTCAATTTTTTAAATTTATTCAAAAACATGGAAATACTTATTTTATTTCTATTCCTTTCACTCTTTAAGAAACTTTGTAGTTGAGGGTGATGTTCTTTAAAGACCGCCATACCCTAAACTCACTTCAGACCCTGTTGCGAAATTTCAATGAAATTCGATTTTTTTTGCATAAAAAAAACATAAAAATAGTTAATGGGTATCTGAAATGGTTGGACATGTCCCAAATGGTGTTTAATACTTTGGATTATGTGCGGGTAAACTATTTCTCCAAATCCAGACTATTTCATTTTTACAAAAAAATGTGAGCTATAACTCACGATTTTTTGTCTATTTTTTAAATTTCAACAAAAGCATCAAAAAAAATTATTTTATTTCTATTCCTTTCACTCTATAAGATACTTTGAAGTTGATGGGGATGTTCTCTAAAGAACGCTAGATCTTAGACTCACTTTCGGACCCTATTCAACTTCAAAGTATTTCAAGTCTTTATTTCTATTCTCTTCAATCTGTAAGATACTTTGAAGTTGAGGGGGGTGTTTTCTAAAGACAACCAGACCCTAGAAATAGTTTACATGCATATTAGCCAAAGTATTAAATGCCATTTGGGACATTCCCTACCTTTTAGGATGCCTTATAACTAATTTTTATGTTTTTTAAGCAAAAAAATTGAATTTCATTGAAATTTTGTAATAGGGACTTAAGTGAGTCTAGGGTCGGGGGGTCTTTAGAGAACATCACACTCAACCACAAAGTATTTTACAGAATGAAGGGAAATATAAATAATGTAGAAATTCAGGGAAATCTGGTTGATTTCATTAATCTGCCCGCAGGGCCTATTTATACAAAAAATCTGAGGTTGAGATAACTACAAGCAGTTATCTCTTCCTTATCTAATCTAACCTAGAACTGCTGATAACTACCTAAGTAACTGTCCAAGGACAGATGTCCTAAAGTCTAACAGTATACATTGTCCTAAAGATCTACGGCTGTAGGGACTGTTGTACATCCCCCCGCAAACTAGGCACCCGGTGGGTGACAAGTTTGGATTTGAGTTGGCAGTGGCGAGCAGTGGAGAGTCCCTTTGTGAACAAATCGGCCAGCTGATGTAGGGAAGGAACAAAGTGAACCTGATGGGTGCCGGAGACAACTCTTTCTCGAAGAAAGTGGTAATCAAGGGCGATGTGTTTGGTGCGTGCATGAAAGACAGGGTTGGAGGACATGCATTTAGTACTGATGTTGTCACAGTGGAGTATGATGGGCTTGCTGGGCTGAAAGTGGAGCTCGGGAAGAAGACTGAGGAGCCATAGAGTATCAGCACAAGTGTAGGCTAGTGCGCGATACTCTGCTTCAGAGCTGGAGCGGGGAAACGGTTCGTTGCTTCTTGGAACACCAGGATATCAGATTGGGGCCTAGGTAGATGCAGAAACCTGTGACAGAACGGCGGGTGTCTGGGCAGCCAGCCCAATCGGCATCAGAATAGGCGTGGAGTTGCAGTGGGAAGGCAGATCTGCGCAGGTGGATGCCTGTACCAAGGGTGCCCTTCAGATAACGAATAATTCGTTTGACTGCGGTGAGGTGGAGATCTGTGGGGGCACTCATGAACTGGGCAGTATGCTGAACAGCAAAGGAAATATCTGGGCGTGTCAGTGTCAAGTAAAGGAGAGCACCAACCAGCTGGCGATAGAGGGTGGGATCTGGGAGAAGGGTGCCTTCGTGAGCAGACAAGAGTTTCTTGGAAGCCACGGGGGTGTAGACTGGTTTGCAATCTAGGAGACCGCTGCGTTTAAGAATGTCAGTGGTATATTTGGACTGAGTTAGATGTAGGCCCTGAGCAGTGGTAGTGGCCTCAACTCCCAGAAAATAGTGCAGGGGCCCTAAGTCTTTGATGGCAAATTCATGTGATAGGGTGGCCATGAAGGTGGACAAGGCAGAAGGAAGGTTCCCGGTGAGGACTATATCATCGACATAAAGAAGGAGAAACATGAAGGTTGTGTCTGTGCGAAAAGTAAAGAGAGAAGGATCTGCCCTGCTCTGAAGGAACCCATAAGCAAGGAGGAAGGTGCTGAATCTTTCAAACCATGCACGTGGAGCCTGTTTGAGGCCATATAAGGCTTTGTGTAGGTGGCATACATGATGAGGTTTCTGGGGATCAACAAAGCCAGGGGGCTGTTGCATATAGACCTCTTCTGTGAGGGTACCATGAAGGAAAGCATTTGTGACATCCAATTGACGGAGTGGCCAGCCAAGTGAAACTGCAAGGGTGAGAACCACACGGATGGTAGCTGGTTTGACAACGGGACTAAATGTCTCTTGATAATCAAGGCCTGCAGTTTGGTGAAAGCCCTTGGCGACAAGACGGGCCTTGTGTCGCTCAATGGTGCCATCAGCTTTGCGTTTGAGTTTGAACACCCATTTACATCCTACGACATTTGCATGAGGGGGAAGGGGGGTGAGAGACCATGTTTGTTGCTGCATTAAGGCAGAGAATTCTGTGTTCATAGCTTGAGTCCATTGAGGAGATTGGGAGGCTTGTTTGTAGGTGGTGGGTTCAATGGGGCTGTGAGCAAGTGCAGTGAAAATCTGGGGAAGAGGATAACGGGAAACATGGAGGAGATGACGAGAGGTATCAAGTCCAGATTTACTACGAGTGATCATTGGATGGATATTTGAAGGGGGGCGGATGGGGGGGGAGGGAGGAGGTGTAGGAGGTGAAAGTTTGAGACTGAGGAGAAGGGGCTGTTGGGGCAGTAGAAATGGTGGGGGAAGGGCAGGGAGAAGCAAGGTGTGGAGGAGAAGATGAAGGTGGTGGGACTGGAGGAAGAATGAGAGGTTGGTCCGATGTATTGTGATCCAGAGGTGGAATAACGGGGAGGAAAGAAAAGTTTTCTGGTGCTGGTGTGGGGTTGGAAGGGAACGGAAATGTGGTTTCATCAAAGATGACATGACGGCTAAGGTAAACACGTCCAGTGGGGACGTGTAAGCAGCGGTATCCGGAGTGTTGAGGGCTGTATCCGAGAAAGATACAAGGTAGAGATCGGGGTTCTAACTTGTGTTTAGTGTAGTCTCCTAGATAGGGGAAACAAGAGCAGCCAAATGTGCGTAGGAGGGTATATGGAGGGGGTTTGGCGTGGAGTCTGGAGTAGGGAGTGGACCACTTTAGAACAGGGGTAGGGAGGAGATTGATTAGGAAGACTGCAGTGGTGATAGCATCTGCCCAGTAACAGGGAGGGAGGCCAGCCGTGAGGAGCAAGGTACGGCCTACTTCAGAGATGTGTCTATGTTTTCTCTCGGCTAGACCATTCTGTTGAGGTGTATGGGGGCAGGAGAATCTCTGATGGATGCCGTGTGTGTGACAGAAGTCTTGGAAAGACTGATTTGCAAACTCCTTGCCACCATCACTGTGAAATGTTTTGATGGTGGTGTTGAAGTGATTCTGGACATAGGTGAAGAAACGGGAAAAATGTGCAAAAACTTCTGATTTTAGACGGATGGGAAAGACCCAAGTGTAACGGGTAAAGTCATCTGTAAACAGAACGTAGTATTTAAAACCAGAAACTGAATTAACAGGGGACATCCAAACATCCGAATGAATTAAGTCAAAAGGTTTCTTAGATGTGTGTACAACAGAATTAAATGGTTGTCTAGTACATTTCGATTGAGCACAGGAATTACAGAAAGGAATTGAATTAAAAGAAGCAGGTGGATGAAGCTGGTGTTGAGATGACAGGTGCTGGAGGACTTCTTTGGAAGGATGCCCTAGTCGTTGATGCCACAAGGTAGAGGAGGCAGTGGTAAGGAAGACTTGAGGTGTGTTCGGTGGAGGGATAGGGTACAAGCCATCTTTACAGGGGCCCTGAAACAGAACAGCATTAGTAGTAAGGTCTTGAATAATGAAATGGGTGGGATAGAAGGTAACGCTGACATTACTATCTTGGGTGAGTTTAGCGACAGAGAGGAGGTTTTTACGAATTGAAGGAACATGAAGAACATCTTTTAGGTTAAAGACATACGAACCAGAGGGAAAGGTGACAGTACCCGTGTGGGTGATGGGGACTGTACTGCCATTGCCTACCATGACCTGGTCGTGGGCAGAAGTGGGGGAGGAAGTGGAAGTGGCAGGGGCCATAGTGACATGGTGAGTAGCTCCACTGTCGGGATACCAGTTGGGGTCGGATACTGTGGCCAAATGGAGACCAGCAAAGGCCTGAGATAGATCATGGTCTTGAGTCTGAGTGAGTTGTGGGCAGTGAGCAGCGACATGTCCAAACCGATTACAGGACCAGCATTGAGGGCCTGAAGATCGAGTGGGAGGACGGGACGGTCCAAGGATACCAGGAGAGGGATGTGTGGGTGGGAAACGACCTGAACCACGGCGGTTAAAGGGGCGGGATCCGCGGTTAGGGCGGTAACCACGCTGAAAGGGTGGACGGCTACGGGCAGTGTAGTACCCGTGAGCAGAGGTGGTGGGTATGGGATTGGGATGGGCAGTATAGAGAGCAGTGGGATTTGCAGGGGAGATATAAGAGGAAAGGGAAGTCTGCTGGGCTTCGAAGGATAGTAAACGGGATCGCAGATCAGAGAAGGGAGGGAGTGGGGGGAAGTTAAGCATGGTAGTGACTAGGACAGTGTATTCTGGGCCAAGGCCACGCAGGACTGCGGTGACCAGATCAGTTGAGGAAAACGGTTCATTGATGGCAGCGAGTGAATCAGCAAGGGTTTTGGCATGTGAGAGATATTCGGAAATTGTCTTGGAGCCTTTGGTGAGGGACATAAGTTGGAAACGAAGGTTGGTAGCATTGGCAAGAGATTGCTGTGAAAAATTCTGACGCAGGCATTCCCAGATATCTCTGGAAGTATTGAGACCGACAACTTGAGAAAGAATGGGTTCAGTGAGAGTGGCCCGTAGCATACTGATCAGTGTCTGGTCAATTTGAAACCATTGATGATAGGCTGGGTTGGGGACAGGTCCAGAGGCAGAAGTGAGAGCAGAATCAGAGGCGGCGGATGTTGGGGAGGAGAGATCAGGTGATAAGAGGGAGGGAGGGGGAGGGTAAGTTCCATCAATATATCGCCAGTAGTTGTGTCCGATTAGGAAAGGTTTAATCTGACTTTCCCAGAGAAGATAATTGGTTTCAGTCAATTTGACAGAAACCAGGGTAGAAACATGAGTGGGAGAGATGTGAGGGGAGGAGCAAGAGTCAGATGCCATGACAGGGAGGAGGAAAGGAATTGAGACGGCTGTGGTGTTCAGAAAACAGAAAGGAAAGGTTGAAGTAGAGGGCAGGACCGATTATGGTGGTCAGGCTTTATGCTCTGATACCATGTAGAAATTCAGGGAAATCTGGTTGATTTCATTAATCTGCCCGCAGGGCCTATTTATACAAAAAATCTGAGGTTGAGATAACTACAAGCAGTTATCTCTTCCTTATCTAATCTAACCTAGAACTGCTGATAACTACCTAAGTAACTGTCCAAGGACAGATGTCCTAAAGTCTAACAGTATACATTGTCCTAAAGATCTACGGCTGTAGGGACTGTTGTACAAATAAAATAAGCATTTGATGCTTTTGAAGAAATTTAAATAATCAATTAAAAATCGTGAATTATAGCTCACATTTTTTTGTAGAAAAATGTAACTGTCGGAATTATGTGAAATATTTTAATTGCAGATGAGCGAAAGTATTATATGCCATTTGGGATATGTCATGTCATTCAGGATGCCCATTAACTAATTTTTTATGCATTTTTTTAAGTAAAAAAACTTGAATTTCATTGAAATTTCGTAATAGGGTCGGAAGTGAGTCTAGGGTCTGGTGATGTTTAGAAAACAACCCCCTCAACTTCAAAGTATCTTACAGAGTGAAAGGTATATGAATTAAATAAATATTTCGATGTTTTGAAGAAATTGAAAAAATTGACTAAAAATTGTGAGTTATATATAACTCACATTTTTTGTAAAAAAAAATTGTAACTATTGGAATTTTTTGAAATATTTTAATTGTCAATTAGCCAAAGTATTAACTGCCATTTGGGACATGTCCTTCCATTTAGAATGCCCATTCACTATTTTGTATGCATTTTTTAAGAAAAAAAACTCGAATTTAATTGAAATTTCGTAACATGGTCCAAAGAGAGTCTAGGGTCTGAAGGTCTTTAGAAAACATCACTCACAACTTAAAAGTATCTTACAAAGAGAAAGGAAAGAAAATAACTATTTCGATGCTTTTGAAGAAAATTCAAAAGCCGACTAAAAATCGTGAGTTAAAGCTCACATTTTTTTGTAAAAAATGCAACCGTCGGAATTTCGTGAAATATTTTAACTGCACATTAGCCAAAGTATTAAATGTCATTTGGGACATATCTTGCCATTCAGGATGCCCATTAACTATTTTTTATGCATTTTTTAGACAAAAAACTTGAATTTCTCTGAAATTTCACAAGAAGGTCTAAAATTTGTCCAGGGTCTAGTTGTCTTTTTAAAACATTCCCCTCAACTTCAAAGTATCTTACAGAGTGATGAGATTAGAATTAAAATAAGCATTTCGATGCTTATGAAGAAATTGAAAAAATCAACTAAAAACGTGAGTTATAGCTCATATTTTTTTTTTTGTAAAAAATGAAACTATCGGAATTTCGTGAAATATTTTTACTGCCAATTAGCCAAAGTATTAAATGTCATTTGGGACATGTCCTACCATTTAGGATGTTGAATGGCATGATATGTCCCAAATGACATTTAATACTTTGACTAATATGCAGTTAAAATAGTTCACTAAATTCAGATAGTTGCATTTTTTACAAAAAAATGTGAGCTATACTCGCGATTTTTAGTAAATTTTTACAATTTCTTCAAAAGCATCGAAATACTTATTTTATTTTTATTTTCTTCACTCTATACGATACTTTGAAGTTGAGGGGGATGTTTTCAAAAAACCGTCAGACCCTAGGCTCACTTCGGACCCTGTTACGAAATTTAAATGAAATTCAAGTTTTTTGCTTAAAAAATAGTTAATGAGCATCCTGAATGACATGATATGTCCCAAATGGAATTTAACACTTTGGCGAATGTGCAGTTAAAATATTTCTCGAAATTCAGATAGTTGTATTTTTTACAAAAAAAAATGTGAGCTATAACTCACGTTTTTAGTCGATGAATTAAATTTCTTCAAAAGTATCGAAATAATTATTTTATTTATATTCCCTTCACTCTGTAAGATACTTTGAAGTTGAGGGGGATGTTTTCTAAAGACCACTACTCACTTCGGACCCTATTACGAAATTTCAATGAAATTCGAGTTTTTTTGCTTAAAAATATTTAAAAATTAGTTAATGGGCATCATGAATGGCAGGACATGTCCCAAATGACATTTAATATTTTTTCAAATGTGCAATTAAAATATTTCATAGAATTTCGACAGTTGGTTTTTTTTACAAAAAAATGTGAGCTATAACTCACGATTTTTTGTCGATTTTTGAAATTTCTTCAAAAGCATCGAAATAGTTATTTTATTTCCATTCTATTCACTCTATAAGATACTTTAAAGTTGAGGGGGATGTTTTTTAAAGACCTTCAGACTCTAGACTCACATTGGACCCTGTTACAAAATTTTAATAAAATTCAAGTTTTTTTGCTTAAAATATGCATAAAAATTAGTTAATGGGCATCCTAAAAGGCCGAACATGTCTCAAATGTCATTTAATACTTTTGCTAATGTGCAGTTACAATATTTCATGAAATTATGACGGTCGCATTTTTTACAAAAAAATGCGAGCTATTGACGATTTTTAGTTGGTTTTTGAAATTTCTTCAAAAGTATCGAAGTACTTATTTTATTGCCATTATCTTCATTCTGTAAGATACTTTTAAGTTGAGGGAGATGTTTTCTAAGGACCTTCAGACCCTGCATTCACTTTGGACCCTGTTACGAAATTTAAGTGAAGATAAAGTTTTTTTGCTTAAAAAAGGCATACAAAATAGTTAATGAGCATCCTAAATGGTAGGACATGTTCCAAATGACATTTAATACATTGGCTAATGTGCAGTTAAAATATTTCTCGCAATCCAGAGAGTTGCATTTTTTATAAAAAAAAACATGAGCTATATATAACTCATGATTTTTAGTTGATTTTTTAAATTACTTCAAAAGTATCAAAATACTTATTTTATTTCTACTCCCTTCACTCTGTAAGATATCTTTAGTTGATGGGGATGTTTTCTAAATACCACCAGACCCTAAAGTCACTTCGAACCCTATTAATTTTTTTTAATGAAATTCGAGTTTTTTTGCTTAAAAATTGCATAAAAACCAGTTAATGAACATCCTGAATGACAGGACATGTCCCAAATGACATTTAATACTTTAACTCATGTGCGATAGGGATCGAACTATACCAAGCCCATTGTAAATGCTTATATTGGGTCTAGTATTTATTGAAAGGGAATGATGTTTATAGTTCTAACTCAGATTCGTCTTCCCAAAGTTGTGGGCTTTTAGTAAAATGGTAGTACGAAAGAAAAAAAACTTAATGCAACTTGACAGATAGAGTTACAGATTTTCATTGTTTGAATTAGCCCTCACCATTTGGTCCAAAAGTCTATGGACTGGTGGAGGCCTGCTTCGCTCGGTTGACAAAAGCTCGACCTGATCTGTTTTGAGTCGTGAGCCATCCTGGCTCAAAATTTAGTGGGTCGAGCTTTGGCTCTATACCTAATAGGCTCGACCCAAAAAAGCCCAGCTCGGTCCATCCATATAAGTCTGACACGTAAGCTTGAATATATAAAACCTATTATTAACTAAACTTGGACTTAAGACTTGAGAGTGAAAGTGAGACAATTTGACTAGAATGAAATTGAGAATGAAAGTGAGGCAATTGAGGATAAAAGTTGTAATATTTTTCGTAATCAATAAATTTGTGATATAGCTATTAAACTTTTAGGTAGTATAATCTCGAGAATCTTTTTCTTAATATATTTTTTTATATTTATCTTTTCAAAATTTTACACAAACCCAGTCTTGTTCGGCCCCAAATTTAGGCATGGTTTACCCAACCAAGCCCAATGATGAGGTCTAGTGGATTGCATGCATTGAGAGGAAAAAATTGCCCAATGTCCTTCCAAGGGAAATTTCTGCCGTCATGACCATCAAATAGACATCCTTGAAGTTGTTGCATTATATGATACTTGGATTGAGCAATGCCTCATTTGGACATTCGGGTTCGCTAAATAATAAAAATGTACTTTATAGGTCCATTTTTTATGTGAATATCTGAAAAGCGTACCCCATGTGTTAACTTCACCTTTTATTATTATCGAATCTGAAACTTCTCACCATGATTAGAGAGAAATAGGATTATATCATTGTAGTAAAACTGCTTATGAAGACCCATGTACTAAAGGGCTTATTGCAGACCGTTGGATTAAAGAAATGAAATCTCGCCCTTGATGGTGCTTCATGTATTGAAGCCAAATCGCATAGCATCACTTTCTTATCCAAGAGTGTCCAAGACTAGTTGTTTTCGTATAGCCAGAACCCAAATGGTGGCTACAAGAATTTCGACCCTCACTTGCGGTGCTTACAGTTTCTCCGAATACCCAATCAGCACTTCACGACAATCTTCCCTCCAGAAGCAGAAGCTCTGCAAACCCAAATGGAGCTCCAGCTCTGTGTCACTCACCAACCTTCGTTTCCCGAGTGCCTGCGTTTTATTCCCAAATGGATGCCGGTTAAAGACCTCCACTCGCTTGTCCTCCCAAAGTCTCTCCGCCATGCCCGTTACCGTGAAGGACTACGAGGTATTCACTCACTCCTTTTTCTTCTTCTGTTCAATTCCAAAGCCAGGAAACTTGTGTTAGATATTGTTCTTCTTACAAGAGTTGGTTTTTAGTTGGCCTCATTCTAGTAGTAATTGAATTTGTTAAATTACTGTAATATAATATAAAGCAGTTTGTTGATAGTTCTTCTGAGGTGGAATTAAGATTGCAACTAAGGGGTCGAAATGTTCAGAGTTCCAGAGATATTTTTGTTGATGCACATGGCACCTCATTGACAGTAAAAGTTGTGGACTCTGTTACTGGCTCTCTTACGACACTTATGGAAACCAATCATCTCTTTGATAAAATACAGCCTGCTGAAACGATCTGGTATGATTTTCTCATGAAGTGAAATTAAAACCGTATGAATTGGAATTATATACCCTAAAATATAAGCGATGTTGTTATGTTGATTGGTAATTTGTGCAGGTATATAGACGATGATCAGCTAGTTGTAAACTTGAGAAAGCAGGATCCCCAATTGAAATGGCCTGATATTTCGGAGTCCTGGGAGTCTCTTACAGTGGGATTTATGCAACTTCTGAAAGGAACATCAATTTACATTGTTGGGGATTCAACTGAAATCAACCACACCGTGGCTCAACAACTTGCAGCTGGTCTCGGGTATTTCTTTATGTTCAAAACTAAATTGGGAAAATAAAAACTTTGTGGTACTTCTAATTGTCAAGCTTCCACAATTTTAAGATGTGGTTGCAGTGAATTTTGTTACCATGTCACAAAATTTACATTCTAATTGCTATTAACTAGCTGCTACCATGGGTAGCTGTTTATAATGGGCGGTAGAATTCAGTTGTGATTGACGGCTCTGTCTGTATGTCAACTATTTGTATACTTCGCTTACTTTTGGTTTGCAGAGTCTTCCTATATTCAGTAGTTTTCTTTGGTTGATATGGGCTTAGGTATACACCGCTCAGTACAGTGGAGTTGCTGGAAACATTTGCCAAGCAGACCATTGATTCATGTGAGTGTTTCATTGGAACTTGTTATTGATCTTTCTTACTGGGGTGCGTGCGTTAATTGAATCGCTGAAATGTTAGAGCATTTAACCCTCCCACGCAAGTTCATATGTAGACACTATAAGGTATGAGGAATTTTATGTTTATTCACATAATAATAAAGTGTACAAGATAGACAGGTTTTATACAAGAAGAAGTAGAGAGTCCTAACTAGGTATAAACTAGAAGAGTCCTAACTAAGCAATATACAACCTAGGTAAGTGTATATACTAAGGAAGAACAGATATTAAGGAGGAGATTGATCTGCAATCTCCTCTGTTGGCTTGGATTCCTTAACACGCCCCCGCAAGAAGGTGGAGCCATCTGCGACACCAATCTTGTCACGTAGGAGCTGAAAGCGAGGTCTTGGTAAGGGCTTAGTGAGGGCATCATCTAGCTGATCATCAGTGGCCACATGAGACAGTGAGGAGGCCACGAGAGACATGGTCCCAGACAAACTGGAAATCAATGTCCATATGTTTCATACGCGAGTGTAAGGCCGGATTGGCACAATAGAAGGTGGTGTCAATGTTGTCACAAGATATGTTGGGTGGACCCGAGAGGAAAAGACCAAGCTCCTTCATGAGGGACTGAACCCAAATTAGCTCTGCTGTAGTGGAAGCTACAGCCCAGTATTCTGCTTCAGTAGATGATCTGGAGACGGACTTCTGCTTGCGGGAGCTCCAAGAGATGCGGTTTCCACCAAGATATACTAAGTGTTAAGGATCCTGTTACAGATCCTGTAGAATCAGAGGAGATTGCAGATCAATCTCCTCCTTAATACCTAAGTTGTATCTTACCTAGTTAGGCCCTTGTTTATATTTTACCTAGTTAGGACTCTACTAGAATCTTACCTAGTTAGGACTCTCCTAGAACTGTATAAATCTGCCAATACTGTACAATTAAATTTATTGAAATAATATCAGAAAATTCAATACCTCTTATGGTATCAGAGCCCTAAAAGCTCCATCGAGCAAACCCTAGAAAAAAAAAAAACCCTAACTCTAATCCATGGCCGCCCAACCTACAGCAGCCGCTGCTCAATCCACAGCCGCCCCTGTCAACCCTACTCTCCCACCACCAACCGACACCACCTCTTCCCCTCCCGCCCTCATCACCATCAACGCCGCCGCCCAGCTCCCTGTCAAACTCACCTCCACCACCTTCTTCCCTTGGCGCGCTCAGTTCAACGCCCTCCTCCGTGGGTATGAACTCATGGGTTACGTGGATGGCACACATCCCTGCCCACCTGCAGAAGAAACAGCCCTTCGGGCCCTCTGGATCCGCCAGGACCAGTTGCTCCTCCATGCCATTTTGGCATCTGTCTCCCCCCAGGTCATCACCCTAATTGCTGCAGCCCCAACATCCGCTGCTGCCTGGACCCGTCTCACCCGCCTCTACGCGAGCACAGCCAGAGCTCGGGTACTAGGACTCAAGGAGCGTTTGACCCTCCTTCGCCAAGACTCCCGGCCAGTCTCTGAATACCTCCAGGAGGTACGCATCATTGCTGATGAACTCGCAGCCATTGATACACCCCTGTCTGATGATGACCTGCTTCTCCATGTCCTCAATGGCATTGACCCTGACTTCAAAGACCTAGCTGCTGCTGTCAGGTCCAGAGACACATCTGTCCCTTTTGAGAACTTGCATGACATGCTGGTTCAGCATGAAAATGCAGCCAATCGAGCTGCCCCCAACCCCCCTCCCTCTACCATCACTGCTCATGTCACCCAAACAGCACGTGGTTCCAACTACAACCGCCACAACCGTGGCCCCTCCGACCAACGATCCTCCAACCAGGCTTTTGACAGCCGTAGTTCCTCTTACCAGCGCTCTGGTCTGCCCTCCAGCAACCAGCGCAGGTCCAACAGCACCCAAGGCAGTGGCTACCGCGGGTTTTGCCAGTGGTGTGGCACCCAAGGCCACAGTGCTAAGCGCTGCCCCCAGCTCCAGCACCAATCCTCCCAGCCCCCCGTGGCCAATTCCACTATCCAGACTCACTCTTCTCCTTGGCTCCTGGACTCCGGTGCCTCCCATCATGTCACCTCCACTCCTCACCACCTCACGGAGGTCCACAACTACAATGGACCCGATGACATCATCCTTGGCAATGGTAAGGGGATACCCATAACCCACACTGGTACCCTCACACTCTCCTCTTTCTCCTCTCGTCCTTTTCTCCTTAAACATGTTCTCTGTGCTCCTACCATGACCAGAAACCTGCTCTCTATCTCCCAATTTAATGCCACTAACCACACTTCAATTGAATTTTATCCCGACTTTTTCCAGGTGAAGGATCTCAGCACGGGGGCGGTGCTTCTTCAAGGCCCGAGTAAGGACGGTGTGTATGAATGGTCCCCTACCTCCCTGCAACCGCAAGCTATGACTGGTGTGGTGGCATCCCCTACTTTGTGGCATCGTCGTCTTGGTCATCCTAGTGTTAGAGTCTTAGAGTCTGTTTTTCGTTCTGCTGCTATTTCAGTACCTTTAAAATCCAACCTCTCTGTATGTCCCTCTTGTCAATGCAATAAAAGTCATCGTCTCCCCTTTGGGGAGACTTCTCTTACAAGCACACGGCCTCTCCAATTAATTTTCTCAGATGTCTGGGGTCCTGCCCCCTACAAATCTCCTGAAGGTTTTACTTATTATGTCATATTTGTTGATCATTACACCAGATATACATGGCTTTACCCACTCAAAAAGAAATCTGATGTTTTTCCCACCTTCCTTGATTTCAAAAAACTGGTTGAAAATTATTTCCAAACCTCCATTGTCACTCTCTACACTGATGGCGGTGGAGAGTTTATCAAACTCAAAGCCTTCCTAGCCACCCACGGTATTCACCATCTTCTCACCCCCCCTCACACACCCCAACATAATGGGGTGGCAGAACGGCGTCACCGTCATGTTGTGGACACGGGTCTTACTCTTCTTCATCAAGCTCATCTCCCTCTCTCCTACTGGCCGTATGCCTTTAAGGCTGCTGTCTATCTCATCAATCGCTTACCCACCCCCACTCTCCAGAACTCTACTCCCTACTCTACCCTCTTTCACCAGCCCCCAAATTACTCACGTCTCAAAGTATTTGGTTGCCTCTGTTTTCCCTGGCTACGTCCCTACACCACCAACAAAATGCAACCAAAATCCACCCCATGTGTCTTCCTCGGCTACTCCCTCAATCAGAGTGCCTACCTCTGTTTTGACCCCTCCTCTAGTCGTCTTTATGTGTCTAGGCATGTTCAGTTTGATGAGTCTTCCTTCCCGGGTATCCCTTCTCACTCTACTGCCCCTCACGTCCATTCTGATCACTTTGACCAGTGGATGTCCACCCTTCCTCTCGTAACTGCTCTTCCCCCATCCCCTGCCACCACACCAGCACCACCACCGGCGCCTGCAGCATTACTGGACCACACTGACACACTGCACCTGCCTGGTCTTGGCGTAGCACCGTCTCCAGCGCCAGCTCCCTCCCTGCCCCAGCACCAACCCGTCATCAGCAACCTCCCTGTTTCCTCCTCTACTGCCTCACCTGCTCCCGCTGCTGTCAGCCCATCCCCCCACCCCCTGCACACCCAATCCGCACCTACACCAGGCGTCAACCCCGCCTTCCCTCTCCTCCTAACCCCTCCCCCACCCTTCCCTCCCCCCCACCACCACCGCCCCCACCCCCAAACACTCACCCTATGCTCACCCGCACCAAAACCGGCACTATTCCCCCTGTACCCACCTATGCCCTCACTGCAACCACCTCTACACTCCTCACCTTGGCCGAGCCCACTTGTGTATCCCAGGCCATCAAGGATCCTCTTTGGCGTACCGCTATGTCTGCAGAATTCACTGCCCTGATCCAAAACGGTACCTGGGAGTTGGTACCTTCTCACCCACACCAGAATCTGGTTGGCAATAAATGGGTATTCAGGATCAAAAGACACCCGGATGGCACTGTTGACCGCTACAAAGCCAGGCTAGTAGCAAAGGGCTACCACCAGCGCCCAGGCCTAGACTTCACAGAGACCTACAGCCCTGTAGTGAAACCCACTTCTATACGAATTGTGCTCCATCTTGCTGTGACTCATGGCTGGCCCATCCGGCAGTTGGATGTAAACAATGCTTTCCTACAGGGCACCCTCCATGAAGATGTCTACATGGAACAGCCCAAGGGGTTTGTCGACCCACAAACTCCTACCTATGTGTGCAAGCTCAAAAAGGCCCTCTATGGTCTAAAACAAGCCCCCCGGGCCTGGTATCAGGAACTTCATCGCTTCCTCCTTCGACAAGGGTTTGTTACTATTCACTCTGATGCATCTCTCTTTGTTCTTAAGCAGGGACCTCATGTTCTTTACTTTCTGGCCTATGTGGATGACCTGATCCTTACGGGTAATGACCCACCACTCCTCAACTCCTTCATCCACAACTTGGCTGCCCGGTTCTCTGTCAAGGATCTTGGACCCCTTCATTACTTTCTTGGTGTGGAAGTAACCAACACCCCCACGGGTCTGTTTCTCTCCCAGCATCGCTACATCAACGATCTCCTTCACATGGCGGGTATGGAGGGAGCCAAACCAGTCTCAACCCCCCTGGCCGTGAGCCCTACATTGGCTCTTCAGGATGGCTCCCCCCCGGCTGATCCTACCAGATTTCGCCGCATCATTGGCAGCCTTCAATATCTCAGCCTTACTCGCCCTGATGTTTCCTATGCTGTCAACAAGCTCTCCCAGTTCATGCATGCCCCTACAGATCTACACTGGCAAACACTTAAACGGGTCCTACGTTACCTACGGGGCACCATTCTCTACGGACTTCATCTCCACAAGAAGTCCACCCATCAACTTCGTGCTGTCACCCATGCATTCAACACATTAGCTGCCTTCTCTGATGCTGATTGGGCTGCTGATCGAGATGACCGCAAATCCACCACAGCTTACCTAGTTTACCTGGGTGGGAACCTCATTTCCTGGAGCTCCCGGAAACAAAAGTCCGTCTCTAGATCGTCTACAGAGGCTGAATATCGCGCAGTTGCAGCAACTGCAGCAGAACTAACGTGGGTGCAGTCCCTCCTCACAGAACTGGGCCTCTCCATCTCGGCCTGCCCCAATATCTCATGTGACAACATTGGCACCACCTTCTACTGTGCCAATCCAGCCCTACACTCTCGTATGAAACACGTGGACATTGATTTTCAGTTTGTTCGTGATCATGTCTCTCGTGGCCTACTCACTGTCTCCCATGTTGCCACTGATGATCAGCTTGCTGATGCCCTCACCAAGCCCTTATCCAGACCCCGGTTTCAGCTCCTACGTGACAAGATTGGTGTCGCAGATGGCTCCACCTTCTTGCGGGGGCGTGTTAAGGATCCTGTTACAGATCCTGTAGAATCAGAGGAGATTGCAGATCAATCTCCTCCTTAATACCTAAGTTGTATCTTACCTAGTTAGGCCCTTGTTTATATTTTACCTAGTTAGGACTCTACTAGAATCTTACCTAGTTAGGACTCTCCTAGAACTGTATAAATCTGCCACTACTGTACAATTAAATTTATTGAAATAATATCAGAAAATTCAATACCTCTTACTAAGTAGGCAGTGGTGGACTTCTGGTCATCACGATCTACGGCCCAATCAGCATCAGAAAAGGCTGGTACAGTGTGAAAGGCATGAGACAGCCCTGAGCTCATGAGTGGACTGTCTGTGGAGATGCAAGCCGAAGTGGATGGTGCCCTTGAGATATATGAGAACTCGTTTTAGGGCCTGCCAGTGAGTGTCTATGGGGGCATGCATAAATTGAGATAGCTTGTTGGTGGCATAGGACACATCAGGACGAGTGAGGCTCAGATACTGTAGGCTGCCAATGATGCGTCGAAAAAGGGTGGAGTCAGCCGAGGGGGAGCCATCCTGGAGGGTTAAAGGTAGAGACACGGCTAGAGGAGTGGGAACTGGTTTGGCACCCTCCATTCGGGCCATGGTGAGAAGGTCATGAATGTAGCGGTGCTGAGATAGGAATAGTCCCGTTAGAGTGGGTATGACTTCCACTCCAAGAAAATAATGTAGGGGTCCAAGATCCTTGACAGAAAACCGGGCCGCCAGTTGGTGGATGAAGGTTGTGAGAAGTTGAGGTGCATTGCCGGTGAGAATCAGATCATCCATATAGACCAAAAGGTAGAGTACCTGGGAGCCCTGCTTAAGAACAAAGAGAGAGGCATCCAAAAAGGATGGTTACAAAGCCTTGTTGAAGTAAGAAGCCATGGAGTTCCTGGTACCAGGCCCGAGGGGCCTGTTTGAGACCGTAGAGGCCCTTTCGGAGCTTGCATACATAGGAAGGTGTGTGAGGGTCAACAAACCCCTTCGGCTGGGTCATGTAGACATCCTCATTTAGGGTTCCTTGGAGGAATGCATTATTGACATCCAGCTGTCGGATGGGCCAACCATGAGTCACGGCTAGGTGGAGGATGATGCGAATGGTAGTAGGCTTGACTACAGGGCTGTAGGTTTCAGAAAAATCAATGCCCGGGCGCTGATGGTAGCCCTTGGCCACGAGGCGGGCTTTGTATCTGTCCACAGTATCATTTGGGTGGCGCTTGATGTTAGGACTTAACCCTCCCCGGTAAGGACCCGACTCATCTAGCACGATATTTTCCGCTTTGGGCCTCCTTGCCCTTGCCCTCACGGTTTTGTTTTCGGGAGCTCACGGTGCAACTTCCCAGGGGGTCACCCATCATGGAATTGCACCAACCTCAACTCGCTTAACTTTAGAGTTCCAACCGAACCCAAAGCCCTGAGCTCCCAAAAGGCCTCGTGCTAGATAGGTGTGTGTGCCTACATCTTTAAGGCACACCACCTGGATTCTTTCCTGTGTAAATTTGTATCTACTTGATTCCTTTCTAGTTTGTCTAAGATGTACTTACCTAGTTTAGTTCTCTAGAAGTCTACTTAAAGAACCTCTGTACACAATTTACACAACTCAATAAACAGAAAACTTTTCATACCTTTTATGGTATCAGAGCCCTAAAGCTCCACCGAGCAAACCCTAGGTAAACCCTAATTCAATGGCCGCCCAAAACCCTAATCCTGCAGCCACCCAAAACCCTAATCCAGCAGCCGCCCCAAACCCTAATCCTGTAGCCGCCAACATCCCACCATCACCAACTGACATCAACCACCCCACCCTTCCCTCCCTCATCAGCATCAACACCGCCGCTCAGCTACCTGTCAAACTGACCTCCACCACCTTCTTTCCATGGCGTGCCCAGTTCAATGCCCTCCTCCGTGGGTATGACCTCATGGGCTATGTGGATGGCAGCCATCCCTGCCCACCTGTCACAGAAACTGCACTTCGTGCCCTCTGGATCCGTCAGGACCAGCTCCTTCTTCATGCCATTTTGGCATCCGTATCCCCCCAGGTCATCACCCTCATCGCCGCTGCACCCACCTCAGCAGCCGCCTGGACCCGGATAGCACAGACATCCAAACACCTTGAGACAGGTGTAATTAGGGGGCTGGTGAAACAGGGCAGAGTATGGGGTGGAGTTGTGAAGGATGGAAGTGGGGAGACGATTGATGAGGTATAGAGAGTGGCAATGGAGGTTTGGGAGTAGTTTTCGACCAATTTTTTGAAATCGAGCAACGTAGGATACACATCTGATTTTCTTTTCAGAGGGTATAACCAGGTGTATTTTGTAAAGTGATCAACAAAAATGACATAATAGGCATAGCCTTCAGGGGAGATGTAGGGAGCAGGACCCCAAACATCTGAAAATAGTAACTGCAAGGGTCGTGTGCTTTTAAGAGAAGTCTCACCAAACGGGAGACGATGACTTTTATTGCATTGACACGAGGAACAAATAGATGCTGGAAATTTGAAAGGTACATGAATTGAATTGGAACGAAAAACAGACTCGGGGACTTTGTGACTAGGGTGACCAAGAAGACGATGTCACAATGTAGAGGATGCAACCACACCAGCTAGAGCTTGAGGTTTTTGGGAGGGAGGGGACCATTCGTACACACCGTCCTTACTCGGGCCTTGAAGAAGGACCGCCCCCGTATTGAGATCCTTCACCTGGAAGTAATCAGGATAGAATTCAATAGAAGTTCAGTTAGTGGTGTTGAATTGAGATATAGAAAGCAGGTTTTGGGTCATATGGGGAACACAAAGTACATTTTGGAGAGTAAAGGGACGAGAGGAGGAAGAGGGGAGAGTGGTGGTACCGGTGTGGGTTATTGGTAACCCGTTACCATTGCCAAGTATGATTTCATTAGGGCCACGGTAGGTGTGCACTTCAGGGAGTTGTTGAGCAGTGGAGGTGACATGGTGAGAGGCACCCGAATCATGCAGCCGAGGAGCAGAGGAACTCTGCATGAGGGAGTTGGCCACGGGTTGTGTGCTGGTTGGGACTGCAGTTGTGGGCAGCGTTTGGCATTGTGCCTTGGAGTGCCACACCACTGGCAAGTTTCACGGTATCCGCTGCCAGGAGGGGTAGAGTTGCGGGTGAAGTCTGAGCCAAGGGTAGAGGGACGCTGGCGGAAATAGGAGCGGGTGGGCTCATGGTGGTTGGGACGGGAATTGTAGCCACGGTTGGGACAGTGGGTGCCACGGGATGCTTGAGTGGCGTTAATCGTAATGGGGGCAGCAAGTGTGGGGTTGACACGGTTGGAGGCCAGTTCATGCTGAAAAAGCATGTCATGGAGGTTCTCGAATGAGACAGAGGTGTCCCGAGACCGGACAGCAGCAGCAATATCTTTAAATTCAGTACCCACACCGTTCAAGACATGGAGAAGGAGGTCCTCATCAGATAGGGGAGTGTCGATGGCAGCCAGTTCATCGGCAAGGACCTGGACCTCCTGGAGGTAATCAGAAACAGAGTGGCCATGTTGTCGAAGGAGGGTCAGCCGCACCTTGAGACTAAGAACCCGTGCTCTTGCTTTGCTGGCATAGAGACGGCTGAGACGGCCCCAGGCATCAGCGGAGGTCTTGGTAGCAGCAATAAGAGTGATCACCTGCACCTGCGGTGATACAGACGCCAAGATGGCGCGAAGAAGAAGCTGGTCCTGACGGAACCAGAAAGCTCGCTGGGCTGATTCGGTGGGCGGAGGGCAGGGACGGGTGCCATCCACAAAGCCCATAAGGTCATATCCGTGAAGAAGGGCATGGAATTGTGCTCGCCAGGGGAAGAAGGTGGTGGCCGTGAGTTTGACAGGGAGTTGAGCAGCGGTGTTAATGGTGATGAGGGAGAGGAGGGTGGGTAGTGTGTCGGTGAGTGGTGGGGGATTAGGGTTAAGGGTGGCGGCTGCGGCAGTGGGTTGGGCAGCCATGGATTTAGGATTTTGTTTTCTAGGATTGCTCGGTGGAGCTTTTACAGCTCTGATACCATATAAGGTATGAGGAATTTTATGTTTATTCACATAATAATAAAGTGTACAGCATAGTCAGGTTTTTACAGGAAGAAGTAGAGAGTCCTAACTAGGTATTAACTAGAAGAGTCCTAACTAGGCAATATGTAACCTAGGTAAGTGTATATACTAAGGAAGAACAGATATTAAGGAGGAGATTGATCTGCAATCTCCTCCGTTGGCTGTGATTCCTTAACAGACACCTCATTGCAAACCAAAGGTGCCTAAAATCTTTGATTTTCTTTAAGGATAATCCTTATACGATTGATTTCTTTTCTGTATTTATGAATCATAGATTGGCTGTGTCACATAAATTAAAACTGAAGAATTTTAAAAGTGAATCTGTTTTCCCATGTTGTTTTCTCTATCGAGCCTGTATTTTCTGCATCAGATATGTGCCTTGTTCCCATCTTAAATATGTTTTTGTCTGCCTCGCTGATGTTAAATCATGCTTTCTCATCTAACCATACTTTCATTTATTTAGTAACTGTTTTTGTTCCCCGCCCCTTCCCTGAAATCTACTCGCCATGTTTTACTTAGTTGAATACCATCAAAACATGATTTAATTGTTATCAGTTAACCGTGTTTATTAATTGAAATTAAACAAGACGTGAAATTTGATATTCTACATAAAAGTTTACCCATCATAACAAATTTAATCAATCCAGGGCTGCTTTCTGAAGGTTCAGACTCTGTAGCAGAAGGAGAAAGTGCTATATTGCAAAGTTTAAGTAGGTACTGTAAGTCAATAGATTTTCATTTTTTCTTTTGTGTAGGGTATGTGCATTTGAAACAATGATTATCTTTTTAATGGCCTTTGATTATCTTACAGTCATGCCCGGGCAGTAGTTGCAACTTTAGGAGGGCAGCATGGAGCTGCTGGAAGAGCTAATAATTGGCGCCATCTTTATGCAGGGTTTACTGTCTGGCTTTCCCAAACTGAAGCTTCAGGTAACTTCTCTTTGACCCTTCTTTATTGGTTTGTTTATTCGAGCAACACCTACCACTATCATGTCTGTGATGCTTAATGTAATTTGATTGTTAGTTGTTTTGTAGAATCATTCGGAACGTCTGTGGACTGATTTGAAAATGGGCAAAACACGAGACTTATTTTGTTGGAAACCATTGTTCTCAAAATCCTACCTCATTTCAACTGAAAAAAAAAAAATCATAAATGTATATAAAGAAAAACAAAAACAAAGAGCACAAGTCAATGTAACTGAATAAAAAAAACAAAGAATTGAAGTCACTGTACCGAAAGAAAAGCAAGCATAAGTCAGTGTAATCCAAAAAGTAGAACAAGTTTGGGATCTTGAGAATTTTATGAACTTTATTTTAGGTTTATCAATTTCAGTGCTTGTTCTGTTTCTTTACCTAATAATTGTAGTAGGTTTGATTTGAGTTCATAGGAATTTCCATTGAGAATTGCAGATTTATTGTTAGTTGGGATGTGCGAGGCTTACCTCTTATTTTGTCAAATTCTTTAAAGGTCTGCTTGTTTGGTTAGGGATTTAGATTTGGATTTGATAATAAAGCTAAGTTTCTTGTTTAAACTATTCTAGTTCATGTATGCTAGGAATCGAAAAAGAAAAAAATTGAAGAAAGCAAATGGATTTCAAATGACTTTGTGCATATGGTTATTTCAAATCCCTTTGAAAATTACTACTTCTAATCATTTCAAATGCGTTCAATCTAGATTTTTCTTGTTTGTGATAGCAAATAGCACCTTGCCATCAAATTCAAATCTAATTCCATTTCTAAGTTCCCACCTAAAGAAACAGACCCTTGTACTTTCACGCTTGTAACCATCCATTTATATAATCATTGGTGCTCTATTCGTGTGATAGATATTTGTCACATTCTCAAAATGTTATTCTGCTTCAAGCTATAGAACTGATTTTTGCATGACTAGCTGGGGAATGGGTCGAGCAAACTCCCCTGGGGAACATTACCAGGCAAAGAATAACTTACTGCTGCCTGTCCACTTTTAGTGCTTAAAAATAAAATTTGAGTTTGAGGCCCAGAAAAACATACTCCCATTAGGAATTAATAAAATTTGAAGGAAAGAAAATGAAGCATCCTGACTTCATGAGTCAAACGAAGGAGAAAAATATATCCTCTGGATAAAGTGGTATGAATTTCCTTGTTTATTAACTGAATGATACTTTACAATAGGAGAGGCCTATTTATACAGTTCCTAGGTAAGTCTAAGTAGGAAAACAATTATAAACTAGGTAGGAAATCGTGGACCTAACTAGGGAAGTATCTACAAAGATCCTAGGACAGTTTTAGGAAGGAATTGAATGAATTCCTTTGACTTCTGAGATCTGGGAATCAGGGAGATTGATCCTCAATCTCCTGGGATTCCCGGGTATCTTTATCACGCCCCCGCAAGATGGTGGAGCCGTCTGCGACGCCAATCTTGTCACGGAGGAGCTGGAACCGTGGGCGCGGCAGGGGTTTGGTGAGGGCATCTGCGAGTTGATCATCAGTGGGAACATGGTGGACATGAAGAAGGCCACGGGTGACCTGATCACGAACAAAGTGGAAGTCAATGTCTACATGTTTCATCCTGGAGTGTAGAGCAGGATTGGCACAGTAGAATGTGGTGCCGAGGTTGTCGCAGGAAATGGTAGGTGTTCCTGTGGCCTGAATACTGAGCTCCCGCATGAGGGATTGAACCCAGAGTAATTCTGCAGTGGTGGAGGCAACAGCCCTGTATTCAGCCTCGGTTGAAGAGCGGGAGACGGTCCGTTGTTTGCGTGAGCTCCAAGATATTAGGTTACCACCTAGGTAAACAAGATATGCTGTGGTGGACTTGCGGTCGTCATGGTCACCAGCCCAGTCAGCATCTGAAAAGGCACTGAGTGTGCTGAAGGAGTGAGCAACAGCATGTAGATGATAGGTGGCAGTGCGGCGGATGGGGAGGCCATAGAGAACAGTGCCCTTGAGGTAGCGTAGAACACGTTTTAGGGCCTGCCAATGAAGATCCGTGGGAGCATGCATAAATTGGGAGAGACGGTTTACAGCATAGGAGACATCCGGGCGGGTTAAGTTTAGGTACTGCAGGCTGCCCACCACTCTACGAAAGAGAGTAGCATCAGTTGGCGGGGAGCCATCATTGAGAAGGAGAGGTGGAGAAACGGCCAAGGGGGTGGACACGGGTTTGGCCCCCTCCATATGCACCATGGTGAGAATATCCTGCAGATATTGATGCTGGGACAGAAAGAAACCATCAGAGGTGGGCAGAACTTCCACGCCCAAGAAGTAGTTCAAGGTGCCGAGATCCTTGATAGAAAACCGGGTGGCCAATGTGGTGATGAACTTTGAGATGAGGGAAGAGTCACTGCCTGTAACAATAAGATCGTCAACATAAACGAGGAAGTAAAGAACGTGAGAGCCTTGCCTGTAGAGGAAAAGAGAGGCATCGGATTTGGCATTGACAAAGCCGTTGGCCAGAAGGAAAGAGTGAAGCTCTTGATACCAGGCCCGGGGTGCCTGTTTGAGACCGTATAGGGCCTTTTTCAGCTGGCAGACATAAGTAGGGTTGTGGGGATCCACAAATCCAGCAGGTTGTGCCATGTAGACAGTCTCGGTAAGGGTGCCTTGCAGAAATGCATTGTTGACGTCCAGCTGTCGTATGGGCCAACCATGGGCCACACTGAGATGGAGAATCAGTCGAATAGTTGTGGGCTTGACCACGGGGCTGTAAGTAGCAGTGAAGTCCAGGCCTGGGCGTTGGTGATAGCCCTTAGCCACAAGTCTGGCCTTGAATCGATCAACAGCTCCATTGGGCTTCCGTTTGATCCGGAAGACCCATTTGTTGCCAATGACATTCTGGGTAGGCTGAGGAGGGACCAGGACCCATGTGCCATTATGAATGAGGGCATTTAGCTCTTCGGACATGGCAGAGCGCCACTGTGGGTGTTTCACAGCCTGGGAAACACAAGTGGGTTCAAGGAGAGGGAGGGGATGGGCGGTTGCCGTGAGGGCATAGTTGGGAATTTGGGGAAGACAGCCAGTTTTGCTGCGGGTGAGCATGGGATGAGTGGGTGCTGGTGGTGTAGGGGTTAGAGGGGGAGGGGAAGCCGTGGGGGTTGGCTGGGGGGGTGGAGGAGCAGGGGTGGGGGCCGGCCGTGAGGACCGCCGTGTATATGTACGAAGAGTAGGTGGTGCAGGGGGCGGAGGGATAGGAGGTGGAGGGAAGGCCGTGGTGCTGATGGTGGTGTGGGGCAGGTTCTGTGCTGGAACTAAGGCAGGGGCAGATGCAGCGTCAAGAACAAGTGAGGAGGATGAATCCAAGTGGCCTTCAGGGGAAGGTGTTGACTGTGCAGGCACTGGTGAAGCAGCTGAATCAGACACTGGAAGAGTAGAGACAAGAGGCTGGGAGGAGAGCCATTGGTGGAAGGCATCGGGAGAAACATGAGGAACAGCGGACGGGAGACTTAGACCAGGGTAGGTGGACTCATCAAACTGGACATGACGGGAGACATAGAGACGGTGAGCTGAAGTATCATAACAGAGGTATGCACTTTGATTTAGAGAGTAGCCGAGAAAGAGGCAGGGAGTAGATCGAGGCTGCAGTTTATTGGAGTTGTAGGGCCGGAGCCAAGGGAAACAAAGACAGCCAAAGGTTCGGAGACGGTGGTAGTTGGGTGGCTGTTGGAAGAGGGCAGTATATGGAGATGGGTTGTTGAGAGTGGAGGTAGGAAGCCGGTTGATGAGGTATGCGGCTGTTTTGAAGGCATAGGTCCAGAAAGTTAGAGGTAGGTTAGCTTGATGAAGGAGGGTGAGGCCGGTATCAACAAGATGACGATGACGTCGTTCAGCCACACCATTGTGTTGGGGAGTGTGAGGGGGGGTAAGAAGGTGATTGATGCCGTGGGTGGCAAGGAAGGGTTTGAGTTTGGTGAATTCACCACCACCATCAGTGTAAAGAGTCTGAATAGGATGTTGAAAGTATTTTTCGACAAGAGTTTTGAAATCAATGAATGTGGAAAAGACATCAGATTTTTTCTTTAGAGGATAAAGCCATGTATATTTGGTGTAGTGGTCAACAAAGATAATGTAATAAGAAAAACAGTCAATGGAAATGTGAGGGGCAGGACCCCACACATCAGTATATATTAATTGTAAAGGACGATGACTGTGAAGGGAGGAGGTGCCAAATGGCAGCCTATGACTCTTGTTACAAAGACATGACAAACATGGGGACTCTTTAAGCTTGGGAGACAGATTGATGGAGGATTGACGAAGAACGTTGTGGAGGACTTTGGAGTGGGGATGACCAAGACGACGATGCCAGAGATTGGGTGAAACAGCAATGCCTACCAGTGCCTGTGGTTGATGTAAGGTTGCAGGTGACCACTCGTAGACACCATCCTTACTCGGGCCTTGAAGGAGAACCGCCCCCGTGCTTAGATCCTTCACATGAAAACAAGAGGGAAAGAGTTCAATAGAAGTATTGTGCTGTTTGTTAAACTGAGAAATAGAAAGAATATTTCTGGTGATTTGAGGTGCACAGAGAACATTATGGAGATGAAAGGATTTAGTAGAGGGAGAGGATAGAGTGGTGGAGCCGACATGGGTGATGTCAAGCCCTTTACCGTTACCAATGATGATCTCGTCTGGGCCCTGGTATTCAGAAACAGCAGACAGATGGTGAGGGGAGGCGGTCACATGGTGAGATGCACCAGAATCGAGGAGCCAAGGTGAGGAGGCGCCCGGGTTGGTTGGATTGGCTACGGGTTGGGCAGCAGAATTTTGTTGAAGTTGTGGACAGCGCTTGGCGCTATGCCCCTGTATGCCACACCATTGACAGAACCCTCGATAGCCGCTGCCTTGGTTTGAATTGGACCTGCGATTGCTGGTGGAGGGCTGAGAAGATCGGTTGGAGGAGTAACCACGGTGGTCAGACTGCTGGTAGGAGCTCCGGGAGTCAGAAGAGCCTCTTGGCTGACGGTTATAGGAAGTGCCACGGGCTGTGTTGGCCGGATTTGCAGTGATGGGGGGTTGGGGGGAAGCAGGGGCTTCACGTGTGGTGGCAGCCTCATGCTGTACCAGCATATCGTGCAGGTTCTCAAAGGAGACAGGAGTGTCTCGAGAACGAACAGCAGCAGAAATATCCTTAAAGGCAGAGCCGACGCCATTAAGGACGTAGAGAAGGAGATCATCGTCTGAGAGGGGGGCATCAATGGCAGCCAGTTCGTCTGAGAGAAGACGGACTTCCTGTAGGTAATCAGTGACAGGACGATTGTCACGGCGAAGGAGAGTCAACCGCTCCTTAAGGCCGAGAACACGAGCTCGAGCCTTGCTGGCATAGAGCCGTGTGAGGCGGGTCCAGGCTGCCTCTGAAGTTTTGGCAGCAGCGATCAGGGTTACTACCTGAGGAGAGACAGAGCCAAGGATCGCATGAAGGATGAGCTGATCCTGGCGAAACCACAGAGCACGGGCTAGGGTTTCAGTTGCGGGTGGGCAGGGACGGGTACCATCAACATACCCCATGAGATCGTAGCCGAGTAGGAGAGCATTGAATTGTGCTCGCCACGGGAAGAAGTTGGTGGCGGTCAGTTTCACAGGGAACTGGGCGGCGTTGATGGAGATGAGAGATGAAAAGGGGAAGGTGGTGTCGGTGGTAGGTGGGAGATTAGGGTTAAGGGTGGCGGCTGCAGGAGTGGGTTGGGCGGCCATGGATTAGGGTTTGCTTTCTAGGGTTGCTCGGTGGAGCTTTACTGCTCTGATACCATAAAGTGGTATGAATTTCCTTGTTTATTAACTGAATGATACTTTACAATAGGAGAGGCCTATTTATACAGTTCCTAGGTAAGTCTAAGTAGGAAAACAATTATAAACTAGGTAGGAAATCGTGGACCTAACTAGGGAAGTATCTACAAAGATCCTAGGACAGTTTTAGGAAGGAATTGAATGAATTCCTTTGACTTCTGAGATCTGGGAATCAGGGAGATTGATCCTCAATCTCCTGGGATTCCCGGGTATCTTTATCACTGGAATCATCAAATTCAACTCCGGATTTAACATCAGCCACTTGAATATTGATAGTTCATATCTTCTTAAGTCATTATGCTGCAATTACATTCGATTGAAGTGTTTTTAATTAACAAATCTATGCAGATGAAGTATCAGCAAAGGAAGAGGCGACGAGTCATATTAAAGATGGTAGAATTGCTTACTCAAATGCAGACGTGGTAGTCAAGCTACAGGGCTGGGATAATGATAGTGCAAAAAGCGTGGCTCAGGGATGCTTGAGTGCCCTCAAACAATTAATTCTATCAGATAAGAAACTTCCTGGTAAACACTTAAATGATATTTATGCTTCCTATAGGTTCTGTAATGGATGTTCTTTGCGAAGTTCTCAAATAAATAAATAAATAAAACATTAGCTTTCCTATTGTTTTGATCATAAAAAACAGTACCTTACGTGACTCTGCTTTGCATGTTTAAAAGCTCTCACTGATGCCAACTTACATGGGTCCTTCTTAGCTATGATGCCAGAAGGAAAAAGATTCTGAGACTTCAAAATGAATCAGAAATCTTGAGTGTCATGTTGGTTGTAACTTTTTTATGTTGTATGATGCCTATTGGTGACCTGCCTTACGTTGTTGGTTGGTTTCAAAGGTAAGAAGAGCCTGTACATAAGGCTGGGATGCCGAGGTGACTGGCCAAATATCAAACCCCCTGGTTGGGATCCATCAGCTGGAGACAGATGAAGTATCTTCTCACGGATTGCAACGTTAATTAGTTCCACCGCATAAAAGATTGCCGGACTTTGCAGAGTATAATTAAGGATGTTTTGGATGGAATTGGAGATAGCTTCTTCTAACTCATGAATGAAGTCTATTATTGCAGATCGTCGTTGTGTCTTTTATTGTAGCAATTTTATTGCATATAATTGTTTGTATCATATATTGTATCTATATATTGTAGATTTGTATCTACCATCTGGCATTCTGGCTTCTTCTTTTTATTTATTTATTTTTATTTGTATATTTATATAGGTATTCTTTTAGTAGTAATATGGGTAATTTTTTTCTTTGATGAATATGGCTTTATATTTGTAGAAATTTGGGTATCCATTTTTTCCTTCCCATATATGCGTATACGATTTTTGAGTTCTTAAATAAAATGTTCTTTTAGTGTTATTCTTACTTACTATATAATGGAAGATTGTAAATCTCAGGCCTAACATTAGTTAAAAATAAAATTAGTAAGATAATATTTACATCTCACTCCTAGGATATCTTTTTGTATTACTATTTTAATTTAGGCTTATTATGCTAAGTGCACTAGAAACACGCCACAAAATCTCAAAATACACCAGGAATAAAAATTTGTCTCAGCGTGCTATGTGAACGGTAACACTGTCAATACTGTTGCAACATCATGTTTGCAGACGTAGAGTTGTCGTGGCACAGTAGGACCCAATTTGATGACCACGTGTGCGAGAAAATTAAAAATCGAATCGAAACATTGAGAATTCAAATTGGGGCTAAATTTTGTCCGCACTGTCAATACTGTTGCAACATCATGTTTGCAGACGTAGAGTTGTCGTGGCACAGTAGGACCCAATTTGATGACCACGTGTGCGAGAAAATTAAAAATCGAATCGAAACATTGAGAATTCAAATTGGGGCTAAATTTTGTCCGCTATGGTTTCAAGATGTTGAATTTCATGATCCGTATATCATTTACAGCCAATATGGCACATATATATACAATATTGATTAAGGAGATAAGACAGAACAGTTCTTATCTCCTTAAATCTACTTTTAACTATGACATGACACCTGTAGGACACCTGTCCTACTGTGGAACTGTGGGTAACTGCCTAAGTGTTAACCAACTAAGGGTTAACTTATCCTAGATATAGAAGTACACGGGTCTACCCTAGGTACCAGTGTACAGTGGTCTCTAGGGCTAGGTTTACATAGTCTAACATCCCCCCTCAAACTAGGCACCCGAGGGGTGACAAGTTTGCAAGTCAGAGCATGGTGGCGGTTGGTGAAGAGTCCCTTAGTGAATAAGTCAGCCAGCTGGTGAGTGGAAGGAACAAACCAGACGTGATGAGTGCCGGATATGACCCGTTCACGGAGGAAGTGATAATCCAGAGCAATATGCTTTGTTCGGGCATGAAAGACCGGGTTTGTAGACATGTAGCAGGTGCTAAGGTTGTCACAGTGTATCCGGATGGGAAGTGGGGGAGGAAAGGTGAGCTCACGGAGGAGGCTGAGAAGCCAAATGGTGTCAGCACAGGTGTAAGCTAGGGCACGGTATTCTGCTTCAGAACTGGAGCGGGACACGGTTTTCTGCTTCTTGGAGCACCATGAGATAAGGGTGGAACCCAGGAAAATGCAAAAACCTGTCACAGAACGTCTGGTGTCTGGGCAGCCTGCCCAATCTGCATCAGAATAAGCTTGGAGTTGAAGGGGGAAGGTGGACCTGTGGATTTGGAGGCCAAGACCGAGTGTTCCCTTGAGATAACGGATTATTCGTTTGACTGCAGTGAGATGAAGATCGGTTGGGCGGCTCATGAACTGAGAGGCATGTTGAACAGCAAAGGAAATATCAGGTCTGGTCCATGTTAAATACAGCAGAGCGCCCACCAGTTGACGGTAGACAGAAGCATCTGGAAGGGGAGTGCCATTGTGTGCTGAGAGAAGCTGTTTAGAGGCCAGGGGTGTAGGTGCAGGTTTACAGTCTAACAAACCACTACGAGTAAGGATATCCGTGGTATACTTGGTTTGGGTGAGATGAAGACCTGCGGCATTGGGAGTGGCTTCAACACCAAGGAAGTAGTGGAGTGGTCCCAAGTCTTTGATGGCAAATTCACGAGCCAAGGTTGCCATGAATGAGGAGAGAGCAGTTGGTGTGGTTCCTGTGAGCAAAATATCATCCACATAAAGCAGTAGAAACATGAGAGTGTCTTTGGTTTTGTAGATGAAGAGGGAGGGATCGGCTCTGCTCTGAGTGAAGCCCTTTTGGAGGAGGAAGGTGCTGAATCGATCAAACCAAGCTCTGGGGGCCTGTTTGAGGCCGTACAGAGCTTTGTGGAGGCGGCAGACATGCTGGGGATGTTGGGGATCAACAAAACCTGGGGGCTGTTGCATATAAACCTCTTCTGTTAAGTGGCCATGTAGGAAGGCATTGGTGACATCCATTTGGCGAATGGACCAGCCAAGGGATACAGCAAGGGTAAGTACCACTCGAATGGTTGCTGGTTTGATAACAGGGCTAAATGTCTCCTGAAAATCAAGGCCTGCCTGTTGGTGAAAGCCCTTGGCTACAAGACGAGCTTTATATCTCTCTAGGGTTCCATCTGCATGGCGTTTAACCTTGAAAACCCATTTGCAGCCAACTGTGTTGGCAGATGGAGGGAGGGGAACAAGGGACCAGGTGTGTTGGCGGATGAGGGCGTCATATTCAGTGGACATGGCTTGGACCCAGTGTTCGTGTTTGGAGGCCTGTTTGTATGTAGAAGGTTCAGGGCTTTCGGTGGCAATAGCAGCATAGATGTGAGGGAGAGGATAACGGGAAACATACAAAAGGTTTTTGGACTTAGAGTTTCCTGATTTGCTACGAGTGGTCATAGGGTGGATATTTTTGGGTGGCAGGTGGACGGGTGGGGCTGGTGGGCAGGAAGGGGATGGGGTTGAGGAAGGGTTTTCTGTTGGAGAAGGAGACCCTTGGGGGTCCGAGGAGTGTGAGAGTCCTGGATTAGGTGTTGGAAGTGGAGAGGGACCGTGTGAAGTGGCTGTTTGTGAGTGAGGGGTAGGATCTTGTGGCGGGCTGGGATGGTTACAAGTTTGGACAGGGAGGAAGGCAAAGTTTTGGGCAGATTGAGGTTTGGTGGGATAGGGAAAGTCGTCTTCATTGAAGATCACATGACGGCTGATATAAACACGCCCAGTGGGGACGTGTAGACAACGATAGCCTGAGTGTTGTGGACTGTAGCCGAGAAAGATACAATGGAGGGACCTGGACTCTAGTTTATGTTTGGTGTAATCCCCAAGATAGGGGAAACATGAGCAGCCAAAGGTTCGTAGAAGAGAATAAGGAGGGGATTTGTGATGGAGGGTGAAATAAGGGGAAGACCATTGGAGGACAGATGTGGGAAGTAGATTGATGAGAAAAACAGTAGTGGTGATGGCATCAGCCCAATAACAAAACGGGAGACCAGCAGTTTGGAGGAGGGTTCGGCCTACTTCTGAAATGTGGCGATGCTTGCGCTCTGCCAAACCGTTTTGTTGTGGTGTATGGGGGCAG
This sequence comes from Prinsepia uniflora, assembly GCA_032719365.1. Taxonomy (NCBI): domain Eukaryota; kingdom Viridiplantae; phylum Streptophyta; class Magnoliopsida; order Rosales; family Rosaceae; genus Prinsepia; species Prinsepia uniflora. The sequence continues at coordinate 70,936,894 of CM064873.1, forward strand.
GAGAACCTTTGGTGGATTCCATGCTGGGAACAAAAGTTGTGGAAGGATTGGTTGGCAAATTCTTTGCCACCATCGCTGTGGAACTGTTTTATGGTGGTAGAAAACTGTGTGCGGACATATGTGAAGAAACGGGAGAACTGATCAAAGACTTCAGACTTGAACCTTAGGGGAAACACCCATGTGTAACGGGTGAAATCATCCGTGAAGAGTACATAGTAACGAAAACCAGTGACAGAGGGAATAGGGGACATCCAAACATCAGAATGTATTAAATCAAATGCTGTTATTGATGAATGTAGTACAGGGTTAAATGAGTGACGGGTGATTTTACTAAGTGCACACTGGTTACAAAATGGAACAGAATTTAAATCAACATTAGGGCTGAGGTGATCTTGAGTGACCAGCTTGCGTAAGACAGTAGTAGAGGGATGTCCTAGCCTCTTGTGCCAAAGACTGGATGGGGCAGTGGTGAAGAGAGCCTGCGGGTGGGAAGTAGGGCGGATGGGGTACAGTCCATTGCTACAGGGGCCCTGAAAAAGAATGTGGTTGGTAGTTAGGTCTCGGATGACAAAGTGTGTAGGATAGAAAGTGATACTGACCTGTTGATCTTTGGTGTACTGTGCAACAGAAATGAGGTTCTTTTTAATGGAAGGGACATGAAGAACATCAGAGAGGTGGAAGACATAGTGTTTAGAGGGAAAGTGAACATTACCCGTGTGTGTGATGGGGAGAGTGGTGCCATTACCAACCATGACCTGGTCTCTGGTGGGAGAGGCAGATTGGGAAGGAGTAGGGGGTGTCATGGAGACATGATGGGTTGCACTGGTATCTGGATACCAATTGGGGTCAGCAACTGAGGTCATGTGAAGGCCCGCGAAGGCTTGAGAGAGGTCGTGTTCAGGTGTGTTAGAAAGTGAGGGACAATGGGCTGCAACATGGCCAAACCTGTTGCAGGACCAGCATTGAGGGCCTTGTGAGCGGGGTGGGTTGTGAGGAGGTGGGCCAAGGACACCAGAGGTGTTGCGGACTGCAGGGGTACGACCAGAACCACGGCGGGGAAAGGGCCGTGAACCACGGCCTGGTCTGGACCCACGGTGGTAGTTAGAGCGGTTATGAGAGGGGTAGAACCCGTGAGGAGGTGGGTGGGACTGGACATACAGAGCAGTGGGAGGAGGATTGGAAACATAGGTAGAGGTGGAGATTTGTTGTGCCTCAAAGGAGAGAAGGCGAGCACGCAGGTCTGAAAATGGTGGAAGTGGGGGAAAGTTAAGCATGGATGTGACTAAGATAGTGTATTCTGGTCCAAGACCACGAAGAACAGCAGTAACAAGATCAGTGGGAGAAAAGGGTTCATTAATCGCTGCAAGAGAGTCAGCGAGGGTTTTGGCATAAGAAAGGTATTCAGAAATGGTCTTGGAGCCTTTAGTAAGGGACATCAGTTGGAAGCGGAGGTTGGTTGCATTTGCAAGAGATTGCTGGGAGAAGTTCTGGCGGAGACACTCCCAAATGGCTCTGGAGGTGTTGAGACCAACAACCTGGGACAGAATGGGCTCTGTTAGAGTGGCCCGCAACATACTGATCAAGGTCTGATCAATCTGAAACCATTGATGAAAGGCAGGATTCGGGAGGGCAGTGACAGGGGAGGTTAGGACAGAATCTGAGGTTGCTGAAATGGGAGAAGAGTCTTCAGGTACTGGGGTTGAGAGAGTAGAAGGAGGAGGAGGGTGGGTTCCATCGATGAACCTCCAGTAATTGTGTCCAATGAGGAAAGGCTTGATTTGGCTTTCCCAAAGAAGGTAATTGGACTCATTTAGTTTAACAGAGACAAGGCTTGAGACATGATTAGGGGAGATTGAGGGGTAGGAGCAGGAATCAGTGGCCATAATTTGAGAGAGAGAGGATCGGTAATGGTGATCAGACTAGTGGCTCTGATACCATGTTGAATTTCATGATCCGTATATCATTTACAGCCAATATGGCACATATATATACAATATTGATTAAGGAGATAAGACAGAACAGTTCTTATCTCCTTAAATCTACTTTTAACTATGACATGACACCTGTAGGACACCTGTCCTACTGTGGAACTGTGGGTAACTGCCTAAGTGTTAACCAACTAAGGGTTAACTTATCCTAGATATAGAAGTACACGGGTCTACCCTAGGTACCAGTGTACAGTGGTCTCTAGGGCTAGGTTTACATAGTCTAACACAAGAAATTTGGGATTAGGGGCAGAAATTGGCTGTAGAATCACGGGGGATTGTATGGATTTAATTGGAGTGAGAGACAACCTGAAAGACATCGGAGTTGAAGGATGACCATTCGTCGCTGGTGCAGAATAACCTGATTATGGTATGTTTTGAAACAATTTTCCTTTTCTTGGGTCTTGTCTGTGGTGTTTGCTGAGTTTCCTAGTGTGGTTATGGTAGGTTGAAGTCGGTTTTCTTGCTTGAAACAAATTGAATTGTATGTTGATTCGAGGCCTTGTTGTTCAATGAGTTCTGCTGTTTTCTGAGTTTTGCTGTATGTCGAGGCCTTGTTGTTCAATGATTTTTACTGCAGTAGATATATAGATATGGTATTGAAGTCAGTTTAGCTAGTATATGGGCAATGTTGTGGAAATGCTATGGTTGGTTGTGATTTTGAAATCTGTGATGTTTGTTGGGGTAGTAGTGTGGTAATGCTTTGAATAAGGCAATTGGGTAGTACTTGGCGTGGATTTTGGAATTGTAAATAGGTAGTATAGAAGAATAAGGCAGTGGGGTAATGCTTTTCGTGTGTTTTTTTAAAGGTAAATGGGTAGTATCAAGCAATGGGCAGTGGGGTAGTGCTTTTCGTGGGTTTTTGAAAGGTAAATGGGTAGTTTAGAAGAATAAGGCAGTGTGGTAGTGATTGTCGTGGGTTTTAGTTTAGTCAACAAGCTAGTGCTTGTGGTGATAGACTTTAGTGTTGGCAGTGGGCTGGACTAGATTGTTTGCCTTGTTTAAAATGGTTAGATTGTATTGTTATGTTATGTGTTTATAATGAGGCCTTATAATGGTTTTACGTGGTGCTAGGTGGAGCGGATGATATAGTGTCCATCGGGTTGCATCATGGTGGAAGTATCTCAAAGACAGGAAGATTGTGGGCATATGCTGGTGGGTCAATTGCCTGGTATGATTGGTGTTGTTGAGAATATTAGTCTGTGCTGGACCTAAATGGGTTGGTCCAGGACCAATTATATGGTGGGGATATGCTTAATCAAAAGGCGGAATTCTACTTCAAGGAGCGAGAGAGGTTCTTTAAACTAGATAATGATCGGAGACTTTTGGACTTGGTCAAAAAGTCAGCAAAGACGAAATCTAGGACCTTGAACATATATTGCAGGCATGTTGTTGAGGGTGTTAATATTGAACAGGTGCCTACTACGATAGAGTTTCATGATGAGGGCCTTACTCAAGCACTGGTTCATGATGGAGACCTTACTCAAGAACCGGCTCATGATGGTGAGGGTACTCAAGGTCTAGGATCTCATGATGGTAAGGGTACTCAAGGTCTGAGATCTCATGATGGTGAGGGTACTCAAGGTCTGGGATCTCATGATGGTGAGGGTACTCAAGGTCTAGGATCTCATGATGGTGAGGGTACTCAAGAATCGGCTCATGTGGTGCAAGTAAATGAAGAACCGGTTCAGGTTACTTAAGAACCAGTTACTTAAGAATCAGTTTAGGTGGAGCAAGTAAATGAAGAACCAGTTCAGGTTACTCAAGAACCAGTTGATGATGAATCAGTTCAGGTTACTTAAGAGCTGGTTCAGGTTACTCAAGAACCAATTCAGGTTACTCAAGAGCCAGTTCAAGATGAACCAATAGTTACTCAAGAACCAGTTGATGATGAACCAGTTACCCAAGTATCATTCCGAAGGCCAAGCTTGACAACAAAGGATAAAGGGAAAGCCAAAGTAATTGTTCATGAGGTTCAACCAGCAGCATCTAAGAAAGCTAAAGGGAAATCCAAGGTTTTCGTTGAAGAGGAATCTAGTGACAATAGTGAAGATAGTGAAGATAGTGGCTCTGGGGAAGACAGTGATAATCCAGTCTTTGTTCCTTTTGAAGAGGAAGCATTTAATTAGGAGGATAAGGTACCCATAGTGGTGAGTGATGATGAGCTATTTGGGGCATTTGGGGCATATGTGGAAGTGGAAAAAGGGCCAGTGGTAGATGACGATGAGGTTGCCCCATTGTCACATAGGATTGGCACATTGGATGACCTAAGCGATGATGAAGATGTAATTCCTAAAAAAAGGACTAGGAAGAAACCTGTCCCCAAGTGCAGAGAGTTTGTTCCCGGTCTTAACATGTAGAATCCTAGGTTTGAGTTAGAGCTGAAGTTTCAGGATGCTGCTACATTTAGAGATGCAGTAGGAAAGTACTTTGTAATGCAAGGAAGACAGTTAAAGTTCTTCAAAAATCAATCAGATCGTGTGAAGGTTAAATGTTGTACTGAGTGTCCATTTGTTATTTTAGCATCTTCAGTGGAAGGGACAAAGTGTTTGCAGATAAGGGAGTTGAATGAGGAGCATGTGTGTGGTACGGGGACATCCAGAGATGTTTATACATAATTGTTATAATCATGATGCGTATACGAAGGCATATGAGGGGATCATTACACCATTGCCTAGTGAAGACCAATGGTAAAAAGTTAGGGCTCCATTACTCAAGCCTCCTAAATATCACAAGCAGTCTGGGAAGCCGAAGATGAAAAGGAAGAGAAGTCAGACTGAGGAGACATCATCAAATCCTACGAAGTTGCCTAGGTATCATTCCACTTTAAGGTGTGGCAATTGTGGGTCTGACAGACACAAGCGTCCTGCGTGCACAGAACCAGTAGATCCTAATAAGGAAGCAAAGTTCAAGCGCAAGCAAGAACAAAGGAAAAAGATAGATGCAGACAGAAAAGCAAATGCTGGGAATATGGCTGATGCACAAGTATATTTGTTGTATTAGATGTATATTAGATGTATTAGATATAGGTTTGATGTATATGTTTCTGTTTAGGGTATATATGTGTTGTATATATGTTATGTGGGTTGTATAACATGTATATTGGATGTATATCTGTTGTGTGAGCTATAGTAGATGTAGGTTTGATAGATATGTTTTTGTTTATGGTATATATGTGATGTATATATGTTGTGTGGCCTGTTAGGATGTATATTGGATGTATATTGGATGTATATGTGGTGTATTGGATGTATATGTGTTGTATTAGTTGTATATTGGATGTATATTGGCTGGATTGGATGTATATTGGCTTTATATTTGATGTATATGTGCTGGTTTTGGGTATTTGTGCTAATTTTGGGTGTATGTGTTGTATTGGCTTTATTGCTTGTATATATAGTCTGACCAAGTTCCTGATGTGCATCAAGTTCCAGCAGCAAGCCAAGTTCCTGCACATACCTCTTCACCTGCCACAACCCCAACTAGAACAAGATAAAAAAGGTCTGCAAGGAAAGTCAGTACCCCTGTTAGCCTACCTGTGCATCAAGCCCAGCTGCAAGAACAAAGTCCACTTGCCAGTTCTAAAGGAAGAAGGATCAAGTCACATGTCAATGCAAAAGGGATGACAAAGCGAAAGCCACCTCCAAAGCCAAAGAAAACCAACAAAGATTGGCTCAAGCAAGCAAAGGAATTGCTACCCCATTGGCATCATTAGTAGACATTAGAAGCTTATGGTGTTTGGATTTTTTTTTACTAGACATTCCAATCTTTTGTAATGGTGCGCTGTATTGATAGACATTTGAACCATTTGATGTAATGGTCAAGTTTTTGCAGTGCCTTAATTTGGAATCGTAATGGTGAAAGTATTTAGTTCTAACCTCCAAATGAAGTTCATCACATTTGTACTGTCCACGCACATTCATCACATTCCCAAACCAAGATCACATAAACTTATCACAAACATTCATAACATTCACATTCATCACAAAAGTTCATATCTTACAAAAGAAGTTCATCACATTTCATCGCATCCCATCATTCATAACATCCACTAGCTCTACCAATCTACCTCATACATAACAATTCACTATAAGCTAAAAGTCACCTTAAGGAAATCCTAAGCCTAAACATACATAAATTTTAGGCTAATGTCAATCAGTACAACCCAAGTCACCATAAAGGGCAATCCTAAGACTAAACACCTTCCTTTTTTCATTCAGAAATTTCTCTTCTTCAATGTCAAGCTTCCAAAGCAACCCGAGAATTATTTTCGTCGACCTTTTGTACATTTTTGGGTCCAACTACTCCGAAAAGTCACACCCTTTGCCATGAGATCTCTGCCACCCCTGCATTATCAAACCCATCAGTTACCCAAGTATCAAACGGATACAAACCCAGAATTCATGAATTCATTCTAAAAAACCAATAAATTACCAATTCATTCCAGAATTTATGAATTCATCCCAACAAACCAATAAATTATCAATTAATTCCAACAATTCCTATTCTCTAACTACCAGTAAAACCAGAAATTCAAACCATACACATTATCTGTAAACCCATAAATTCAAACCCAAAAATTCAAATCTAGAAATTCAAACCCAGAAATGCAAACCAGAAATATAAACCCAGAAATGCAAACCAAATCGAGAGGGATAGCCTTCTTACCCGAGCATCTGGATAAACGAGAAACCTTTTCCCTGGGTTATCATCTATCCACGAAGTCTTCATTGTGGCCACCTTCCCACAAAAGCATCTTCGATACTCCTCCAACCCTCGACTCTCTTCCATACTGCTACCTTACCACAAAGTCTTCATTGCTGCCACCTTCCCTATCGCTGCAATCCCCCTATTTCAAGTCGTTCGTCCGCTCAATTGCAAATCCTGCACTCCTAACACAACTTCCCACGAATTCGATGCTAGCAATTCCCCCAAAATTTTTGAAACCCTAGCAGAGGAATTATCCCTAATTCAAATTCTCTCAATGTTTCAATGTCCCTGGTGCACCTCATTTTACACGTCCTCATCTACTGTACCACAACGACTCCACGTCTGCAAAGAGTGCTGCACGTCTGCAAACATTAACGTCGTCAAGGACGGCGTCAATAAGATGGTGCAACAGTATTGACAGTGTTACCGTTCTCGCAGCACACTGAGGCAAATTTCTGTTCCTGGTGCATTTTGAGATTTCGTGGCGTATTCCTAGTACACTTAGCATAATAAGCCTTTAATTTATATAATAGTTATTAGGTTTTTTATTGCAGATGCACTAGGAACACGTCACCGCGTCTCAAAATAACCCCAGAAAAGGAAATTTGTTCCACTTTGCACTAGTAATGGGTGCAACATTAGGTCTGTTGCACCACTTAACTAACATACGCATTAATGACGTTTACCTTGCACATGTGACACCTACCTAGCATCTAAGTCAATCTTGTGAATGGGTAGTTCGGAAATTTTGTGCGGAGGGGAGATTTTTAAAATTAGGGTGAGAAGAGTGCAACAGGAATTGGGCGATTTCAATCGACTTGCGGCAACGAAGATTGAGAAATGGAGGAAAGTGGAGTGAGGGAGCAGCACCGAAGATGCTTCTGTGGGAAGGTTGCGACACTGAAGACGTCATGGACCGATGATAACCCAGAGCTGAGGTTTCTTGTTTGTCCAGATCGACGGGTAAGTAAGTAATTGACGTGTAGAGATTTTGGTTTTTGAAGGAATTTTATGTGTTTGTATGTAATTTCTGAAACGAAATTTTGGGTAATAAGAATTTTGGATGATTTTGGTCGTGTGTGCCCTTTATGGTTGGAATTTTCTTCGAATTTGAAATAGTAAGTCGAATTTGTTCAATGTAACCAATTGTAGAATGGTTTGATAATGCGGGTGAAATTTCAAATAGGTCATGGCAAATGGTGTGACTTTTGGGAGTGGTTAGATCCAAAGATGTGCAGAAGATCAACGATAATAATTCATGGATTGCTCAGGAAGCTTGACATTGGAAAAGAGAAATTGTTGAATGAAAAGAGGAAGGTGTTTAAGCTTAGGATTGCACTTTGTGTTGTTTTGGTTGTATTGGTTGGAGTTTTGTATATATAGGATGTTACGAGTAGGATGTGATGACAGATGTAAGCTTGACGTATGTAAGACGTAAGTTATGAGCCTAAATGTTATGAAATTGTGGAATTGATCACTTTGGGTGGAAATATTGTTTCTTATGAACTGTTATGAGACTTGGCTAAGATGAGTATAGAAGTTTGACCAAAAAAGAAGCCTATCACACTGTGCATAGAAACTTAACAACTTGAGCTTACAAAATGACCATAAATTGAGCATAATATTGTCATTCAAATTTGGACTTTACATTTGAATAAAATTACCAAAAGGACACAAATAACAAGCTTTTAGAATCCAATCTGTCAAAAAAGGGATGCATTGGACTTGAAAGGTTTGTGATATATCAGAGGCTTTAAGGGTGTAGCATCAACCTTTTCACATTGGTCTTCACTAAGGACAGGTTTGATGATTTACTTATAAGTCTTAGAATAAGCTATGTGTTTGTAACACTCATGGACATAGAGCTCTGGATTTCCCCTTAACTTGCTTATTGCACAACATGTGTGTGGGCAAGGGATACCACTTAGGTCATACCTTCTACAGGAGCATGTATGGAGATTCAAGTCCACCAAAAATCTTCTTCCAAGTGGATGAATAACCTCTAAGATTTTATTCCCAAAATGTCTTGGAATCAAACTCTGCCTTTTTTCCTTATACTCCTCTAACAATCCTTGAATCTTTTTTCCCACAAGATGGCCATTCCACAGTCAACCTTCCTCACTCCTCCTAACTCTCAACGTTGTGATGTATTACCTCAACTTGTCCAAAACAGACAAAACAAGCTTAGCTCTATAAGGCACAATTTCCTTGTTGAATGCTTCTGACAGGTTGTTCAGAAGAATGTAGCATTTAATATTAGTTCTAAAATGAGACATGCACCACTGCCTTGCATCTCTTTCTTTAAGCCACTTGGCTGCACCAGGACTAAGCTCTTCCATTTTCTTCATCTCCACTTCAAACCAAGGAATGGTGGTGGCCCTTGCAATTGTATCCATTTGCTCTTTGAGTGCCAACAAAGTTCTCATATAGGTGCCTCAATCAATAACGATGCTCCGTGTCAAGGAAAATCTAAGAAATTGCCTCAACCAAAGCCTTCTGCTTGTCCGCCATAACCAACAATCCATTACTATTTTGCAGACATAAATCTTGCTACAAAATTTCCAAAAACCATAACCATCTACTCAAATTTTATACTTCACATATAGCATATGCCACCGAATACATCTGGTTGTTTGCATCCACTCCAACAGCTAATAAAAGTTTGCCTGGGTGAATGCCTTTGATGTGGCACGCATCCAAACCTATATATTTTCTGCATCCAACTATCCATCCTTCTTTGCAAGCCTTGAAGCAAACATAAACCCTCCCAAATCTAGCAATCCCATCAGCCTCTAACTCAGACTTTATCACCACAGTTGAACCAGGATTTGTCTTAAAGAGTTGTAAACAGTATTCTCCAAAAATTTCATACTGTCTTTTGCAAGAACCTTCTACCATGTCCAGGATACTATACCTTGCCCTATAGCAACTAGCCTTTGATAGTCTATAGTTAGTGTCAATACATACTTGTTCTTGAAATTATGCAAAATCCCACTTGCTACTTGTTAGTTGCCTAGCATAATCCTTCACCATCCACTTCACATTTGCATGAATGTTGGAAGTTCCTGTACTGCACAAATGGTCCTCATTCAACTCCCTCACCTGCAGGCAACTGCCACATACAGCTGATGAGGCTAATATCACAAATGAACACTCATCACAACACTTAACCTTGACACGACCTGGTTAATTCCTGAAGAACTTTAGTTGTCTGTCTTCCACCACCGAATACCTTCTCACTGCTTCTCTAAAAATGGTTGCATCTTGAAACTTAAGTCCTAATTAAAACCTTGGCTTTTGCATATCCACACTTGGAATAAACTCCCTACACTTAGGCTCTGTTTTCTTCCTACTCCTCTTTGTAGAAACTTCATCCTCATCACTTAGGTCATTCAAACTGCATATCCTAGGTGACAAAGGGACATTCTCATCGTCCTCTACTTGTGGCCTTATGTCCTCATCAACAAATGCACCAAATTCCTCAAACAATTCATCATCACTCACCACTATGGGTTCCTCATCACCCTCATTATAGTCTTCCTCTTCAAATGCTACATAGTTTTCATCATCATTGTCACTAGGTTCCTCACTAACAGTGTCATCATTTACATCATCTTCAACAATAACCTTAACTTTTCCCTTCTGCTGCTTAGTAACTCTTGCTGGCCTATCTGTATGTATTTGCTCAACTACAATCTCAACTTTGCCTTTCTGCTGCCTAGTAGCTCTTGCTGGCCTCTTTGTATGTACTTGCTCAACTACAACCTTATCTTTCCCTTTAGATTTCCTGGTAACTCTTACTGGAGTCTCTACATTAACAGCTTTAGCAAAACCCCTCGATTTCTCTTTGTTTTGCCTAGTAACACGAGCTGGCCTATTTTTCAGGATGGGCAGGTTCTTCAGAAACTGGTTCTTCATAGACAGGCTCTTGAACCACTGTCTCTTGTGTAACTGTCTCTTGCATAACAGTCTCTTGAATAACGGTCTCTTGTGTAATAGGCTCCTCATCATGATGGACTAAATGTGATTCAGCAACAGGCTCTTGCTCATGGATGGTTGACCCGTATTCTATAGTTGCAGCAACTTATTTAATACTAACCCCCTACATAGCATGTTTGCAATATACATTGAGACTCTTGGCCTTCGTCTATGCTAACCTTTTAACCAAGTCTAGAAGTTACTGATTATTACCAATCTTGAAGAACTTCCCTCCCCTCTTAAAGTAAAATTCCACATTTTCCAGATGAAACCTGTCTCCAACATAATGTTGGTCTTTCAATAGGTTATTTAACTCCAGCAAAGATAGGTAATCCCAAGCACACCAATCATACCAAGCCATGACACCACCCTCGTATGTCCAGTTTCCCTTTGTGTTTATGAACTGTCCACCATGATGTAAGCCAATGGACACTACATCATCAGCTCCACCTAAACCAAAACACCAACTTTATTACACCATAAACATTAACCATGCACCTAATTATAACTCCAACTCCAACACAAACACGAAACAGCCAACAATACCAACAATACCAATAATACCAATAATACCAACTCTAACTCCAACACAAACACGAAACATCCATAATTAAACCTTAACAATACCAACACTAACAACCAACAAATACCCAAAACTTTAACCAATATCCAAACCTCTAATAAACATAGCCATCCAGCAAACAGCCAACACATACATCCAACCTTTTACATATTTTTTCGAACTTTTAAGAGACATGTCGACACACTCCACTATAGCCACACTATGGCCACATTCCACCCCACTACTGTTTGCATACTGTTCAATTCACATCCACACACTAGTTAACATCAATATCAATAAACAAAGACTATCACTAATTGGTTGGCACACCATAAAACAATTAACAATCATATTCAATCATTATCCCCAATTAACATCAATCTCAGTAAACAATTATAATCATATTCAATTACTAAATTTGTCTCTAACCACACCACAAACATGAAATTTGGCTTCAAAACTTACTATAATCGGGTTACGCTCCTTCAAGTTCTCTACGAATCGGCATCTTGTAACTCCAACCTCTTTAAGGTCGCCTTACCGTCCGATTGAAACCCTTGAAAGTCCCAAGAACAATCACGTTCGACTTCTAAACAATCATGTTCGATTTCTAACTTTCCCCAAATTTCCCAAAAATCCTATCAACTTAGAATTTGCCCCAATTTGATTCCCTCTCGAGCTTGCAATTTCGAATTCCACCTCATCGGACACGTCCTCAACAAATGGGTCCCACATACACCACATTGATGCCACATCTACAATTTTGGACAAAAATACCCTCACTATAAACGTCGTTAGTGCTTCTGTCAATTAAGTGGTGTAACGGACCTAACATTGCACCTATTCCTAGTGCAAAGTGGAATGAATTTCAGTTCCTGGTGCCTTTTGAGATGCGGTGGCGCGTTCCTGGTGCATCTACAGTAAAAAAGCCTAGTTATTATACATATATCATAATCGAAAATATTTTACATCTTTCTCCTAAGATATCTTTTTGTACCACTCTTTTAATTTATATAATAGCTCTTATAATATAGTATGATCGAAAGTATTCGATTAATAATTAATCATTTTAAGAGTATTTATGACCAAAAAAATTAAGTTGGAGATAATTTAGTTATGCATATATGTAAATTAAATATATGACTTATTATGAGATTTTTATTTTTATGTATCCAACAAAAATATAATTTTTTTATTTTGATTTATTAATAATATTTAAGAAATTTAATTTATTAATAATTATTTTTATGAATGTTGTTGATTTCTTTTTATTAATATTGTTAATTTATTAATAATTTATTTTTAGCAATATCGATGATTATAAATATTATTAAATAAATCGAAAATTTTGATTTATTAATAATTTATTTTTTATCAATATCGATAATTATAAAGGTTATTAAGTCGGAGGCAAGTATTTGTCTCTTCAAAGTTCAAATATTCCTCGACTCATAATAATATCAGAAGGTTTTTTTTTTTTTTTTTTGCTTTTATTCAAAATGCCCCCTGAACATTAAGTGTAGTCTCAAAATCCACCCTGAACATAATTCTGACCCACGTTGCCCCTGAACACGTTTTCAGGTTCAAAATGCCCCTTGGTCGTCAAATTTCACGCCGGTCTATTAATTGCAGGGACATAATTGTCCTGGCCAAAGAGCACTTGCAGGTCATTCGAGGGGATAATTGAAGGGGCATAATTGAAAGGGCGGAGCAGAAAGGAAAACGGGCGAGGAAAACTGAAAACGTGGACGCGTCGTCCATTGAAGCAGAAGAGGAAAATGGGCGGAGCAGAGATCGATGCCCAGGCGTGAATTGAGATCCAATTTCGTCCCCAATTTCCTTGTATTTGGGTAAATTTCTTTCCCCCTTGAATTGAGATCCAATTTCTTCCCCAATTATGCTTGCCCTAAGTGCCTTGTTCTTCAATTTCAGCAGCATCTTCTTATTTCTTCGTCTGAATCTTCCCTGTCATATTCCTTGTACAATTTTTCATATGCAGCAAGGGGAATGCTCATTGATTTACAATTTGTGAGTCCCATTTTTTTTTTCAAGTAATGGCTACTAGGACTTCTAATAAGAGTCAATTTCATTCATTTCACCAAGTATGGATACTTCCAGTGTCTACTATATAGAATGGATATTGTATACCATGTAAGTATGGATAGCTTCACTAGGATTACTTATTCTTCTTGATGCTATGGTATATACGTTTAGTGGATAATGTCCATCTTAAGGGAATACTTGTTTTAAAGAAAACATAACATTTAGAATATTTCCTCTAAATAATGATGTTTTCCCTCCATTGCACAAAGAACAAAGCCAGTCTAACTAAAATTTCTGAACATTTGGGGGATGCATATCCAACAAGTGAGAAAAAGTTTATCAAAGCAAAATAAAGAGAACGAAATTCTTCATTTTCTGGAAACAAAAGAATGCTAGTCGAGAATCTAAGATTATGGACGAAACAGTTCTCCATACAAAAATTCTACAAAAATACCATCCAATATTGTTATCTGTAATCTTGCAATTTCCTAGCACTGTAAATCACATGCTGGAAAAGAAAGTACATATATACAAGAGGATCTTGTTAGCTAGTCTATCTGTATCCTTCTGATTCTCTAGTATTGTAAACCACATGCTAGGAGACTTATTCATCCTCATTGTAGAGTAGATAACCTAGAACAGATGACCTAGAAGACTTATTTATATATGATTACATATTCATCCTCATTGTAAAACACTACTAGTGCCGAATTACTCAATAGCTACTTATTTACTCTTTGTCTGAAGGTGAACAATGGAGAAAGGACCGTTCAAATACTCTAATTGTTGTTATTGTGGGAATGCCAGCAAAATTGTCACCTCTTGGACTGATAAAAATCCAAGGAGGAGGTTCCTAGTTTGTCCAAATCCAAGGGTGATAATTTTATTTTCGTACTCTAATTTGGTAAATATATGTTTAGGTGAAATTTTGGTGAGAGTTTGGGTAGTGAGAATAAAGCAATTGATGAATATAAAGTTTTGCTTTTGAAGCTCTCTTAACGCGGTTGGGCAAGAATTTATTATTATGGCTAAATAGAATTATATGTTGCTTTGAAAGAATATATTATGTTTTTGTTAAGTTTTCTAGCCCAGGTCTCAGGTTTAAATTTTCACTACTGTTATATATTATGGTGGCTTTAACAATATCCAATGTATGCCAATATCTATAATGCCTACTGTTAAATTTTAAGTGTTGTGTCTATGCCAGTATCTATGTATGTCAAGGACCAATATCCAAATGGCATCCTTATATGGGTAATTTTGCTAATTTTGAGTTGTTACTAATTTTGAGCCGTTGCTTGTTGATGATGACACTCTTGTTTTATTGTTGTTAATGTGTTTGTATAATGACCTTATTAACTTGTTTGCACATGGTTACTTGTGTTATGCAGGGTGGTTGTGGGTTTTGGCAATGGATAGATTCCGAGATGTGTCCTAGATCTCAAACTATCATACCTGGATTATTGAGGAAGATTGATAGGCTTGAAAGGGATGCCGAAAAAAAAAAGTGCATTGTGTAGGAAGCTGTGGATTTGATTGTTGTTCTCTTGGGCATCGATTATTGCCTTGATGTTTAAGAATTGAAGAGTATTTTTAATGTTTTAATGTCTTATGTAATGTTTGTAGGAGGAATTTATGTAATGTAGAATGGTTACGTATTTAGTTTCTAATATATGAAATGGATTATGAATTTCAAAATATGTGAGCAATTGTAGTGATGGATGTAATAGATTGATAATAGAAAATATGTGCATTTAAGTTTACCCTTGACTTGAAAAGATTGGAAAACAATTTGAACAAAAATCGGCATTCATTAAGTTGCAATAGCCTTAAACAAAAATGAGCATCCACAACGAAAGCTCCATTTAACGAAGATGGAAAATTCATAAAAGGTTTCATAAAATTCTAGTGTCACTATATATACATAGATCTTTTCAAAAACTAAATGAAGGCTACTATTACTTGGTTGTTTTCATCCTCTTTGCTGGGGATTTAAACCTCATATGTTTTAATGGTTGAGACTGAGCATGTTGGTCACCACCAAATTGTGACATTTCTTGTATGGGTGGACTTGGTTGTGAAAAGGGTTGATCAGGTACACTTGCTTGTGAAGACTTCTCTTGAGAAACTGCTTGACGGGGAATTTTCTGCTTTGATTTTGATCTTGTCCCTATAATGTCATCAGCTGCTTTTTCCTTCACTTCCTTGCGTCTGCGACGTGCTTCTTGTCTTTTGGTGGCTTGGGTAGCTGCTTTTGAGGTTATTGGTTCCTAGAATAGCATTCCAAACTCAAAAACAATAATAAACAGAAAAACAACATTCCAAACTCAAAAACAGTAAAGGACAATACATGGCACTTGCTCATATAATGTCCAACTGAACCACAGTTGCTACATTTTGTCCCTACATGATATCTTGGCATTTTAGTATTCGAGGTCTTCTGAGGCTCATCATGTGCTTTTTTTTTTGTTTTTCCTTGGCCTGCCAGGTTGCTTGTGGTATTTGGGTGGATTCAAAGGATTCTTCCTAGTTGATTGCCATTGGCCTTCACTTGTCATTGGCATGATGATTCCTACGTAACACCTCTTATACAACTCCAAACTGTAACATTCATCCACATATTCTGTTGCATTACGCTTCAATCTATTAATGGCACAACATGCATGTGGGCAGGGAATTCCACTAAGATCCCATCTACGACAAGAACATGACCTCACCCTCAAATTGACCCTAAACTATCTTCTGGTATCATAACTGACTTCAAATATATAATCCCCTGCATTACTTGACAAAAATTGTTGTCCTTGTTTCTTGTTCTCTTCCAACAACTGTCTAATTCTTGGCCTAATTTGATGCCCATGCCAATGATCGGGGGCCATTCTACATAGCAACATACGATTATTCAGTATACAACAGTCAATACCATATATACTACCAATCTAATACATACTAACCTTCTAGTTGAGTGCAGCATCATCACATAACTCCTAATTTTCTCCAGCATAGTTAGTATAGGCTTGTCTCTTGCAAGTATGATTGCCTTGTTGAAAGCCTCATTTAAATTGTTTGTCAAGATGTCACATTTGAAGGTAGGGTTGAAATGTGCACGACACCATTGCTTAGCATCGCGCTGGCTTAGCCAGTAATGGGCAGGTTCACTGCGTACTAGCATCTTCTTCATTTCAGTTTCAAACCATGCCAAATTAGTGGCCCGTGCTATCATTTCAAATTGCTCTTTCAAAGCCATGCCTTTGTGCTCCTTGTTGAAGTTGTCATATAGGTGCTTAATGCAATGTCTATGCTCTGCATGTGGGAATAACTGACCTATAACTTCAAGCAATCCTTTCTGCTTATCAGTCATAAACAAGTGTCCATGGCTATTTTGTATCTTCAAATCATCATCCAAAATGTCCAGAAACCATTTCCAAGTACTGTAATTCTCAACCTCCACAATGACCCATGTTATTGGATACATGCCATTGTTTGCATCAACTCCCACAGCAGTCAAAATCTGTCCAGAATATGGACCTTTAATATGAGTTCCATCTAAGCCAATAAAAGGCCTATAACCTTGCATCCAACCTTTTTTACAAGGCCCTCATGAAACGTAAACTCTCTGGAATCTAGGCACCCCATCACCCTCAAGTTCGGCCTTAATCACCGCGGTGCTTTCACCATCCACTTTCTTTTACTCCTCACAATAATCTCGTAAGATTTCATACTGTTTAGTGTATTTACCTTCAACCAACTCTACGGCCATATACCTTGCTCTATAGGAAGTGGATTTACATGGTCAATAGCCTGATTCGTGGAACACAAGTTCTTGAAACTCACCTAAGTCCTACTTCTTGCTTCTAAGCTATCTTGAATACTTTCTCACCAACCACTGAGTATTTGCATGCCTATTGTAAACACCCTTCCTACAATCATATTTTGAACGAAAAGTTTTCACTTGGAAGTACTCTTTCCCTTCCACCTTTGAAGCATAAACATAGAACTTGCAAATTTTTCAATCCCCACACACTGCTTGTATCTTATCTGCATCATTCTTCTTAAAGTTAATTCCTCTTTCAGCTATCACAGAGTACCTTTTAATAGCTTCTCTGAAGATTGTAGCAGAAGGAAATTTCAAACCAAGCTCAAATCCAGGGTTTTCCATATCAGTTTCTAGATGGAAGTTCCTATATGCCTGCCCATTTTTTCTTCTCCTTCCCATACGTCTAGTCTGACCTTCACCATTGTCACTATCTTCTACTTCTGGATCAAAGTTAATCAACCTAGGTGAATTGCCCCCAATTTCCTCATTTCCCACATGTTCAGCATGTTCATGAACACTCGGATCAATTTCAGCTTCTTCATGGTCCACATAATTCTGAAACAGAGCATCATCTAGTTCTTTTCTTTGTACAAACTCAGTGTCAACAAACTCCATATCAAGCTCATCATCTTCTTCAGTATCTGACTCAACATCAATTTCATCTTCTTCTTGCATAACTTTTTCTTTCCCATTGACTAGCTCTTGGGGTAACTTTATCCCATAACCACCCCCACGTCTTAAGTAAATAAGGATTATCTTGCCATTTGACTAAATATATCCCTTACAAAGCAGATAAAATTGTCGATCACCACTCACCTTGTAAGACCCGTGTCCTGGAGGGAACGGTGAACAATCCCACATTCCTGCGAGGGGGAATGGTCTGAGAGAGGATGATGGTGTGCCTTAAAGGTGTAGGCACACACCTATCTAGCACTAGGCCTCCCGTGGTCGCTTTGGTTAGAGGCTTGCCAGAGAGTATTGCTCTACCACGAGGTCCCGGGGTCAAAACCTTGAGGGCGCAGGCTTGCCGTTGAGTATTGTTATGGTCCAAAGAGGACAATATAGTGCTAGATAGAGGATGCCACTGCGCAACTCTGATCTACACTAGGCCTTTTGGGAGCTCAAGTGGCTTTTGGGGGGGGGGGGGGGGATTGGAACCCCAAAGTTAAGCGAGTTCAGG
Organism: Prinsepia uniflora; assembly: GCA_032719365.1. Taxonomy (NCBI): domain Eukaryota; kingdom Viridiplantae; phylum Streptophyta; class Magnoliopsida; order Rosales; family Rosaceae; genus Prinsepia; species Prinsepia uniflora. The sequence continues at coordinate 70,955,169 of CM064873.1, forward strand.
TAGGTGCAATTCCATGATGGGTGACCCCCTGGGAAGTTGCACCATGAGCTCCCGAAAACAAAACCATGAGGGCGAGGCCCAAAGAGAACAATATGGTGCTAGATGAGTCGGGTCCTGACCGAGGAGGGTCAGGTCCTGACAATTTGGTATCAGAGCTAGACCCCGACCAGGAAGTGTGCCAGCTAGGACGCTGGGTCCTAAGGGGGGGTGGATTGTAAGACCCGTGTCCTGGAGGGAACGGTGAACAATCCCACATTCCTGCGAGGGGGAATGGTCTGAGAGAGGATGGTGGTGTGCCTTAAAGGTGTAGGCACACACCTATCTAGCACTAGGCCTCCCATGGTCGCGTTGGTTAGAGGCTTGCCAGAGAGTATTGCTAGATAGAGGATGCCGCTGCACAACTCTGATCTACACTAGGCCTTTTGGGAGCTCAAGTGGCTTTGGGGGGGATTGGAACCCCAAAGTTAAGCGAGTTCAGGCTGGTGCAATTTCATGATGGGTGACCCCCTGGGAAGTTGCACCATGAGCTCCCGAAAACAAAACCGTGAGGGCGAGGCCCAAAGCGGAAAATATGGTGCTAGATGAGTCGGGTCCTGACCGAGGAGGGTCGGATCCTGACACACCTCAACCAAGTTCTCACTGTTCCGCTCTTTTGAATATATAGACACTGAGCTAGTATCATAACCCAGGTCCTTGGCCACACTTTTCATCTCTAACATTGATATAGATCAATCAATACAAAGTCATACCATTTAACATTTTCCCCCTTGTACAACATTGTCAACCCATCTTTACCGCCTTCCATCACCACACCATGATGACGCACTTCTAAAGTGAGTAAATTAGGATTATCTAAGAAACCAGCAACAATACACTCTAATTAGTTCAAACAAAAAAGAGAAACATATATATATATATATATGTATATATAATGAGATACGAGTTAAGTAGTACTATATCGTCATTTGGCTGATATTCGGTGGAGGGGTGTGTATAACATTTTCTACTGGAACAAACAAACTATCCATGCCATTTCCCTAATTTACATGTTCATATTTGTCAGAAACATTAATATTAGCAACTGGAGATTATTTTTAGAAAGAAATCAATCAAGATTACATTTTTATGCAAGGTAGGCTTCATAGCTCAACTCAACAGGGAAAAACAACATAAGAACTATAATTACAAGAAGGTATATACAACATTAAAGGCTATAATTACAAAGAATCAAAACTTAAGGGAAAAAACAATACGTGCATGCAACTTTTCATTCAGAAGCAAGCAACAACCCCACATCCCCAAATCCCAATCTTTACTAGAAAGCTTCATTTGATGATTGATCAAACGACCAAACCATCCAAAACAAAGGAAATGAGTGACACGCACAACAAAAGGAAAAAGAAGAAAATGCAGGAAATGAAGAAACAGTTTAAGAGAGTGGCACGCGCAACTCGGTTTACACCCAATGTGAAGGCACCCATTCTAAGATTACAAAATTGAAAACCACAACATATTCCGAACCGTATTTTGGTTGTTTGAGTCCGAGGTCGCGAGGAATCATCCTCTTCTCTAATTAGGGTCGCGAGGAATCACCTTCAAACGAAGAAATAAGAAGATGCTGCTGAAATTGAAGAACAAGGCAATTAGGGCAAGCATAATTGGGAAGAAATTGGATCTCAATTCAAGGGGGAAGGAAATTTACCCAAATACAAGGAATTTGGGGACGAAATTAGATCTCAATTCACACCTGGGCACCGATCTCTGCTCCGGATGTTTTCCTCTTCTGCTTCGATGGACGACGTGGCCACGTTTTCAGTTTTCTTCTCTGCTCCGCCCGTTCAATTATGCCCCTTCAATTATCCCCTCGAATGATCTACAAGTGCTTTTTGGTCAGGACAATTATGCCCCTGCAATTAATGGATTAGCGTGGAATTTGACGACCAGGGGGCATTTTAAAACTGAAAATGTGTTATGAGGCAACGTGGGTGAGAACCATGTTTAGAGTACATTTGGGTGAGAATCATGTTCAGAGTACATTTTGAAATTACGCTCAATATTCAGGGGCATTTTGAGTGAAAAACCATTATTTTTTTTACTTTTTCTTTTCTAATCGACTAAAGACGACCCTTTGGGAGTCTGGGTGACTAGGGTCTTAATGCCCAAGAGTAGTACTAGTAGAGCAGAGGTCCAGACTCCAGAAGCAACAAGGGAAACATAAAAATGGGGAAGCAGGATGCTAACTTGTGGGACGATTCCACTCTTATAAATGCTTTTGACGACGCCTTGGCCAACTACAAGGTTCCTTCCTCCTCCCTCTCTCTACAGAAGACGAATACGCTCACAAATTATATTTCTACTGTATTTACTTAATTTGATTCAATATGCACATTTCTTGGTTGGATTTAATTTTGGAGGTGAAGCGCTCCACTTGACCTGACTCCATAGCTTCCACTGCTTATTGTTTTCATTTTCAGACTTGCGCTTTCTTCGATATGATTTATTGTTAAAGACCTAAAAATGTAGCTCTTTGATTTAAATACGGGGGTATCGTTAAAGACCTAAAACCGGAGCTTTTTTGTATTTTTCACAGTTATCCTTTTTTCATTTCCTCACATTCTCACCTAATTTCCAGAAAATCCATAGAAATAAAACCAAGGAAGGAAAAGTTGTGAGCAGCACAGGGGAACAAGTCGTTAATGAGGTTGATGAAACTGAGGACGTTAAAAGGTGAGCTCATAACTTGGCAAAGCTTTTCTCTTTGCTCCATTTTAATTTCTGTTTACCCTTTTCTTGTTGTTTTTCCTTCCTTCATACTTCATTGCTGCCCCTATGTTTCCATAAAGCTTTGTTTATCAAAAAACAAAGGTACAAGTATTGAAGTTCTGCTGCATATAGTGTTGAACTTTTGTGTCGGGTACATATCATTGAATGGTTTGTTTTAGATGTTTAGAAGATTATTTCTAACTTGTGGTTGGAGTTGTTGAATTCAGAAAATAAGTATTCAGAGATAGTGCGTGTGTGGAAGTTTTACAAATAATTAAAAGATGGAAAATAGTTATTAGGATATTGCAGTTGGAACTTCGGCTTAGATCTAGAAGAACTTGAATATATGGGGTTTTCAAGTTGATTGGGTTGGGTTTGTCATAATTTTCTATAGGACCCTAGTTCGTCAGATTGGACCTCATCCCTGAAAAAAACAATTGATTTTGGACCTAAAACCAACCCAAGTCAATAAACTGTTAATTTGGGTCGGTGATTTGAAGGAAAATGCCTTTCTTTCTAACCGACATGGGACTCCTGCTTTTGAACTATTTTACGTTGGCTTAGGAGTTATAAATAATGAAAGAATGTAAAAATCTGCAGAGTGGACATGGCAGTAGTTCTAGACTAAGGATGTTATTGGCCTTGTACCTCTATGTCACTAATCAATCCCATCCCAATGTCTAATTACGTAATTTCATAAAAATATATATATATACTGCCTTAATGCTTTAAACATGCAAGAATGCAATGTTTTTCAATTCTCTATTTATGTATATGAAAGTCTGTTTTTATTTATATTTTGGATAGGAAGAAGGCTATTTCCCATCTTTATAATGTGCCCCGTTTGGCTTTTTTGATTTTGTATATATGGAAATTTCAATTTTCTTTTATCTATATGTTGTCGCTTTGAGTTTAGTTTATTCTTTTCATTAACACTGTGTAGAAGTCAAGGAAAATTAACAGAGGAAGTCTAGTGTCAGCTAACCATCATTTCTAGGATGACATTCAAAGAACAACTAAGCTTGAAAAAATTTAGCAAAGTCACAAGGTAGGGTTCATTACCTATGCATGGGTCAACTTAGCTAATAATAATTTCTAGCAGGGTATGTAAACCTTCAATATTTATCTAATAATATTTATGGAAGCCTATGATGCAATAATTGTTCAATTTATTTTCCTCGAAATATACATATAAGTTTTCTACATTATCTTGTGTTTTAAGAAGACAAGGAGATGCAGATGACAAAAGCAATGAAACATCAAAGACTTATGTAAAAGTCGGAGAGACCAGTAATCTTGCAGAAGTGAAAGAAAATCAGCATGTAGATTTGCATGTTCGTGAGCCCTATCCACAAGTGTCTCAGGGTGTGCAATATGACTATTCATATTCACAAGGTTCTGAAGATTATACCCAGTTACTCAACCAGTATTATGAGGTGGAGGAGAAAAGACAGAAACTGCTAGAGCAGCTTCATCAGTTTGGTAGTTGGAATGACCAATATTATGGTGAAGGGTCGGGTTCTGCTGTACAGACGGATACTGCTTTTAGTTCTCAGCAGCATGCAGTCCCTACATGTCAACCCTCTAATTCAAATCTTGTCTGTTCATGTTGCCCGTACCTTTGTCAATGCTTAATGGCTCCATGCACTTCTATTCCTACTAGTTTACCAGGCGGGTCATGTGTTGGTAGAACTTGTACTGGTGCTTGTTTAGGTACAAGCCATGGAAAATTTTTATGTCTTGGAGATTCTGGAAGTGTCAAGACAGCAATGGGAACTGCCGAAAGAGCATTATCATCCGTTAAAATGGCAATGTCTGGTGATTCGAATCCAAGTGAAGGTAAGATGGCTTCCTCATAGTTATATCTTCCTGGACATGCTTCATATAAATAAGTAGCCATGAAATGACAAGCACAAAAAAAGTAGCCTGAAAGAAATAGTCAAATGGTATATTCAATTATACATAAGTGATGATAATCATATTCTCTTGACCTGGTGAGATGGCCTCAGCCTTGATAATCTCAATATTATTTTTTTTTAGATGGCCAGAGGCCCAAAGTATGTTGGTAGTTTCTAGTCTTTATTTTGATACTTATTTTAGATTTGCGAGTTACATGCATCTGTCTTCTATTAAGGGATGACAATTCTACTGGTCTAAAGGAAGTATTTTATAACCATTTGGAGAAAGTGAGAAAACTACTTATGTCCTCTGTTTAGGTTTAGGATGAAGGTAATCAGTCCTCTGTTTAGGTTTAGGATGAAGGTAATCATTTTCTCTTGACATGGTGAGATCCCCCTTAGCATAAATTATCTCAATAGCTATTTGGATGGCCCAGAGTATGTGAATAGTTTTTAGTCTTCATTAGATATTTATTTTTTATTATGTTTCTTTAATAGCATCTTTTTATGGATCAAACCAATTTGACATATGTTGTCTACTAATCTTTGTTTGTGTTGCTCACATTATTGCTTCCTGCCGCTGTGCTGTATACACGCAGACATGCTCACTAAAGAAATTCGTAAAAACATAAATACAAGGGTAAACTGCCATTGTAGTCCCAGAACTTGTAGCTTTGTGTCAAATTGGGAATGGGACTAGGTTATGAACTTTTTGAAATAGGTCATTTGGGATATCTCGATTGTGTCATAATTCCATCTCAGTGCCCATTAAAACTATCACTTGTTGGTCACCTAAGTCATTTATTAGGACAAATTTTGAATTTTTATGACTTAAATTAGTAAAATTTATTCTAGTGTAATTTTTTTTTTTCTATTTTAAATGTTTTATCGCAAAAAATTTCTTCGTTATTGTAAAAAATGTCTCACCTTCCTAGCTAGTGGCTTCTTTAAAGAACATTTAGTTGAAAACTAATGCTGGATCCCAATTGGCCTATTTCAAAGGGGAGAGATCCTAAATTGGTTGAAAAATTACTTCATGTCCCAATTTTACAGAGGCAGAAATTTGGGGACTAAATGGCATTTTACCCTAAGTACGAAGACATGCTTTCTACATGATGGATATATCATCTTTGAGCTTTGTAGGTAATTGAAGTTGGTTTATTGCATGATTTGTTTAACAGATGATATACTTGAATGTGTTAGTTTTACCATTGGTCATGGCTTTATAATCAATGTCCAAACATATTGTTCTTTGATTTCAGTCTTGCCATTGTCCTGCAAAAGATAGCATAGGAATCATGCCTGATACATTTATCGTCTACTCGATATCCTTGCATGAGTTGACAGTCGCTTCATAATGAATGATAAGTGTAAGATGATATTGATAAAGATCCCAGCCGATCTTTATCAGATATAACTTGTATACACTAGTCGCATATACTAGTTAGACTTATCACAGTACACTTGTAAACTTTGTACACATGTAGACAGTTAGGTTAGTTCTTGGACAGATGTCCATAGTTAGTTACCTAGGCAGTTTCTAGGTAGTTATTTCCTAGAAACAGATAAAGATAGATAACTGTTCAGAGTTATCTCTCCCCACAGACCTGTATAAGTTAAGCTTTTCGGCTGTGAATGAAAGTGTGACATTCCAGAAATTCTACATGGTATCAGAGCACTAAGTCTGACCACCATAAACCGATCCCTCTCTGTTCTCCTGTTATGGAAACTGACTCCTGTTCTTTCCCTTCAATCTCCCCTAACCAAGTCTCAAACCTGGTCTCTGTCAAACTAAATGAGACTAATATCTTCTCTGGGAAAGCCAGATAAAGCCCTTTTTCATTGGCCACAATTACTGGCGTTTCATTGATGGAACACACCCTCCTCCTTCTCCTACTCTACCACCATAGACCCCTGCCATATCTTCCCCTCAATCTGAAAGTTCTGAGTCTATTCTTACTTCCCCTTCTGTTCCCCTGCCGAATCCTGCCTATAACCCGTGGTTTCAGATTGATCAAACTCTGATCAGTCTACTCCGTGCCACCCTAACTGAACCAGTTATGTCCCAAATTGTTGGACTCAATACCTCAAGAGACATTTGGGAATGTCTTAGTCAAAATTTCTCTCAGCAATCTCTTGCCAATGCCACCAATCTTCGCTTCCAATCAATGTCCCTCACCAAGGGACATAAAACCATCTCAAAATACCTTACTCATGCCAAATCTTTGGCAGAGTCCCTTGCTGCCATCAATCAGCCATTCTCATCTCCTGACCTAGTCACGGCTGTTCTTCGTGGACTAGGTCCTAAATACAACATGCTTGTCACAGCCATGCTAAATTTCCCACCCTTGCCTCTTTTTTTTGACCTAAGAGCCCGATTGCTCTCTTTTGAAGCCCGACAAACTGCCACTGCCAATCCAGCCGTCGCAATTCCTCCCATAGCCATGTATGCTGCTTCTCCCCAACCTGCACCACAACCCTATGCCAGTGCCTACTAAACTCGCGGGTGTCCCCAATACCAACGTGGCACACGCCTAACTCGCAATTCCAGACCCTCCTTCCGCAGGGGTCCTACCCGTTACTCCAACCCAGCCTTTTCTGCAGGCATTCTTGGATCTTGCCCCAACCCTCCCTACGGTCCCTCTGGCCCACAATGCTGGTCTTGCAATCGACATGGACACATTTCTGCCCAATACCCCCAACTCCCACAATCAAATGACCATGACCTTAGTCAAGCCTGCGCTGGACTTCATTTGACCGCTGCTGCTGATCCTAACTGGTACCCCGATAGTGGTGCCACCCATCACATGACACTACTACCTGCCCCTCAACGCCCAACCGCTTCCTCCAATGACAATGTCATGGTTGGCAATGGAGAAACTCTGCCAATCCATCACACTGGTAATGTAAATTTCTCTTCTGGACCTTATGAGTTTCACCTATCTGATGTACTCCATGTACCTTCCATTCGTAAAAACCTATTATCTGTGGCACAATTTACGAAGGACCAAAAAGTTAGCATCACGTTCTTCCCCTCACTTTATCATTCAAGATTTACACACACAAGCTATTCTATTTCAGGGCCCATGTAGAGATGGTTTGTACCCCATCATCCCACAAGGATCAATCCCACCACATGCCCTGTTGACCACCAGTTCCTTTTCTCTGTGGCACAGTCGATTAGGTCATCCATCTCATCAAGTCCTTCAAGTCTTGGCTTCCCAAAATCTGCTCAACTGTGCTGCTAACTTAAATAAATTCAGCTTTTGTAATCATTGTTTCCTAGGCAAATCTACTAGTTTTTCCTTTACTCCTATTGTACACAAATCAATAAAACCGTTTGATCTGGTTCATTATGATGTATGGATGTCCCCGGTCCCCTCTATTTCTGGTTTTAGGTACTATGTTCTCTTTACAGATGACTACACCAGGTACACCTGGATTTTTCCAATGCGCCTCAAATCTGAGGTCTTTTCCCACTTCTCCAAATTTCTAAACTATGTTAGAACCCAATTCAACACCACCCTCAAGCAATTTCAAAGTGATGGTGGCAAGGAGTTTGACAATCGAGCCTTTCAAGACCTCTGTACCCACCACGGTATCCTTCACAGGTTTTCCTGTCCCCACAGACCCCAACAGAATGGCCTGGTTGAACGCAAACACAGTCACATCTCCGAAATGGGCAGAACCTTACTCTTAACTGCTGGTCTGCCCTATTCTTATTGGGCAGAAGCCGTCTCCACTGCTGTCTTCCTAATCAATTTGCTTCCAACACCAGTCCTACGTTGGTCCAGCCCTTACTACACTTTACATAGACGGCAACCCCCTTACCATCTTCTTCGTGTATTTGGTTCCTCATGTTATCCCCACCTAGGACCCTACACCCAACACAAATTAGAACCAAGATCTCTCCACTGCATTTTCCTAGGATACAACCAACACCAGGCTGGTTACAGGTGCCTCCACGTGCCCACTGGTCGTGTCTATATTAGTAGGGATGTCATCTTCAATGAACATCATTTTCCTTCCCCTACCTGCCCAGCAAACTCTTCCTCGGATTCTCTTTCATTTCTGTTATCACTCCTCTCCCCTCTCACAATCCAGCACAGGCATCAACCCTTCCCACTTACCCATCTTACCCATCTTGCCCACCTACTCCCAGACCAGACCATTCCTCAGAATCCAACAGATCATCTTCCCCAGCTTTCTCCCCAGTAGATAGGTCCGTGTTACCCACTACCTCACCTGACAACTCTCCACCAGCAGCCCTATCTCAAGCCCAACCAGCCCCTACCCACCCAGCCTCTACCACCTCTCCGCCTCCCAACATCCATCCATTGGTGACCCACAGCAAATCTGGCATCTCCAAGTCCAAACATCTTCTGTTTGTCACCAAGAACCCCCTTCCCCAAGCCTTCCTAGCTAGTACATCCCAAATTGAACCCACAACCTTCAAACAAGCCTCTCAACACTACATGGACAGCAGCCATGCAAACTGAATATGATGCTTTAATGAAGCAACAAACCTGGTACCTGGTTCTTGGTTCCTCTTCCCCCACATGCCAATCTTGTTGGCTACAAGTGGGTGTTTCGGATTAAAAGACATGCTGATGGCAACATAGAACGGTACAAAGCCAGGTTAGTCGCCAAGGGGTTTCACCAACAAGAAGGTCTTGACTATACTGAAACATTCAACCCTGTAGTAAAACCCCCAACCATCCGGGTTGTACTCGCCATTGCTATTTCTCAAAACTTGCCACGCAAACAGTTGGACGTGACCAATGCTATTCTCCATGGTACCCTCAATGAAGAAGTGTACATGATCCAGCTTCCTGGATTTACTGAACCTGCTCATCCTAATCATGTTTGCCACCTTCATAAGGCTCTTTATGGCCTCAAAGGGCCTGGTTTGATCGATTTCGACAATTCTTCCTCACCTGTGGTTTTGTGCAAAGCAGGGCAGATCCGTCCATGTTTGTCTACAGTCAAAATTCTATCATTATGTACCTTCTTCTATATGTAGATGACATTGTTTTATCAGGAAACTCACAGACTATTGTCTCCTCCTTCATGACATCCATGGCTCATGCCTTTGCCATCAAAGACCTAGGTCCTCTCCACTACTTCTTAGGAGTCGAAGCCACAACCACTGTCAATGGCCTCCACCTCACTCAAAATAAGTACACTGTGGACATCCTACAACGCAGTGGCCTCACAGAGTGCAAGCCAGCTCCAACTCCAGTAGCCCCTAAACAGGTTCTCTCTGCCACTATTGGTAACCCCCTCACAGATGCATCTGCCTATAGACAACTAGTGGGCGCACTTCTCTATCTTACACTCACACGACCGGACATCTCCTATGTCGTACAACAAGTTGCACAGTTCTTAAGTATTCCCACTGATGTTCATCTCACAGCAGTAAAGAGGTTCATTCGATACCTCAAAGGTACCCTTGGTCATGGCATCAACATCAATAGATCCCTCTTTCCCCTACGTATTCAGGCTTTTTCAGACGCAGAGTAGGCTGGCTGCAAAGATACAAGAAGATCCATAACAGGCTTCTACATCTTTCTTGGCTCAACCCTCATCTCCTGGTGTGCGAAGAAACAAAAGACTGTTTCCCGCTCCAGTTCACAGGCAGAATACAGGACTTTCGCTTATACATGTGCAGATAGCCTCTGGCTACTCACCCTACTTCACGAACTAGGTGTTCTTCCAGCCCTGCCTATCATTCTTTACTATGACAACTTAAGCACCAAATATATGACCAGCAATCCAGTGTTCCTTGCCCGCACAAAGCATATTGCATTGGACTACCATTTTCTCATAGAAAGAGTCGCCTCAGGAACTCACAGCGTCCAGTTCGTCCCTTCTGCTGCTCAGCTTGCTGATCTTTTTACCAAAGGCCTCTCTGTTAATCGGCACGGTACTCTTGCATCCAAACTTGTCACCCACGGGGTGCCTCGTTTGCAGGGGGATGTAAGATGATATAACTTGTATACACTAGTCGCATATACTAGTTAGACTTATCACAGTACACTTGTAAACTTTGCACACGTGTAGACAGTTAGGTTAGTTCTTGGACAGGTGTCCATAGTTAGTTACCTAGGCAGTTTCTAGGTAGTTATTTTCTAGAAACAAATAAAGAGAGAACTGTTCAGAGTTATCTCTCCCCACAGACCTGTATAAATTAAGCCTTTCGGCTGTGAATGAAAGTGTGACATTCCAGAAATTCTACAATAAGTTTGGTAAATCGAAGCATGTTATTGTTTCAGGCCAGCAGTTGCCTTGCCTTAGCAGTGGCTTTGTGATGGCTGTATATTTCATGCTGTATTTGACAAGGGTGGAAGGTTATCCTATCTGATTCTCTAACTTCTTTACATAAACTACAGATACCAAGGGTGAAAAACATGAAGGAGAAATGGCTGAAACCACTAGCTCAGAGACAGATCTTACTGTTGTATTAAATGCATGGTATTCTGCAGGATTTTATACTGGAAAGTACGTAATCATTCCCCTCCTTACAACTTCATTTGTTTCTTCATGTCATAGTATATTGAATCGTGCCCACATTCTATTTCTCAACACATGGTTTTCTGCATCTGATTTTATACAACTTAGTGACCAAACTGCTTTATTTGATTTTCATTACAAATTTGACATGATCGTTTGTACTTCAGTGTGTAATTCTATATCTATTGCTATTATGTTTGAAATTCATACGGAACTGAGAACAAAAGTTTTAAAGAGTCAGCTATCTGCACAAGTTGGTGTTCATTACCATTATCTGCATATAGCAGAGGGCTTTGTTCACCGTAAATAATTTTACAACTGTCAAATTTTCAAGGTTGGGTGTTAGCTTCTTGAAATCGACGCTGTAAGGAAAGTTTTTGTAATACTTGTAGCTTGAATAAAACCTCAACTTTGGAGTTCATTTCATTCTATTACTAGGATAAAATGCTTTCATTTTATACACAAGTTTTATGGCCCTGGCTATAAAACGATCGGTCTCACATCACATGCTATTTCTCTGCTACACTGCATGATTCTGAAATAGTGTGGGCGTTTGTTGATCTTCTCTTTGCATTGAATTCTTAACATTGTAACTTTTTTATGAGCATCCTACTATGTAATATAGCTGCGAAAATGATCTAAAACACTCATGTATGGAATACCTTTATTATCTGCACCCTCAAAAATAAGTGAGATCGATCATTCAATGGTTAAGATGGTGAATGTATGTCATACTTGCATGTATTGAATCATCCTCCATATAACTGAGCTTTCTGATATAGGTACCTTACGGAGCAGTCGGTTGCAAAGAAGCGACAGAGTTAAGGCATTTTCTCCACCCAAGATCAGGCCGAGGCCTTTGAGAGGCAACATTATTCTGTTTTCTACAGGATACTTCAATTTAAATTAGATGTATGTCTTTACTTTGAATACAGAGTCTAAATAGTTGTGCAAAATTTGATAGATTTTCAGAAAAGAAAAAAGCATATTTTTGTTTCAAAATATTTATATGAAAAGTTATTTCTTCATGCGACATTGGATCATCTTCAATTGCAGCATTAGCTTGCCCAAGTTTCATTCTGTTCCCTGAATACTCTCAAAACTGTGTTTCAAAATATTAGGCGAGCGTAGATTCTTAGGTAGACTTAGAAGGGATGGGGAAGAGTGATGATATGGAAATTGAAAACGTAGAAATAAAAAGGGGAAGAATGACCGAAAAAATAATATTATTCATTTGTTTTAAACAGTACAGTACCAAACGAATAGTTAATATAACCAATCAATAGATTAAATTATCCGATTAGAATAGTCAATATAATATAACGTATCAAATAAGTAGTCTCTCACTAGAACAGCCTCGGGAAATTGTGGGCTAGACATTGCTCTGCAAAATACTTATTTATGTGGCTGTACATTTCAATTATGTATTTTCTACGGGAGCAGATTTTGTGTAAATTCTGTATCAATGGAATCGCATCATCCATCCATATCATACATAACAAATTGGTGTGGTATATTACATATGATCAGAAAGATCTAGCATTCTTATCGATACTAGAACTGATGGACAATAGGTTTATGGATGGAGCCTGCTGCTTAATTCCTCTATATATTAAATTAAAACATATTCTTTTACACCCTCACTTTGTCTGCAGCTTCTTTAATTTGTGCAATGGTAAAAATGCCGAAGAAGTCATCATCTCTGATTCCATTGACCACAGCAAGTGCAACATCATCAACACTCACTGGTGGAGCAAAGAGCAGATCACTTGCTGGAAGAGAAGTCAACGGTTTGGTCAAGTTTTCAGTAGCACTCAAAATTCTTTCCACTGGTTCTCCAATCAGATCCAAAGGAATCTCAAACCGATCCACCCTCCTTTTCCCATATATAAAACCAGGTCTTAGCACCACACCTGAGAAAAGTTCAAATTATATGAGAGAATGTGTCGTTGTATAGATATACATATCTTAGGCTAAACAGTTGCCAACCTGCCATCGTCCCTGAAGTTTACCCAAATCTTACCAAACGTACCCAATTGTGCAACGATAGTCTTTCTGTCAATTTTTTGAATGTTTTCTATTGAAAGAAGGGTAGAGATATCATTCCACATGATATTTTTTAACAAAAATACATTCAAAAGGTTAGTTCATGGAAGGACGATCGTTGTACATTTGAATAAGTTCTGGGACGATTGGTAAATTTTGGGTGAAGTTTAGGGATGTTTGCAACCATTCCCATTTAGCCTTTATCTTATTTACTGTAATAAAACGAATCTATGAAATAGTAATTATCAAATCTGAAAAACGAGATTTGATTAGTTTTAACCCTTACGCTAGGAAACTACATTAACTACGTATATCAATATCAAATGGTCTAAATTTACAAATATTACGCCACAATTTGCAAGCTGCTCCAATTTACTTGATAACTCCTTATCATCCTAAACAAATATGCAATAGGTTTTAAGTTATAAAATACTAATCTATCACTCATCTTCCTTGCTTCTTTAGCAAGATACTAAATAGCCAATTCCAATATTGTATACAGTTCCACGTTTAATCGTCTAAAATTTTCAAAAAAAGGCATTACCAGAGTTGGGATATTTGGAGAGAACCTCTGATTCAGCCTTTCTCTTTCCTGTGAAGTATCCAGATGAAAGTAAAAATGGAGGCAGATTGTAATCATGCACTGAGATCAAGATAAATTTGGGAACTCCTGCCAATGAAAAGAAGAGGAAAAATAAAAGTTATATATCTTTTTTTTTTAATATACATATAAGAAACAAGTCTTCAATAACAAAAAAATATAGTACAATCTTAATCGAATGAGTCCACTTCTACATGACTAACCATAAACTGTGGCGTCAAGCCAGCAACATAATACACCTAAGCTACAGAACAGCTCCTCTCCAATCTAACACAATAGCAGAAAAAGATGACTCCATAAACTCTGAATCTACAGATGCCCGCAAGGATGGGCAGAAAACCACCCTCTCCCATAAACAGTCCATATTCTCACCCACAGCATTCTCAAATATCCTTCTATTCCTTTTAGCCCATTAAACCCAATTCTCGCATAACACTGCATTTTATACGACCCTGCTAAAGACCAGCTTAAGCTTATCTCTAAAACAATTAGCAGAAACCACAAGGGAGAACCCATTGTCCAGCTTCCAACTCTTCTATCTTCTGTTAGAGGAGTAATCACAGCTGATTCTAAAATTGACAGCAACAACAGGTCTCTCACTTCTCGATCATTCAAATTCCTTCAAAACCCAAAATCCCAGCTTAAAGGTAAGCAGGAATAATCTTAATGTACATTTGGAATGCAACAATTCTGAGATTGAGACAATCTTTAAAGGCAAGGATATAACAAACAAAAATCTGCATCTCCTGCCCAGCACTCTTCCCAGAGACTACTCTTTTGGATTGACCTGACACTTTTAGGAATAACCGAAATTGCGATGTCAGTCAGAGATTCATAAAGGCATTCGCCTAGCAAGAGGAAGAGCAAGACCCACGGGGGAGAGAGAGAGTGAGGGGGAGAGATAGAGAGAGAGAGAGAGAGAGAGAATCTTATTTCCTAGCTTACTTCCAGGTTCTGGTGCTATGACCTTAATGGTGGAAGATCCTCCCCTAGTTCTAACAACCCACAATGAAGAATAAGCGAGCAAAACGCAGAACATATCAGAGATGCAGAATTCTAAGATAGAGAAGGGGAAGTTGGGGGGTTAGGGGGAATCAACACCTTTTACAAATCCGACTGTAGCCACATGAGCCCTCACCGCATGCCATAGATTGCCCAACTAGAGGACTATAGTTTCACCATCTACCTTAATCATCTCCTTGTTTCAAGAACATTTGAGAAGACCGTAAGCTTCTTTCAGCCGTTTCTAATAGTTTCAAGGGCCATACAAGGTACCTTCTAAGTTTCTCTTCAGCTTTTGAGGGTACTGTGTCAACCTATCTATCTTGGCGAACAAACAAAAACTTAAAAAGTCCTAAATTTTAAGCTGTAACTGAGCTGAGCAGAACACTACTGTCAACTGATAGATCCTTCATAGACAGTGGCTTGTCTCATAAAAGAGGTATTTAAAGGAATCGGAGGATCAACAGAAGAAACTGAATTGCTTTACAATTGTTATACTCGTTCCAAACTCAATCCAACGTCTTGTAGCCAAGAAAACATGTATGCTGAATAGAGTTTAGACTGAAGACTACTTATAAAGGGAATGAATAAAACAGAGAGAATACTGAGAAAACAGAGACGAAGCTTCGTTACCAACAAGCGTGATGTAGAACAGTTGGGAGATATAAGATTATAAGTACCACAAAACTGATGAGAGCATCATTGACAACCCCTTTAGAGTTTACCAACGAAAGAGATGGAAGAAGAGACCATCTAATTCAGCCTTGTCTTTCTGGTTTGATTGAGATGATTGGAGCAGATTCCTGTTGTCATTAGTTTCCTATTTTGCTCCTTGTGCACTACTTCCTTTATTATTCTGGGTTTTTGCAAAGTACAATAAGCCTGCTTCCTTTTCTATTATGTTTAGGCTTGTTGTCCACTTTCGATTAGGAATAGGCTAACAAGCGAGCTTTCCTATTTCCGTTCTTCCCTATTTTTGTTACCACAAATTGCTAGACTTTGAAGTTTCTTGTCCAACCATACCTTTAGACTATTTTTGGATGGGACACTCCAACTACTTGCTAGACTTTGAAGTTTCTCGACCAACCATACCTTTAGATTATTTTTGGATGGGACACTCCAAAGTACCATCAGATTTAGGCTAGAGTACTTAGAAATGCACCATAAAATTCCAAATGACTAGATGCCTGTACTTAAGGGGATTTTTAAGCAACTACTTGATAGGTTCTACTTGAAATTTCCTTGTTTTGTGGTTTTGTTACGCCCATGTGGTGCATATCCTCCCTTCATAGTTACTTACAAATCCCTCTATTAGTTGTTTGTAAGTGTATTTATTAGTAATATACCCTAAACTCCTTGATAATTTGAAAGTTCCTCATCCAAACATACCCTTGGAGAACTTCTTTCACTATTTCTGTTTTAAAAGCTTGCAACATACCCCCTTTTATAGCCTAATTGATACATGAATCTGGAAGATCCACGTTACACCTAGGACTTCTTAGTACACAAGTAATGACACCCTACACAATGAGAGAGACTCAACAATGAACCAGCAGAATCATGTGCAAAGTAGTGCATTTATCATATCAGAAACTAGAAACTCATTTATTTGACTTTGAACTTGGCTACTGCAACAAGGCTATAAAAGTATAAAATATTAAAAGTAAAGTACTATAATTTACTGCAATATGATAATTGACATTGCTACCATAATCCTTCGCAGCATTAACAGCAACAACATTTGCCTCCCCATTAATCCTTTGCATCTGTTCCTCACTCCCAAAACCACCGATGGTTGAGACCACAGCAGTGACCCCAAGAAGTACTTCATCCCAGTTTACATAGAAAACATCTCCTGCATTACACAGACTCAAATTGCATTCTTTAAAACTGTGCATATAAATATGAATACCAACCAGCCAGTCCAAGATTTCTTCAATATTGACTAACACGTAATATGACATATCTTTATATCATATACACTTCAAGCACATTATAAATTTCCATGCCAACAGTTTTACATGCATCAATGTTTTTTCTTTAATTGATCCTATACCTACATGAACCATCAAAAGAAAGTTTTCATCAAAACTTAATTTAATAGAGTTTGCAAAGACTAAAATACTAAATCTTCTATTTCATCCGTTTCTTCCAGGCTGATGAATATCATGATCAGCTTTGCCTCTACTTCTTTTACAGCCATAAGAACAGAGTTACTCTAAATATTATGACTAGAGCCAAATCAAATTGACAGCCCCTAATTATATTGTGTAGTTTCCGCCACGGGTGTGGAAAAGAGAGAATCTTGCAAATAATTCATTGCTTAGCACCCTCCTTTTGGTTGCATAGAAAAAAGAATCAATGTCTCAAATCATCATTGACTACTGAAGGGACTGTTTCACAGTTCTATTTAATCCCAGTTTCTAATAACCACAGCTGCTCGAATGTTAGTCCCAGATCGGTAAAACTCATGTTTTGCGGACACAATTTTCTCTGGCAATGGTGTCCTGTAAGGAACAAATTTTTTACCCAGAAACCAAAACCTGTATATTGCAATATTAAAAACGTTGCTTTCAAAATGTCATTTTTTTTTCTATATCATCCTAATGGAAACCCCGATTAAACCGCTTTGTAACAATAAGTTGAAAACAAAAAGCTTTACTGATTGCATTACAGGGTAGTAATCAAGCTACTGTAAAAGATGGGGGTTGAAGAATGTACCGTACCTGGTACCCAGTTAACCTGATCTATCCATGAATTGGAGTAAGTAGGACGCCCTGACCTGCAAATTAGCCAACCATTTAAGACATACTATAATCAATTTCCAAACTAAAAAGATGCAGGCCAGATGAGTATTCAATGTTTTCACTTTTCAGCACCTGCTTACACTGATGACCTCTATGCCTTTGGATACTGCCGCCTTGCATATAGCGGAACCAACAAAACCGGTACCTCCTAGTACGACAACCTACTGAGAGAACCCATATCATTATAATCCATAGGCTTAAAGATAAAACCAGAAAATTTATATATGATTTTATGAAATTGACAACTCGTAGTTCTTTAGCTTTACCCGTTCAGGTTTAACATCAGCCACAACATCTATTGTGGCGGAATTGAAGTCGTCCTTCTTTACATTTGCCTCTGCATATCTACATTTAACACTCAGCCCCCTCCCCCTGCAGCATCGATAATCAGATATTCATATTATATATAAACTCAAGATTCTGGGAACACGGAATATGAATATGGATTGTTATAAAGGAAAAACCAAAAATTATAAAATGTGGAGAAATTGATGATGGCACAGAGAGAAAGCAGACCGGCTGTGGGAAAGCGAGTTAGGGTTGGGCCGAGCTGGGAAGGAAGCTCCGCGCAGAGAAGAGGGAAGTGTGGAAATGGCATAGAGGTGCAAAAACGACGTCATTTGACTGAAACGGATGACACTCGCTGCCTCAGCCCTCTAGTTAACTGGTGGAGGCTTAGAGTGGCCGTACGAGTAAAGATAAATATAAAAAAAAAATTTGGGTATAAATTGACTGGGTTAACCAGCTATGAGCCCGCATGGTAAATTTTGTTTTGACTGGACCTGTACAGTAAATAGACGACCAGTATTTCATCCTTCACGACCCCCTCGAGAGTCGAGACACAGGGAATTACTCGAACAAGTGAAGAAGATGGGAGGGTCAATGGCGATGAGGGTGGTCTTGATCATTACAATTTTGTCCATGGCTACTTCCATCGACGACAAATGCGCTGCGTGCAATGCGGTGGCGGTAAAGTATCGTTTCTTTTATCTCTTTCTATTCTTCCCTCCCATTTCCCTAATCCGAAAATTGTACAGTAATTCCGGAACTTTATCTTCTAATTAAGCAACAAAATCTATAATTGCAAATTGAAATGTAATGAGATTTTCAAATGCAGGAGGAGCTAGAAATGGGACTTTCCAATGTAAGTTTTTTGATCCATATGGGTTTCGATTTTGCAATTCTACACATATACATTACATTAGTTATTGGGTTTAAACTCTGAAGATTTAATTTCTAGGAAAAACCCAGAAACCATTTGGATATGAGACACCGGTTGGACTCTACTGGCCAACGGAAAGGAAAGGTAATCGATTACAGGTACTAACTGATGGCCTCTTCATCCTCTCAGTCTGACTACTCACACCTTTATGCACTAGGAAAATGACCACACTTCATTTTCATTCGAATTTTGTTTCGAGTTTCACCAATTGCTTCCCAAAATTTGGCATTCGGCTCCAACAAAGGAGTGATCTGTAGACTCGATTAAAATGGCCTACTTGATTACTCATTATACATTGATAGTTGAGTGAGTTTTATCCAAGACAGGAGAGATCTACCGTCGCAGATCTGAAAATCCTGTGGAATGTTATGATCAATAGAAATCAGTGCCCACTTGAAATTTTAGCATACAAATCATTGCTTTATATATGATGGCTTGTTGTATAAGTTTTTGTTTAGTCCATTTTGTTTGACAAGTGGCTGGTGACTCTTTGTGCAATTGTTTTCAATAGAGTCAGTGAGCTCAGAGTTGTTGATCTCCTCGATGGGCTTTGTGATAAGATGCAGGATTACACTCTTCACAAGGTTAATTAACATACTTAATAATTAGTTTGATTTGTTTGTATTAAATTACGTAGTCTATTGAAATTTTCTAATTCTTGGTTCTGTTTGCAGATAGGTTCTAACAGACAAGACTGGATCAAAGTGGATAACTGGGATAACCTCACTATAAGTATGTATATCTTCTACCTGTATTGTTTTAATGCTGTTTTCCTTCAAATTGATATTTGATATTTGCATTAAGCAGATTATCTTTCCGACTGACTTGTGTAGCATCTAATCAACTGGTTGCTCAGCTGTTTTCCTGTTATAGTTTAAAAAAAAAAGATAATTAACAACTAACAATTTGCCTAGATAGTTCCCCACAGTAACAGGAAATGCAGATAATTTTCAGATAAAATGAAATTTACTTTTGTCACCTGTAAAATGCACAATACATTAACAAAGGGACTTCTCCCTGTTGATTGTATGATCAATGATTTCATATATTTGAGCTGCATTGTGAAATTATGAGATTCTGAAGGACCATAAATGGCCATTTGTTTTGCGTTTTGGTTTAGATAAACAAGAAGCTAAAGCATATTCAAAGGATTTGTCGACCTACTGTGGAAGGTTAGATACCAAATTTGTCTCCCCCTATTATTTTTTTCTATTTAAGAGTTCCATTTTTTAAACTTAAACTGATTGCCCTTCTCATATGAAAAATGAAGAGTTTTATAAGCCAGCTAAACCTCCCATATTCAGAAGCCTAACCCGTGTATTTATTATGAGGCAGATTGCTTGAGGAAACAGAAGATGAGGTGAATTAAAACTCGGATATATTACCTTGAATGGAATGACTAATTAAATGGTTGTTTGCATTGTACATTGATCTTCAATACTCTTGTTGACTGAGCATTACTCTTGCAGTTGGCAGAATTGATAAAGAAAGGATCTGTTAGAGTTGGAGATGTAAACAAGGTCCTATGCCAAGATCTAAGTAGGCACTGCAGCAAGACAAGGTAAGTTTGATTCTCAATTCATCACACCGTAACGAATATGTATAAAATGAAGTACATACCGATGGTATGAGGATCCTGGATAGATACTCAACAGTTTAGCTTATAAAGGTTTCCATTACAGGAACTCAGCCAGTTTGTGAGAATCATGATGTTAATCCTTACTGTCTGGATTTATACACCAGTTAGAGCTTAGAGCTATTTCGGGTTATGTCATTGTCTACAGCATGGGATCCCTTTGTTTAATGCCCTGAATTTATTTTTGGTGCCCATGTGCAGTGTATCGCATCAGGAAAATGGCTATGATGCTGGATCGGATGGAGAACTCTGATTTACCAATATTCACATATCTAACCAGCAACATATACCGAGATTATGCAAGCTGAATGACTTTTATTTCAAGTTATTACGCTTATGTGACTTGGTTATTCTGGTACCAACAGATTTTGCTTCTAAACTTATGATTTGATGTACCAATTTGTTGTCAATTTATACAAGACTAATACAAGTTAAGGATACCTCTCTCCAGTTGAATCTTTCATAGAATTCAATTGGAGTTAGTTTTTCGTCTTGTGTTGTCTTGTCTCGCCGTGTCAATGCTGCTGGTTCGTAGTAGAACCAACATTGGAGAATGGCAAGTGACAGCTATTTACTGGAATACGAATATTTTCATTTGTAGAACAGAGCCTTTTGGAGCTTTCATGTGCCAGTCTCCTAGGCGATACCTGGCCACTGAGGTCTCAATTCTTATTCTTTTAGGCTAACAACTGGGTTTGTTGTCTTTTGACATGTCTTCTGCTCTACCCCCGCCTCCCGAAAATAGCTTGACAATTCCCCGGACTTCAAGCACATAAGCACATACGTGGTTCACTCGAATTGAGCTATGTTCACAGGACAAACTTTCCGAGAGCTTATTATTGATAATAGTGTGTTTACATGTTTGTGGTTTTGTGTCATTGAGAGAAATGTGAAGAGGATGCCTTCACATCATGTTGTGGGATTATCTCAAATGGGGGGAGTGCCCTTCTTAAATAGACAATGGCCTAAGATTTCCTTTGCATTGTGAGCTTCACATTAGATTTAGGCCTAGCCCAAGTGGGGGTAAAATTCCGCATTCTCGCACTAACACAATGCATTATGTATAGTAAGTGGTATGTGTAACAAATGGCAAAACTATAATGACACTTTGATTTAAGGGAAAATTATATTATTACCATATAGTTTACACATTGTAGTAAATTTATATTGACTTTTCAAATATTATAATTATCCAATTGAATTTTTCAAACGTGACACATTGACCTGTCCACTAAATTTTCTATCCAAAATTCTGTTAGATGTTAAAAGTAGTGTTTGTGGGTCATATTTACCAATTGTTATCGACTTTATTAAAAGGGCATGTATGTAAGTTTGCGCATTTTGACATCCAATTTGGATTTTCTTTTCCCATTTTCGCTTCTGTTCTTTTACGTTTTGAAGCAAAAATGGGTAAAATGATGTTGATAACAGTTGAAATACGGGATTTATAGACGTTGTATCAACATCATGGGACTCACAGACGTTATGTCAGCATCCAATGAGGGTTTGGACAAAATATTAAAGGGACGGGCCAAAATGTCACATTCTGAAGAATTCAATGGAGTAATTACAATATTTAAAAATTTATATACGAATCTGTTATAAGATATATAAACCACGAAATAATAAAATATAATTTTCCCTTGATTTAATTCGGTCAACACATGATCAACTTTTGGTCCAAATCAAAGTACGATTTTAGTTTGGTCGATATTTGTGGCGGTGATTTCCGTTGCCAAGACCACATTCTAAGGCGGTGAAATGATTTAATTTGGATTTGGAGGTCCAAATCCAAATCTTTATCCATCCATAAAGGCCCTAATATTTAAGCTAATGCAATATTAATTGTGTTCTTCTAATTAACCTAACTCGGCTAAGGTATTAGATCCGCATAAACCATAGGACGACTTTTGTCCTTGGCTATATAATTTTTAGCAATTTATATAAGAAGTTATCTATAGTATGTTTGAATAAAAAAAATTAATTCTCATTGAGATTATAAATTTCATCGTTTACAAAAATCCCCGCACTAATTTCATGGAATTTATAGTTTTCTCATATATTTTATTAATTACCGACTAAATTTTTCAAACGAGGCAATTTAAATTGTTCGCTCACCAACCACGTAACACCAAATGAGATATTTTTTTTCTAGAACCAAAATGCCCCATTAAGTATTTTCAGTGAGTGTTTGGATGAAAAATTATAATTTGATGAGAATTTACAAATTTCATAATTTGCAATTTCGTATTTATAATTTTCTAATTTGTAAATTATAGTATTTGGATATCAATTTTAAAAATCATGGAAATTACAATTTCATTTATTTCAACTCATCATTTAAAAAATTATATCATCTGAAACATAATTTCAACTCATTATTTGAGATCCTCAAATCATCTCAGATTTTCCTCTGAAAATTTACTAAATTCTGATTCGATTTCCCAAATAAAGAAAAACTAATTTTCCGCTCATATCAGATGATCTGTTTATTTTTTGAAAACCAACACATCATAAATTTCAGTTTAATTATTGAAGCAAATAATGATTACATATTGTTTTTGAAGTTATAATGATTACATATTTGATTACATGAAGAACTCTAAACATCAGTTAATATCACGGGAGAACATTGAAATGAGTGAAAACAAAGATTAAAATATATGGAATTTGGTTTTGCCGTGAGCGTAATTGACTTTAAAGAATAGTAGCACCGAAACATGGACAAGAAAGAAAGGTATATCACTGGTCCCACTCCTGGCCCTCTCACTCTCAGAGTCTCAGTTGCCATTTCCAGATATTTCATTATATGTCATACTAACAAACGTGCCCGCACGATACTGCAGAAATGAAAGCAGAAAATGGAAAAACATCAGCGGTAGAACAAAAGAGTAAATAGTCAGTTTGTTTGAAGAGGCATATGCATAGCCACAACTACAGTACCTAAATACATAGTCAGTTTGTCCTCTTCTGAATTTTGCTGACTTACTTGTGGTTGGTAGAGTGAGTATCCAAATTGTTTAGATGTTGATAGAACTGTTCGTGTAAATATTACGCAATAGCTACAGGTCAAATTAGGAATTTCATATTTCTTCTATTTAACAAAGATATAAACCCACAAAAAAATTATCAGGAAGGAAATAAAAGCATACTGAAAAAATTTGCAGTGCCTGTTTGAAAGAAGCAACAATGAAAATATGTACAGCTAGTAAGGGGAGATTTCTAATTAACATGGTTCATATATACAACACAAACGAAACTATTCATGTTAAATTTGGTAGAGATTTCTAATCGATAAAGGAAAAAGGACCTGCTTCTTTTTGTGAACCACTCGTACAAATAATTTTTCCTTCAGTTTGTTATAATATTTGTAACATAACCATATTGAGGCAGTTAACCTTATTTGTCCAGCATGAATGTTAGCTAACGAGCCTATAACTCAATTTAAAGAAATTATACAAAAACCAATAATAACAGATTTGGAGAAAACATATAAGATTTGGAGCTTTAACCTATAATTGGTTTATCAAAATAATCACAAAACCCATAAATTATTTTGTTCATAGGTTTTTAGAGCACAAATCCTTTGCTGTTTGAGTAAGATAGTATATTAGAAGATATAACAGGATTGCCATGAAAATGGTTGTGTTCTGAGCTCAGGTGCTGTAAGAGTTACCCATGCGGTAGACAAAGTACTCCAAAAGCGTTAGTTTTGGCTTCAAAATTAGCATCAAGTCATCAACTACGATGTCCATATATCTTATTAATTTCTCAGCTTTTGATTTCTGTATCATAGATAACCATGAAAATAATAGTGCTCTAAGTAATGATATAATGAGAGTTGCAGTTAGTAATTGAATGCCTGTCATCTAGGTCATAATGGGTCTGCATAGAAATTATAGAATAGATGCATATATACACTGGTCGTTTGATTGTGGTCATTATCTTATTTACTTCACAGGAAAAAGAAAGAAGACTTTTTGCTCAAAGCTTCTTCGAAAATGTTTTCATGTTGAAAGTTTTGAATTGTAATCTTTGATTAGGTTGTTCAACTTCATGCATGTTCGTCAAAAGAATGGACCTAGAGAGGTAGCTAGTATATCCAATAGTCAATCCTAAACATCTTCTGGAAAAAAATTAATCATGTATATGTTTTTTCCCAGTAAAAGTGATGGGGTTAAGGAGATCTGTGTTGCAAGTAGTAAGAAAAAAACACATCCAGCGTGACTAATTTTCTCTTTGATCTACCGTCCTTTTATATCGTCGGTTTGGTGATTCATTGTGTTTCTTATTGTGCGAATCCTGTGTGTGTGTGTGTGTGTGTGTGTGTAGATTTTTGTCTCCTGCCTTTGTTTGCAAATCTGTCTGGAGTATGTCATGGTGCCAAATCAGAAAGACCTAGGTTCATTCTTCTAGGTTCCTAAAGTAGTCATCACTCATCAGCATCTAGGTACATAATCATCCTCGTTTCCAAAGTTTGGTTTCTGATTTGTTGTCTTGTTTGTTAACCCCTTGCAGGTTTAGTATCTCAACTCTATTCTTTGCCCATAGTAAGTGAGAATTCTTTCCTCATGAAATCTGGTTTATTGAAACAAATTTTCATTGAACTGACTCGCTTCTCTTGATTTAACAGGGGAGAATACTGTGAGCATGGTCGTCTAGTGCTAATTATATGGCTCTTGATAATTAACTCAAGTTACGCTGCTAGTCTAACATCAATCCTCACAGTGCAGTACCTCTCTTCGGATATTAAAGGAATTGGAAGCTTGAGAAATAGTGACGAGCCAATTGGTTACCAAGTAGGTTCCTTTGCTGAACATTATTTGAGCGAGGAACTTGGCATTTCCAAGAAGAGGCTTATTCCCCTTGGGTCTCCTCAAGCATATGCATTGGCGCTCCAACCTGGTCCGGGAAAGGAGGGAGGTGTTGCTGCTGTGGTTGATGAGCGTCCTTATGTTGAACTCTTCCTTTCATCGCAGCGCAGATTTAGGGTTGTAGGTCAAGAGTTCACCAAAAGCGGTTGGGGCTTTGTGAGTATATTTTCTTAGGACACATTGATATTCTGTGTAGAACAGTGTACACATACGCCTAGGTTGGCACCTATGTACACCTGTCCTAGATTAGAATGACTAAACAGTTAAGTTAGTAATCTGTCCTAGATTGTGTTAACAGTAGGACACCTGTCCTATTTTAGATAGAAATATAGGAGATAACTGTTTGTCTTATCTCCTTAACCAAACTTGTATAAATATACCTGTTGGCATTAATACAAATACACGGTTATAGAAATTTCTACATTCTGAAAACAGAAAAACAGGAGCATTACAGATATATATATATATATTAGCCCGATGCAATTTTGACATATGTTTCTTTTGTTCTCCATGATAGGCATTTCCACGGGACTCTCCGTTAGCTGTTGACATGTCAACTGCAATTCTAAAACTCTCAGAAAATGGTGACCAGCAGCGGATCCATGATAAGGGCTTATCAAAAACGCTTGCAGTTTAGAGACCAATGAGCTTGAATCAAACAGGCTTCACCTTCAGAGTTTTTGGGGTATCTTTCTCATATGTGGAATTGATTGCTTCATTGCTCTCTTCATCTACTTCGTGCAAATCTTGATCAAGTTAAGACATGCTGATGATGTCACACAATGTGTTTCAGCATGTAATCCAAGAAACTCACAATCAGGGCGACTCAGGAGATTTTTATCATTAATTGATGAGAGGAAAGATCACTCCAATGGTACTGGAAGTAAAAGAAAGAAAATAGTTAGATCATTGTCGGACGATGAAAACTTGGGGAGGAATCTCAATCTGGATCAGGAAAACAAGAAGGGATCAGGATTTGGTAGGAGCAATATTAACTCCAACAATGAACCCAGTGGGGTTGATTAGAACATCTTAATCGTATTCAGACATGTAAGTTTTCTTCAAAACCATGACTCTCTAGTATACTAGGATTATGATGTTGAATCATCTATATATTGTATACAACATTCAAGTATCTTATATGCTGAAATTATATACATATATACATATATAGTTATAATTATGTACTGATTCGAACTAAGGAATTCAGGTGCCTAGCTATCCAATATCTAATATTGACGAGTATATATTGTGTTTGTGCCTGCTTGGCTCTCTCTCCATCGTCATTTTAATCTTGTGCTTTGTGGTATGTAAACTCAAGTTTGTGGTTCTATCTTGTGCTTTGTGGTATGTAAACTCAAGTTTGTGGTTCTCTCTTGTACCTTGAAACTACATCTGTCCTAACTTGCACTCTATTTTGTAAATGTTGTCCTACTTAACATTACTTCCATTCAATCCATCCATTATCTGTTAAAAATGCTGACATGGAGCTTAGGTGGCATTCCAAAGGGGACCAATCTACAAGTTTTTTTCAAAAATTGGATTTTCTATTTCTCTGTTCAAAAGCTACGTACTTCCCTCTTTCCATTTCCACATCGGAATCCTTATCCTGAATACTTGCTTGTTCATCGAATTCTAGTAGATGAGTTAGATGACTAGTACTAATAGTAGTGTAGTGGTAGTACCTCTCCAGCTCTCCTCTAAAGGAAGAACAAACATATAAGTTGGATACAAAGAAAAGACTCATCTTTCATGGTCACTCACTCTCCTCCAGAGTCTAGCCTGCCTCAAGATCCTATATTTTATGTACTGATCTATTCTATGACTCCTTAGAATTATTTTCAAATATAGCAATGCACTCAAATTCCCATAAATTGACTTATCCTATGCCTTGGGGTTACATAGTGAAATTTTTAATTGAGAATAAAATGAATGTCAAGAATGAAATTTACAAAATAATTCTGAACATTATGATTTACAACTCCCTCTCTCTCTCTCTCTCTCTCTCTCTCTCTCTCTCTCTCTCTCTCTCTCTCTCTCTCTCTCTCTCTCTCTCTATTTCCCTCGACCTTCGTCCGTCTTTGTCTCCATCAAAACCCATCTATTCGTCTCAACAAAGAAAAAATCGTTTAAACCGGTCCAAAATTGAATCGAGCCAATTCAACCAATTTTCCGCTCGAAACGAATTCAAGCTTGAGAATCGGATAGAACTAAAATCAATTTCTCAACTAGTTCGATTTTGATTTCGACAAAAAAAATCAAACTGAAAAATCGATTAACAACCATATTTACAATCGATTCTAACTAAAACTCTCCAACCTAAGCTCAAAATGCCTCTTCAAACTTGAGACCCAACTCTCCAACCTAAGCTCAAAATGCCCCTTCAAACTTGAGACCCAATTCTCCAACCTATGCTCAAAATGCCCCTTCAAACTTGAGAGAAGGTCATAGGTGGTGATATTAGTGACTTTCTTATAACTGGGTCCTGTGTGTGCATTTAAGAAAGCGGGTCCCTGTTTTGTGGTGTCATATTAGGATTTATAAAAGATTCCATATCATAAAAGGAAGAGAAGATTTCAAACAAGTAAAGCCTTTGATTGTGGTTACTTTTAACGTTAAGCATATGCAGTTGTGCAGTTGTGCAGTTGTGCAGTTGTGCACCCCAAAAATCCAAGAGAAAAGAAACCCAAAAGTTCAAGAGAAAAGAAAAGAAGACAAGTAAAGAGTCCTCCTCCATCTTAGGTTTTACTTGTCAGGGCAGACCGCTTGTGCCCCAAATTCAAACTCCTCAAATGCATTCACATTTTTCTGGTTTTTTTTTTCTTCTTTTACATTGGAATGGAATGTGTTGATGTACGAAATGTGCTAATTTAGGGAGCGAATACTACTCTGTCACGTGCCTGAGTATAGACACCGATGTGGTACCAGCCCAAGGGTACTCCAACACCCAAGTTAGTGATCGGTCTAAGGAGTAAAGGGTGTGGTGAATAGTTTACGGTAGAGTAATAGTGAATAGTAAAGTCTCGTACCTTTTCATGATAAATGGACCTCTTTTGTATGGATGTGATATGTGTAATAAATATAGTCTTCCGATGTGGAATAAATGTCAGTCATTGTGGGACCAACACGTGGAAGGTGGGGGCTATCCACGCGTGGGCGTTGGCTAGGCCCTGCTAGGGTTTGCCTGTTTGAGTGGGTCTGGGCCCTTGGGCTTGTGAAGGTGCGTTGGGCAGAGGTACTGGGCCTCCGGGTCGGTCTGAGCCGACGTAGTGTTGCCAGAGGACTGGGCCTCCTGGTCGGTCTGAGCCGACGTGGTGTTGCCAGAGGGCTGGGCCGACATGGCCATTGACAGAGGGTTGGGCCTCCTAGTCGGTTAGTGTGGGTCGACATGGCTGTTAACAGAAGTCTGGCCTCCTGATTTTGGTAGAAAGGCTGGGCTTCCTAGTGGGTCTGGGTCTTCGGGTCGGTAGGGGCCGATATGGTACCAATAGAATGGAATATGATAAAACATCATATAGGCCATGTTATGCTAATAATAATAAATCTCAAACCACTAAATTAAGAAATAAACCATTAATTTCATTCCTATTCCTTGCTAATAGATGAGAAAAAGTAAGGGATCGATGATGGATTTTGATACTTACCTGGATCAGTGAAAGTGACTAAGCCAGTGGCCTTGAAGTCACAATTCCAGTAGTTCCTGCCATGCATTTGATAATAAGCATTCATGGCATAAGATGCACGCGCAAGAAGATTGTTAGGTTTAAAGCACTCCCCATTCTCATCATAGATGTCTCTGCAATCAACTCCACCAGATCCACAGCAAAAATCCAACACACCTTGAAGCACCTTTTCATCTGCATGAGGCTTAGCAACACACCAAACAGATGGTCCACTCCTCACCCTACCCGAAAACTCTAGTTCGACATCTTTTCCATTATCATGAGCGCTGGTGCAAAATTCACAGCTCAAATCCACATCATACACCTTGGAGCCATCCCCGTTGAAAATCCCGAAATTTCTCTCGGTTGCACCCCCTCCCTTGTTGTTCTCGTTAAACAGAGCAAACACAAAAACCTCAACTTTTTGATTAGGCTTCATGGGAGTCCCTCTGTTTGCCTGAGCGCGCTCCACTAGCTGAGTGTTGTAAGTCTTGGCATTCTCAGGAGTGGCCGCGAGGTCACCCTTGGAGGGCCACCCGGATTCCGACACCATGATGTCTACGCTCCGGTGTCCCAGTCCTAGGGCGTCTATGGCGCAACGAACGGCGTCAATTTGCGCATCCAGCATGTTGGTGTATACAAACCCTCCCTTGCTGGGAGCCTGGGATCACGCACAGCCCAACTTGAAGTACCGGACGATGAATTTGAGTCCACCGACCCTAATGCGTATTGCAAATTGACCATGTCGGGGTTGTCCCGGTACGCAAAGTAAGGGTAGGCATTGATCATGAAAGGGGAATTGGTGTCGGGCAAGAAGGCGGCGATTGAGGTCATAGTTGGGACCAGGCTTTGAGCAAAAGTTGAAGCTGAAGGAGGAAATGAATTGGACAAAACCCCCATGCTGTGTGGCGTGCTCACCTTAATCTTGCGTTCCAGTCCTCAGGCAATAAGCACCGAATGCAAGTTCTGCATTGCCTGGACAAGATCCGTGGGGTCCACTGATTGGCTGCTGCTGCTAGTGCTCGGAGTTGAAACTGTTAAGTACTCGTTTCCAACTGCAATGGCTGTGATGGAAGTGGCGGGAATGAAGGGGAGGACTCGAGTGGCGAACCACTAGTCAGCGGCGGCAGCTTGGCTGCTGATGTTGGACACGTGGCTGTTCTCAACGGCCACGATGAGGTCGACCCCGGTGTTGGAAAAGGCTCGGAGGATTTCGGGCTTGGTGTCATAAATTTTGACATTGTCTATGATAGTAGACTGGAGGAGCTCAGCTACTCTCTTTGGCGATGGCAGGTTGTTTCCGAGAGTGCCATAGTTTATGCCCACACCGGCAACTGAAACCAGCCAGAAGATGCTTCCGTTTCCAAAAAGGGAGAGGAGGAGGAGGAGGAGGAGGGTGGTGGTAGTGGTAGTGGTGGTGGTAGCCATTCCGGTGCTTCAGTTAACTCCCTAGTTAACCAACTTCTGTTAATTTGGCATTTGAGCGCGTTATATATACAAAATGAAAGGAGCCATTTTGACACTTTCTACTATACTGGTGGAAATTGAAATTTGAAAATCGAAAATTGAAAAATGTCCGTCTCTGCTGATTTTCTTTAATTACAAGATTGACCCCGACCCCTAACTAATTTCAAAAACAGTCCTCTAAAATTTTTACGACAATATTATGACTGGAGCAGGGGAGACAGCTCACAATTCAGAAAGGAAGCAAATTCCCTATGAATTCCTGGGTAGGGAGTGGGTTAGCGGAGGAGTCTTCATGTTTTTTTTACGCTAGTTGGCTTTATAATTGAAACACTTCGGAAACTAATATTCTACTTTTTAACGTTGACATGAGTTAATATTCAAAAAAATACTTTATACACAATCATAATGTTAAAAATTAATTACTATTAATAGCAATGAATGAGAGAATTTTATTATTAGCATATGCTATTCATTATTCATAATAATAATTATTAATAGGAATGAGTGAGAAATTTTTTACTAGCAAATGTTACTAAAGTAAAACTAATACTGAGGGTACCGTGGATAGATGCGCATGTGGTAGGAAGGAAAAAAAGACAGAAGCAAACAAGAGTATGACACCCCAAATGCGTGGGTGAAGTTTTGAAGCATTCTAGAATGAAATTACACATGCATCATCTCATCTTTCCAGCAACGAAAATTTAAATATTTACTATCTAACATGTATATATATAGCAATAATCTTGTTCATTATTCCTTTGACATTAAAATAAACATTAACATTACATGTTTGTAAGGTAAATATAATACAAATTGGAAGAATTACGAAAGTTCTTTAAGTTAAAACTAGATTGCTTTTATGTACTTAGAGAAAAATGCTTCCTCTTTGCAGTACCTGTACAACACTTCATAAACCTCCATCAAGAGTCTTGGGAATCGACTTGAAAAGTAATTTTCGAACCCGTAAGGAACTGGCCCCAACAATTCCTGAATTTCTTCAGGAAGTTCTCTATAATGGTTTAACTTGTTCCGTATCACACGCAGCAAGTCACGAATGCTATCGAACTTGTACCGCCTGTACCGACCAATGTTATTTATAAATGCAGGTTCCATCTTTTCATCCCACTTCCCATCTAGAGCCACCGCTGCACTACCTTCTAATGCATTTAAAAGGTCAGATTCTTTCTCCCTATCTTCCAGTTCAACGCGATCACTAGCATCTCGAAGAAATGAGAGTCTTGTCTCACAACTCCAGAAAAAAGGATGATGCAAGACATCCATAGCTGTTGGCCTGGTAAAATCAGTAATTCAGTAAGAATGAGTGTACTCTTGGGGAGGGGCGGCAGGAGGAAGGGGGGATGAGAGAGATAAAGCTCAGGTTTTTAACTTAATGAATAGTGATAAAATGGAAAAAAAAAAAATCTTCTAAATTTGTCTGGATGATAATAAAGAACCATACCTCATATCAGGGTTGGGATCCAACAGTTGAGTAAAAAGATCGAAAGCTTCTGGTATTGTGTCGACTAAGAACAGGTCTTTTCGGTCATTCACTATATTTACATCACGCTCAAAACTTTCACCATAAGGGTGTTTGCCCCCAGTGACACAGAAAAAGAGTAGACAGCCTAAGCTAAACAAGTCCACTGCACGAGTTTGGCGCCGATGAAGAAGTTGTTCAGGTGCTTGCCAACCCGAACTACCATAACCTGGAGACGACAAAAATAAAAAAGAAACAAAAAAAAAAATTAGCATGCAGAGCAGAACAGAGAGTGGCAATAAATCAGTGAGAAAGTTGACCCAAGTATTAACACAAGTGACAAAGTTAAACCAAAAAGGCCAGACAATATAAACATTAATAAACCTGTCAACTGATTGGATCATGATTCCAGGTGTTTCATAACTCAGGGCACTTCAAAGTTAGAGCTCATTCAATCTTAGACCTAGATAACCATAACAAGAACATGTTTTCCATAGAATTAATACACATAAAGATTCTTGCAGTTCTGGAAACTTACCAGTAGCATGCTGAGTTATAGAAGACTTATTCCCTTGTAGGCGCTTGCTGATACCCATATCTGAGAGCTTAGCAGACAAAGACCTTCCCATTATTATCAAAACATTTTGAGGCTTTAAGTCCCGGTGTATAATCCCAAGTTCATGTAAATGGGCTAGCCCAGAAACCAGATCACTGCAGAAATAATAACTTTTTCAAATCTCAAATACCTTATTCAACTCCTTTCCAGATTTATTTATTTTTTTTTTACTTTTCTGAGAATAAATTTTCGAGAGATTTAAGGAATGCATATTTAATGGAATCAAACTGCTTTATGAGGTATAACTTTTCTGAGAATAAATTTTCGAGAGATTTAAGGAATGCATCTTTAATGGAATCAAACTGCTTTATGAGGTATCAGCGAAATCAAATTTAAGATGTGCTTTCTCAAACAGAACAACCCCAACTCAATCCCTCAATTAAAGCCACAGTTCAAGGGAACTGGAATTGGCAACATAAGTTTAGATACGTAAAGATTACATGAACTCCCTTACTCAAGTTGGCAAAACTTAAAGCCTGTAAAATTAAAATATGAAAATGTATTAAAATAAATTGTTTCTATAGTCAACCACAATCCATAATTCCACTAAAGGATGTAATTGCTAATTGTCGCTCCAAAATAAAAAAAAGGACCGTGACTGATTATCTTAAAAATGATCCTCACCGAGTAATCTTAATCTCAATAAGCTACCTTTCATTTCACTCACAGTGAGAAATGGGAGAAAATCTTGTAGTGAATGCATAATAGCTTGTTCACGATATAAAAGTTTTACTCTTGTGAATGCCAGAATGCAAAATTGAAAATTGCAATTAGCCCATAATTGGAAAACATATTGTAGAGAAATCATAAAACTAACCTCATTAATTTTAACAACTGCAGTGAAGGGTATCCGTTTGCCTTCCACAATTTGATGTTCTTGTTACTTTGCATCATTGAATGCAATCGAATGCTATACTCATTCAAAATGGGATCCTGATCCTTGGTGATTTGGCTTTGAAAGGACTCAGAGTAAAAATAAATCAAATCATTTAAGCTACATGTGCAGCGCTCCAAGGACAGATAGACAAAATCTTGATCATACTCCACTCCATACCAACGTACAATATTTGGATGCTGATCAGAGGCAATAAGATTCTGAACCTCTTTCAAAGCCACATCATGATGAGTTCGGACAAGACGTTTAACAGCTACTGGACGGCCATCGTACGTTCCCTCAAGAACAATGGTACCATTACTTCCCTGACCAATTTCATGGTTGGAAACAAGTAACTTTCCAATCGTACGTCCCACTATTTGACCATCAACATGATCAGTAGAGGTGAAGAGCAATTTCTTTTCATTTCTTTCACTGTGCATAGATTCTTCAGATTTTCCAACCTTATATTCATGCGACATATCGGCTGCATTTCTCTCATCATTGGGATTCCTCTTATTGTTTCCGAATCTACGAGCTTTCTTCTTCTTTGGAACCCCAGCTTGCACTTTAGTTTCCTCAACCACCTGTTTCAGTTTAAGATGTTTCCCAAATGTTGCATGACGTCTAAAGATATAGACCAGAATGGAGAAAAGTGTGAGAAGAAACATTAAGAAAGATTGTAGCATTGTTACAGCTTGACCACTTAGGCTTATGGCATTCATTTTACCAGCACCTCTACTAGGGGTACCCAAGATCCTAGGTTCAGTTTCACCATAGATAGCAAGCATTCCTGTTCCATCATTGCTTTGAAGAGGTCGAGAAATCTCTCCAACTATAGCAAGAAGATTGCCACGAGTGGAAGTCTCGATGGCAGAAATCCCTTCAGAAGGTCTATCACTTAGTCCGGCTAATGCAGAAAGAGATTTAGTCAATCTAGGATCACGAGTTAGGATAATAAAATTATTCAACTGATACGAAAATAATGAGTCTGAAACACTGCTGTGCTTTGGGGCAAGCGCATTTCCAGGATTAGAATATTGGGGATATACTTGAGTCTCAAATACAGCAAATGTCAAATTCCATACAACAATGCCAGCAGAATGATGCGTAAGTTCATAATCTGTTCTTACAATGTAAATTGGCTGCTCGGCAGTTTCCAAGCCCTCAGAACCAGACTCTACCAACAGAGTAGCGTCTTTTACTTTTGGAGACAGATCACTTTCAGAGCTCCGAACAACTAACTTGGTTGAAGTATCACCTGATTTATAGATATGAATTAGATTTCCGGTCTTGGCATCAACAAGGAACACAGTGTTCCTCTTCGATCCCAATGTTACTCCTCCATCCTTTGACCAAATTGGAGTAAGTCCGATGTATTCTTCAGCACTTGATGATAATTTCTGGCATATGATGAACCATAATAAATAAGGAACTTGATGACAATTTCTGGCAATGATGAAACATAATAAATAAGGAACTTGATGACAATTTCTGGCAATGATCAATCATAATATACCTCTTTCCCGTGGCGGCTATGCTTATAGAGCGCCCCGTCTTCTCCGACATCAATGAAAAAGCCATCATCAGTCCTACTATTGTTCATAAACTTAAAATCCTGATAAGAAGTATAAATTGGGGAGCCAGACGGCAAACCCCACTCAATATTCCCTGTCCTAGTGTCCACCTTATATACCACCCCATCCAATGCGATCAAAAGCGCTACATCATTTCCACTGCATCAGATATCAGAACCCAAAAAAAAAAAGCACAGAAAAAGGAAAAAAATTAATTAATTAAAAAGTGACTAACTTTATGGTTTGCAATGAAAATTGACAAATTTAAGCGAATGATCAGGGAGTAAACAGTGCTTACAGTTTGGGCAAAAGAGGGTCGAAGAGCTTCGAACCCCAGAAATATGGATGGGACAGGGAGGTCTCTGACCTTGAGATGGGTGAAGGACGGGAAAGGCATTCAATTAGTGGAGAAAATAGGAGAAGGAAAATCAGAGACCGTCTCATTTCTGTGACCCAACTGGACCGATATTCAGAATCTTATAATTGGGGATTTAGGGTTTTGTGTGACCAATTTCACCTATTTTTGGGAATTGAACTTTCGGACATACAGCCGAGACGCAATTCTATTCCGTAAGACTACCGTGTCCTTGTCAGTAACCATTTTGTCGTTTTATGTTTAACTCTCTCCTTCTGTCCCTTCTTTTCCTTCTTTTTTTCCACTGTCCTTCCCGGCCTTCCCTCTTCCTCATCAACTTAACATCTAACTTGATAGGATCCGTCCCAACTGAATTTTGATAATCGCGTCCAGTCCTATTTTCATCTGACAAGTCAACTAAAATACCGAAATTATCATCAACACTTGTCAAATAAGGGATAACTACACTGATTTCCACTCATACCTCCACATCTCGATCAACTCTGATCTTCGTGTCACGGCCTTTAGGGTCAATAAAACAATAGAGTTGACAAAAATAATATCTTTGAAAATACATTTTAAAACAACTCTTTTACCTTCCAATTACAAACATGCATGCATAGAGTAAAAACACATGAAATAATAGATCAATAAAATCATATCAGTTTTCAAACTCTATGGCCCACAGTTCCCAAGATTCAATTCCGTAAATCACGACAACATGTTTGGATACAACATTTCTGTAAACTCCCATGGCCCAGAGTTCCTCTTCCTCTTCCTCTTTATATTTATATTTTTAATTTTTTAACGAATATCTCTATTCTATTTAAAATAGAAACTTTGATCCTATTATATTTCAGACAATATTCTGAAAAATACTATGAGAAATGGCGTTAGAAACTTAGAACAACCATGGCGATAGACTATTCAATTTATACATTTATGTCTTTAGTGTAATTAGAAGTGGGTACAGTGTGATTCGATACGAGTATTAGTAATATATAAATTCAAACCGTTAAAATTTTAACAATTCGATATAATCTGGATTTTTAAAATTAGAAATGAAACTGTTTCGATTCAAACCGTTACTAACAGTTCAGTTTAAATCGAAACGGTTTGAAACCGTTTAGGCATGAAAAAAAATAATAAGGAAATAAAAAATAAAAATTTAAACTGTTATTAACGGAACTTTTTTATTCTCAAACCATTTGATTTTTATCTAATTATCTCTAAATTGTTAGATAAATAACTATTTAAAGCGAATTAATTTGTGATTTTAGTGAATTCATGCCCACCATTAAATATAGGCTACCCTAAACGATTCATACATTATGTTTTTTTTCAGTTCGCTCTTTAGCTTATGCGACTATCAAAAACAGTGTGAACCCAAAAAATAAAAAATAAAAAAACTACTGCATGTTCGGACTCAAACGTACATTAGATCTCACTCTCTCCCGGTGTACTCAGACTCAACGTGGACTCCTCTCTCATTCTCTTCGACTCTCTCTTTTTTCTCCCCTTCAATTCTCTGACCCTTCGCTTTCAAGGATTGTTCATTCGATTCTTAAGCCCATATAAAGATCTACTGAATTCACTGGTATTTTCATCCTTGGAAATTTACGAATTTTATTCAGCTTATGCATTGTTTCTCATAGTTGACCTAATCCCTCAATTAGGACTTGTATGTGATTGAATTAATTTTATTTGAAATTTTTTCAAAATTCTCCCTCTTCTATAATAAAAAAAGGACCCTGAATTAGTGTTGACTTTCGGATTTTACAAGATTTTGAGTGCAAAAAATTAGGCTAGGACAAAGACTAGAGAAAACTTATAATGAAATCAAACAACAATGGTTATAAATGCGTCATTAATTTTGTGCTATATATATATATATATATATATATGCAAAAATCTCCTCAAAGCTTTGCATATGAAAGTACCATGTCATCCTCCTATACAATAAATTAGCCAAAAAAGATGAGTCTATGCTTCATAGACTTTGCACTCCTCATCAGCGGGGTTTGTCTTGCAGAAGTCCTCCAATGGGTCTCCACTACCCGTTTGTGGCGTCCCTGGCCACTTGTTTGCAACCAAATGTGCCAAATCCACAACCCTTTGGCTGCCAAAAATATATCCACACAAAGTTCATCATCAACATTGTCACTAGCTTGAACAATTACTTACTAATTAGCTAATAATTTCATTGAATATATTTGATAGGAGTGATCGATGGAGGTCACTCACGTACCTGTACCCCCATTCGTTGTCATACCAGGCCACTACCTTGACCATATCATCACCCATGACCATGGTCAAGGAAGAGTCTATGGTGGAGGAAACATCTGTGCACCTGAAGTCCACAGACACAAGAGGAACGTCACACACTGCTAATATGCCCTTCAATGGTCCCTCGGCTGCCTTTCTGAATGCTGCATTTACATCTTCTGCTGAAATACCTTTCTTCTCAACGTTAATCACAAGGTCAACCACTGACACATTCGGTGTTGGCACACGCAGGGCAATGCCGTTCAGCTTTCCTTTCAGTTGAGGCAGCACTAGAGACACAGCCTTGGCTGCGCCAGTGCTTGTCGGCACTATATTTAGTGCTGCTGCTCTCGCTCTCCTCAAGTCCCGGTGTGAAGCATCCAACAGCCTCTGGACATACATTATCGAATTAAGCCTCAAATATGTTTCTTAATCAAACGTCAAACGTCAAATCCCGGTTATTACTTGTTACCTGGTCTCCTGTGTAGGAATGAGTAGTAGTCATGGTTCCCTTAACAATGCCTACAAGTTGGTTGTCATGAGGTTTAAAGTGTTAGTCCCCTACACAGTAGACTAGAAGAATTAGACAATGGACATGAATGGCATCTCCATACCGAATTCTTCATCCAGGATCTTCACAAAAGGAGCCAGGCAATTTGTGGTACAGGAAGCATTGCTGCACATACACACAGATACAAATACAATATTGAATCATCGATCAATCATTCCACTCGTGGCTCCAGTCAATCAGTCAGTCATAAATGATAAATCATCAATGATAAATTCATTTCATATATATTTCCTTCTCTCTTCAATTTGTATTTGAGAATAGTAGAATACTGACCTTACAATGTCAGCAACCTCATGGCCATAGTCTTGCTCATTTACCCCACAAACATAGGTAGGAATATCAGCACCTTTTGCGGGCGCTGTAATAATAACTTTCTTGGCACCAGCTTGGATGTGTTTACCAGCACCAGGGCCGTCAACAAAGACTCCTGTGCCCTGTACAAGTTTTATCCAATTATGTTATATAATAAGGTAATTCTAATAGCTACTACGTTCATTCTTGGTATTAAAGTACTATTTTATGTACATGAATCAGTTACCTACCTCGATAACAATATCAATTCCAAGCTCAGCCCACGGAAGCTTCAAGGGATCTCTGTTAGAGACAACCTTGACAGGTTTACCATCAACACTAATTGTCTCATTGTCCACGACTTTCACATCTGCTTTGAAAGTACCCAGCATTGAGTCATATTTCAGCAAGTGTGAAGCCTGTGTTACAGATTAAATTCAATTTCACAGCCATAATTACCAACATCAAATTAAACCGAATAAGCAATATATGATTCTCTGAAAGAAAATTATATCAAAATACACAAAATTAACACACTAGTCATAAGCTGCCTTACATTCTTGACACCACCACTGTCATTGACAACAATGACATCCAGGGGTGAGTCCTTCCGGCCATGCCAGCATCGGAGGAAATTCCTGCCAATACGACCAAATCCATTGATTGCCACCTTCAATTTGGCCACTGTTTCTCCCTTAACAGGAGCTGGTCCTGCAGTCTGCAATGAATAAAAAAGAAGAAGTTATAATTACAAAATTGATATAGCAGATGGAATTTACGAAGCTAAGTATTGTAAGCGTGGGTTTTAAATTTGCAATGTATCACTGCAGTCCTGCACCTTGTGAATTCAAAATTTTGTTAAGAGCTCAAAGTATGAGCTGAGGTTTTAAGACATGGCTTTATCGAGGAACCACTCCAATTACTTAATTGAAGCTTCAAAACATGCTCCAAATTTGCACCAGTCATATACTTTTATTCTAAAAATAAAATTCAAATCAGATTTGACATCCATTCACAACTACATTAGAAACACACATTGCATAATATATTGCCTAATTAAGAAGGAAAACAGGAAGATAAAACCTTGGGAGTAAGTTGGGCAGCCACAGCATCAAAGAAGGATGCCTCTCTGCCATTGCTTGCATACGTGACACATGAACTCGATCGTAGACCAGAAAATTCACCAACTTCAAGCCTCTGCAGAGCCAAAAACACCAACCAAAATATATCAAACTAGCAAGCCAATAAAAAAACTTGACAGGGTAAACTTTTTTAATGTGAGAGAGAGAGAGACCTTGGAGAAGCATTGAGTGGGAAAGGAGTGGGAAGGTTTGGAGGGCAGCCTGGTGCTGGTTAGGACTCTTGAAGAGGCTAGAGCTGCATGTGAGGCCATGGCTGCAACTAAAGCTAAGGGGAATGACTTTGCTACTATATATACACACTTGAACTTGTTCCTCTGAAATTCCAAACCTTCACATATTTTGAACTATGGTTGCAATTGGATTAAAGAAACTTGTGGTTATGGCATAGTATATGAAGATAGAGGGGATAAGATCATCTCTATAGTAAACTTAAAAATATGAACCTCAGATTTTTCCCCCACTTGTTTTCCTAGAATGCCCTTCCATCCACTTTCTTTGGTTAAAACTTAAAATTAAAAAAAAAAAAAAAGAAATAGACACATAATTGTCACAGCTCTCAGTGATTGAAGGTCGCAAGTCTCAACCACAAAGCATGGATAATTTGATTTAATAAGAACCTCAACCATTGAACTGAGTTCAGCATCATTTGGTTCCCGGAGTTGTGTTATCCTTCCCTTCACAAGAAAAATTACTAGCAAAACAGCAGCTCGAACAGAAAAAGATTGTCCAAATATTAGAAATTTTCGGATCATAGAGTACAATTACATTTACTACAAATGTATACTGAATATTAAACAAATGTGGAAGCAATCTGATCCAAGACTCTCATCATATGACAGGTTTAACTTTATCTGAGCTCAAAGGTACTTCATTTGAATCATCATCTGATCGGAGCTGACCAGAAACGTCATCTATAGCAGAGTTCAGCTGTGCTATCTTCTCAGCCAGTACTTTCCGTGTTTTCTGTGGTGCAAATAATTTATTTTAAGTGATTTTAAAAATAAGATGAAAAAGAAAGCAATATAGATCTAGAATTTAGAAACATAACAGTCTCTTCGATCAAAACAAATGAGAATTTTGGAAACTAACGGTCAGTGAAAAATTATTAGAAACTGAAGAAAAACAGAAAAAACAAGAAGAGCAACAAAATGGCATTTCAGCATCTCCAAAAATTCTAAAAAATATGGAACAGCAAAGAAAAAAGGAAAAGTACAAAAAAAAAAGAAAAGAGCAGCAAAGCCATTTCAAATAATCCTTTTTTACTGAATATGGGAAGATATGATCAACAATTCACCTCCAAAGCTCTGTCTTCACCATATATGAACTTGGGCAGTTTTCTCATTATTTCCTTTCGGTCAGCTCCGGTCAGTGTTTTACTGATCTGTTAATTGAAAAAAGAACAACCTGAGCGGGGAAGTGGTTTCATTGGCTAAATACAAACTCTACCCCACAGCAAGAAAGATTTACACTTCACAACCACTGCACATTGTAAGGTAAAAAGTATATACTTAAAACGAATTTCAAAGAACTCATTAGTTTGCAAAATATAAACACTAGATTTTAATATTGATAATTGATGAATAATGTAGATATGAAGTAGCAGAACGCAAAATAATGATGATATAACCATCTGCAGAAAACAATCATAATCGATGAGTAGAAACCTGAGGTG
This sequence comes from Prinsepia uniflora, assembly GCA_032719365.1. NCBI lineage: Eukaryota > Viridiplantae > Streptophyta > Magnoliopsida > Rosales > Rosaceae > Prinsepia > Prinsepia uniflora. The sequence continues at coordinate 70,996,500 of CM064873.1, forward strand.
CATATACAGCGCCCAAGGTGCCAACTATAAGTGCTCCCAAAACAAAGCCACTAACGAAGATACTTGAACTGTTTGACCTACCACCATCACTGTAATTACACAAGCAGTGCAGGGCCTGGCATTAGAATATATTGAATGTGTGATAAAATGAAAATGACAAAAGGTTTGGGAATTGTTATCACCACTCCAAATTGTCAACCTGCATCGCTTCCTCATTTATTATTATTATTATTTTATTCAATAGAAAGGAGTGGAGGATGACTTTTTTGGAGTACCAATAGTAGCTCCCAAGGCTTAAATACAAAAATTGAAATCTGAAAAACCATATCAGATTTCCATGCACTATTGCAAGATGGTAAAATAACCACCAACAGACAGCGGAGGAGATGATATATATCTATTCACTACTGAACAAAGCACCCCATGATGAGCAAAAAATACCAAACAAAGTATTGTACTCTATAGAAGGAAAAAACGTGACGTGCAAATAAGCTCTCATATCATTATTTCAAATCAGTCTTTTATGTCCTTTATTAAAGGAATTGTAAATAGAGTGCTTGTAATTCTCTCTGATTTCTTATTCTTTCACTTTAGGACTAAGAAGCAAATATTATGAATATATGTCTTCCAATCTTTAACCAGACATGTGGAAAGACGCTTGTACCCTATGAATTAGTCAAAACGAAATTCAATTGAGCTGCCCATATTCCTTAACTAGTATATTGTTGGATGAACTAGTTGAGCAACATCCCATACACATATTCACTCTGGAACCAAAAATTGAGTCCCAGAAAACTTGTATTAAGAAGTATTTATTACCTTAATGCAGTCATGACTCAAAGGGATACGTGTGAGCGATACATATTTTATGTAAATAGCCAGAACATTATATGTTGAAGAAATCAAACATATAACGAATAACTGGGATTTTAAGAATAAAAAATCCTCCAGGCAGTGGTAATATCACGTATAAGTTCCCACTTGCTTTGTCTAGTCTTACTGATAACATAATTTAATCTCGAGCAATAAGGAGATTTATATCTATTGTGGAATTAAACGTGTAATTTATGGTAACTAATATGTCCAGAAGTCTAAATTAGACATACAAATGCTCTGGGAACTGGGAAGATACATATCCCACACTAGAGCTCTACTGAGCAAAGATTTAAAACAATTAAAGAGCGGCTACCATGAATTTTTCATTAGACTACTAGCATGCCTTAATCACAAACAAAATCCAACAAAATTCCTATGGATCAAAATGCAAGGACAAAGAAAATACCTATATCCAGTCTGAACTGAGAAGGATCTTCTGGTGGTAGAAAGTTGAACTTTCCCTATATGCTTTGAATTGAGTGATAAGCATGTAGGGGCCATAGTATCAAGGCACTGATGTGATGATTTCAAAGGAGATCCTGGTGAAGAATTTCAGGTGAACAGAAAAAGGGACATTAATTCCAAATCCAACTCAAAAACAGGTATACAATGCACGAACCAATTCATTTCGTTTTCGCATATGGAAAATATCACAAGAAGTTTAACTAAATTCTCATACCAAGGACGTAGATAAGGGGAACTAATATATTATGTAAAAACCTTGCATAAAAGCTAGGAATATTTGAATAAACTAAACTACCATTTGTGGACAGTCAGCTATATCAGTTAACACCTAGAGTATAGAATCTCACATAAAAAAAAAAAAAAACTAATCCTAGCATCACAACCCACAACAGGTAAGATCATGGGTCTCTACACCTATTGAAAATTAGCTCCCTCAAGAAACCTACAGCTGCAGATAAACTTGGCCTTTCTCCTGGACGTACGTGCAATTTGAACAACTTTGAAATTCACCTGGGACTTCGTAGCTAATGGATTGCAATTTGAACAACAACTTTGAAAGTCATCTGGGAATTCGTAGCTAATGAATGTGATAGGTTCCCAAATCCTACTGACTATTCCAAAATGAAATCTAGCTTTGACAACCTACCCAAGTTATATCTTTCATCTACCATTAATTTGACAAGTAAGATTTAGAAAACATAAATCAGAAAGACAAAAAATAAACAACAATGAGTAAGCAGTTAACTAGATAATGATTAGAATTGAAGAGAGTGTGGGAATGAGTGTTACGGGAAGAAGAAAAGTTGAATGGGTTCGATGATATCGATGCTTAGCTAGCTCGCCTCCTTTGATGTTTCAACAATTAACAAACTGGGATTGTCATGCCTCGAGGTGTACACGTAAACTGGGATTGTCATGCCTCGAGGTGTACAGGGTCTGCTTCGATACGGTAATATTTAAATTCAAATTATTAAAATTTTAATATTTTGATATAATTTAAATTTTTTAAAATTAAAAATAAAACTGTTTTAATTCAAATCGTTCCTAATTATTCGGTTTGAATCGAAATGATTTGAAATCGTTTAGGAATAAAAAAATATCAAGGATATAAAAAAAAAACCAATGATATAAAAAAATAATAATCAATACTCAAAATTTTATATATTAAACTTGCTAAAAATTAGATTGCAAATATTATCACTATATTAAAATTTATCAAATAATATTATTATTTAATAATCTTTTATTATACTTTTATATGTGTATACATGTACTTATATGAGTATATTTAAATATTCTTTTATTTTTATTAATTTTACTTTGTATTTATAATAGATTTACAAATTAATATATTTCTTAACGGTCCGATTTTGATTTAACAGATTTCTAAATGAAAATCTAAATTCAAACTGTTACTAACAGAGCGGTTTAAATTCTCAAATCATTTGACTTTTATCCGATCAAACTGTTATTTATCTAACGGTTTGAAGTGGATTGATTAACGATTTTAACTGATTTGTGCCCACCCGACTCATGTTTACTCTTGTTATTGTTATCATTACTTTACTATTATTGTGTTATTCTTCAATTTAGATCTTTGGTTCACCTACAATTGTTTTGGGTTTGTGCCCCCCATGCCATAACGAGACAAGCAACAAGAATTAGAAGGAGGCATCATTTTTTGTTGTGCTACATTGGATATGTGGCGTTTGTCAACTTAGCGGGACTGAGAAACACTCTTCCCCACCCCTTTATATATTCAGTCTTTCTAGCAGTGACATGTACGGTAAAAAATTAGTTTGGGTTAATTTCTTAACCGAATAATTTATAGTTTAATGATAATTTATAAATTTTATATTTACAATTTCATGATTTGTAAATTTTAGTAGTTAGATATCAATTTTAAAAATTATGAAAATTACAATTTTACCTATTTCAACTCATCATTTGAAAAAATTTGTCTATTGAGACAAAATTTCAACTCATCATTTAAGATCTTCAATTCCTCCCAGATTTTTCTCTAGAAATTTATCAAATTATGACTCAGCTTTCCAAACGAAGAAAAACTAATTTTCCACTCCTCAATTACTCTCCTCACACAAAATGACTTGTTTATTTCTTTGAATCATACGCAAAGCAAAAGGGAAGGAATTGAATTGATCATTTTTGTGGGATACAAATTGGCAATATTTGTATTTTTGTGTTTTTATATTTAAAAGTTTTCTTTCGTATAATTTTTTAAAAGTTTTTTTTTCCTTCAGGAAAGTACATAAATGCATTGAAAATCATAACCAAATCGTATAAAATAGCAATGGTGCACAAAACATAGCCTTATTAAAATTTTGACGAGACTTCTTATTTAGTCTAAGGAAAAAAGAGTATAACGTACATCAAAATTACAACACTAATTATTTTTGAGGGCATCTCGGCATGCTGAGGCTGTCGCAGCTCGTCGAGGGCTTCAATTTTTGTTGGCAAAGGGACTGAATCACGTCGAGTTGGAGGGGGATTGCTCAGTGGCCATGGCTGCTCTTACCCACGAGCTTGACGATCTCTCGTATGTGGCCCTTGTTCTAAACAACGCAAAGAGTTTCTCAAGGGAGTTGGGCCAAGTGGAGTTTAGATTTGTTCGCAGAGAAACCAACAGACCGCCTCATAGGCTTGCACATGTGGGAATAGGTTTGGGTGTGGGGCTGATGTAGAAGTAAGGCTGGCAATTTTTGACACGATTCGAAACCTGCACGAGATTTATCTGAGTCAATCCGCACGTTAAAATTTCGGGTCATTTTTTGGTCAACCCGTTATGACCCATTTAATAAATGGGTAGGTTTCGGGTCAACCTGTTAACCCGTATAATGACATGTTAATCCGTTTAATAAATGGGTAGATTTCGGGTTAACAAGTTAACTCGTATATTGGCTTATATATTGACTCATTTAATAAATGTGTCATTACTAACCCATATATCTACCCATTTACCTACCCAAATACCTATTAAATCTTATAATTTAAATAGGTTAAATATGTTAAACATGTTATAGGTTAATTGGGTTTTAAGTACGACCTGTTTATTAAATGAGTTACACAGGTTACGCGGGTCATTAACAGGTCGGTTCGGATTGGATATTCTTAATACGATTATTAAATTGGTCGGATTCGGGTTGGGCATAAATGGGTAAAACAAAATTTATGACACGATACGAATCCGACACGACAAGACTCATTGTCACCTTTTATGTAGAAGTTTGTTTTTTTTAAAAGCAAGTGAATTTAACTTGGGTTTTTTCCAAATGGATGATCAAATCGTCAGAGTAAAACCAATTTGATACATTTTATAAAATTTGAGAACTAAAAAGGAAAAAAAAATTGTAACATTTAGCTCAATGACCAAAAAGGCACTCAAGACATAGGTTTTTTTTTTGTTGGCACTCAAAGAAATAATTCAATGACTATTTAAGATGTTATCCCAATTTTTTTTAGCAGATGTAATATTTTAAAATTGATAATTAAATATTAATCTACATCGAAAGTGTTATCTTTAATTTTTTTTCAAAATTTTAATTTAAGGAAAACAAAAATAAACACTCTGAAAAAGCAACTAGAAGAGTTTTTCACACAAGCACATGCATTCCAATTTTCCAAGTACTTATTTATTTATTTTATTTATAAAAAAAAAACGCTTCCACAATTTAGAGGTTTTTTTTTCTCTCTCTCTCCAAGAAATGTGCGAAGCATTTATCGTTTAAAAAACGTTTTTGCTTTTGAATTGGTTTCAAACATACACTGAACTCCATGTTGATAAAATATATATATATATACTGAACTCCATATACATGTACTTTTGTCATTTCTATATAGGAACTTTGAAAATTTTCATACAAATAAAGAAAACTTTTAGTACGATATAAATTAGGGTCCGCTTTTTTTACAAAGAAGGAATATATATATTATTTCGACTTTTATAATTCTATACAAAGTCATATTTTTTTAATACATTAATCTTTTATTTGTTCTGTTAGTAATAGAGAAATTAAATTGGATTAAAATACACAAAACTAATTTTTCTGTCTTATTTTATGGAGTGATATTTTTTAAAATAAATATAATATGAAGTTTTTCATTTGAATTTAATTTTAGTTTTAGATGTAAGATGAATTATTTAAGATAATTTTTTTACCTATGTAATAACGTTCTTATTTATAAATTTGACAATATAAAAATTCACCTTGGACCTAATTCTGCATTGGAACAACTCTTTATAAATCATGGAGTTATTCTAATAATTTTTTATCCGTGTGGTTTCTAATTGGTAGGTATGGAGTTTGAGACTCTCTACGCAGCTGTGCGCTATTTATGATTAAAAAAAACGGCGTGTGCATGAACTAAAGTTTAAAACGGCGCTAAGCGCTCCTATGACGGTCGATAGGGATTTAACACCTAGCCTAGGCAATTAGGCGGGGCCTAGAAGATATTTTTTTTAAAAAAAAAAATTCAACAAATTAATAATATAATGAATACTATCAAATAATTTCAGAACAAAAATTAATTATCTAGATAAATAAATTGAGTTGAGAATCATAAATGTTAAAAATGTAAGTTTTTAATTAATTTTATTATATAACATTCTATTTTTTTAATTTATTATCTTTGTTTTAATTAATACTTATATTATTAACTAAGTATTTAATAAAAATAATAACTTATATAAATAAATCTACATATATAAGAACTTATATAACTAAATACGTATAAGAATGTACACGCAAATCCACTAAATATATATAAGGATGTACACGCAAATTCATCTAAGCGATTAGCCATTAGGCATGGTGGTTTCTCACCTTCGAGTGCCTAGGCGCTGCCTAGTCTGACTAGATGATCACCGTTTTGAATAGTGGTATGAACACACATTTAATAATTTTTTCGGATTCAATTGGAGATGAATTTTGCTTGTGCACACACAGGTATTAGGAGAGTTTGTAAATTAATAAGCAAACCCAGGTGATCGATGAAAGGGGTACCCGTTAGAATTTGGAAAAAAACTACATAGATTAATTGATCAAGTGTCAAAGAAGTCACAAAATTCACGCATATGGCACATGAAAAAGGGAGTGAGAAACGCACTCAAATTTAAGAGTAATTCCAACGGCTCAACGCAGTTGCTTCAGTGCGTGCCAACCTTCCCCCACTTTATTTATTTATTTATTTATTTGATGGATTACCCCACTTTATTCACATTCCCATACACATTCCACACAACACAGCACAAAATCCACAAACAAACCAATTATAAAATTCAAAGCAATACAACCCAACATGGATCTAGTTTCCATCGCCATCTTATTTTCCACAAAAAAAAAAAAAAAAACAGAAACACGAACACCATACATTTTTGTAACCAATAATTAACATGGCCTCTTATCAAAGCCAATAAGAAGCCCATTTCCTCTTCCCAGTCAAATCTTTGCACAACCCTCTTCTTCATTGTCCTCTTCACCATCCCCACCCTTTATCTCCTCCATACACCCACCACAACTTCTCTATGCGCCACCTTTTCGTCCCATCCCAAGCGCTGGTCTGGCGATCTTCGAGCCGCTCCCTTCGCATGGAACCGACTCCCCTTTGTGAATCATCCTCACCCCAAATACTTCCTCAAAATCGCCGTCTTCTCAAGAAAATGGCCGGTTGCCACCGTCCCGGGTGGCATGGAACGACATGCCCACACTCTGCACACAGCCATGTCCCTTCTCGGCCATAAAGTCCATGTGTTCACCTCCCCGGTCCACCCCAAAGAGCTAACCAAAGTCCAAAAATACAATCAATCACCGTCGTCAAACTCATCATCATCACCGCAAACGCCCTGCATCCATTTCCACGAGGGCGAGCCAGGGCAGTGGCGTTACAACAAGGCGTGGGAGCAGTTCTTGGAAGAAAACAAGCGTGAAGCATTCGACGTGGTTCATTCTGAAAGCGTGGCGCTTCCTCATTGGGTGGCAGCCAATCTCCCCAACCTTGTAGTCTCATGGCATGGGATCGCCCTAGAGAGCTTACATTCCAGCATATACCAAGACTTGACACGTAAGCCCTCCGAGCCGATCTCCCCATCTTTCAACCAAAGCATACAAGGGGTTGTTCCAAAGGTGTTGAATGAGATAAGATTCTTCCATAAATATGCCCATCATGTTGCCATAAGTGACAGCTGTGGGGAGATGCTAAGGGATGTTTACCAAATCCCAAATCAAAGAGTCCATGTCATACTCAACGGTGTCAATCAAGCCGACTTTGGTGAAGATCATGAATTAGGTCAACATTTTCGGTCTACAATTGGCATTCCATCAAACACAAATAATAACAATAATAATGGTACTTTGGTATTTGGAGTGGCTGGAAGATTGGTGAAGGACAAAGGGCATCCGATTCTCTACGAAGCATTTTCCAAGCTCATACCAAACCACCCCAACGTCTACTTGATCGTCGCCGGTTCCGGTCCATGGGAGCAACGCTACAAGGATTTAGGGCCTCAAGTTCTAGTCCTCGGCTCCATGAGTCCCTCTAAATTACACGAATTTTATAACGCCATCGACATTTTTGTGAACCCTACGCTTCGACCACAGGGACTTGATCTCACGCTCATGGAGGCCATGATGAGTGGGAAGCCGGTTATGGCATCAAGGTTTCCAAGCATCAAAGGCAGCATTGTTGTGGATGATGAATTTGGTTTTATGTTTTCGCCGAATGTAGAGTCCTTGTCGGAGGCTTTGGAGTTGGGTGTGAATGAAGGGTCAAAGAGGGCAGCCCAAAGAGGAAAAGCATGCAGGGAATATGCATTGTCCATGTTTACTGCAACAAAGATGGCATTAGCATATGAGAGGTTGTTTCTTTGTATAAAAAATGAAACATTGTGTACCTACGCTTAATTAATCACGCTATATATATATATATACACACACTAATTATATTGTTTCCTTTTTGTACTTATAATTATTTACATGTATAAGCAATTTTCCAAATTGCAGAGGATTTATATTTTTGTGCATTCTTTAGTTAGGAATGTTTCAAATTCGAGTTATATTTGATGATGAGGATTTGAAATTGTATTACGGATTACATATATGATATGCCTAATCTTTTTCTCCTAAAAGATAAATATTTTTTTTATCATTTTCTTGTTCATCATTATTTTGTTATAATTTTTTTTTTATCTACATATAGAGTCTATATCAGCATAAAAAAGGGGACTCACAAGTACCATTTACACAGTACTTAACACGTTGCTAATTAACGGTGAATATTTAAATATTGTATTTTGACAATTTGGGTAGTTAATTAGATGCCAATTTTTGTAATTGTCATGCCAACTTGAAATGATCTCTACAATTTGAATTCTTTTATATAATTTATCATTTATTTATTGTCTTGCTAGGATGATTCTAGATAATGCTTTAAGAAATCAATAACTTGACTTTTTACACTTGTGTACTTAAAATTAGATAATAAATTATGAGGGAAACGAGCACCCTTTGGTGGATGCAATTATTGATCTCTCTCTAAAAATGTAATTGAATCCACCATACTGTGGGTGTGGTATTCCCTATGATTACGTGTAGAAATTTTAGATATGCAATTGTGATGAACGAAATCATTCTTCAATACCTTGTAACTTATGATTATCTATGCAAAAATTAAACGAATTGGAGGTCATTTAATAATCAGTGTGAATCGACAACCATCATCAATTTATTTTATTTTATGCGATATGATTTTTATATGACGTTTTGAGAACTTACCACTTCTTGTTACTATGCTTGTATACGAAAAATTTGCAATTGTGGGGGAAATAAGTACATGCACCACAAGGTAGAATCTGATAAATTGTCGGTAAATTATGGTCTTTTGGTATTATATATTTTGCAAAATGCTTCTTAAAAATTATTCAAAGATAGTTTTACATTTTTAATATGGGACAATACTTGCATTCCAGCTTGATCCTGTGTCATTATATCATTATTTTAATTTATCGATTTTTTTTATACATGCAATATAATCGGAATCGTACATTCTTTAAATCATCATTAATTCAAGATTATTTTCTTAAAAAATTAATAAGATTGAAGGTTATTAATTAATTCTACAAGAATGAGAATCCGTTGGAGAATATGTTTGAGAGTTTACTCTGAATAAATTTTGAAAGGATGAAAATAAAAAAACTATGAAAGCTTATAAAAAGGAATATGTATATATATATATATATATATATTAATTCCCATTTATATATTTACATTGTGTAGGATGCCTGGGATTTCAAGTGTCGTTTAACTTACATTAATATTATTTCACACCTTGTATATACACATTCACTTGAATCTTGATTACCATGTATACAATTATTTGTGATTAGAAGCTGTAGTTGGAGAGGATTCCCTAAGATTATTCCCATCCATTTTAGGCTTGTTAGCAAAACCCCCATTTCTATTTGGTTTTGGCGATGGAGGCCAATGGCCATGAGTCACAGCCATGTCCTTAAAATTTTGAAGGGCTTCAAGAGTTTGAATAATGGCCGGCATTCTGGGCCTGTCTTTGGGGCTCAAACTTACGCATTGTAGTGTAAGATGAGCAATCTCCTGCGCTCCCTTCACTGAATACTGCCCGCCAAGTCTTGGATCCATAATATATCGCAACCTCCGACTACTATTCAGGTAAGGCTTTGCCCAATCGATCAGATTCTGCTCGCTTTTTGCTCTTAATGTATCCATTGCTCTCTTTCCCGTTAGCATTTCTAGTAGTACCACTCCGAAGCTATAAACGTCGCATTTTGTTGTCAACTGCCCTGGAATATATAAATTCAGGCTCACTATATTTTTTCTTTTAACCATATCAATAGTAAGTGCATCGTTTCATTAAGTGAAATTTACACTTTACTATTATATTGTTTGTACCTTATAATATAATTATATCTTACTTTTAAAATTGGACATACACCCTTGTATACTTTTTAAAGCATAACAACTTGTTTCAACCATTAAAATTTTCGTTTAAGTTTGCGTTAAACGCTGAAATGGAGTATGTGGATCTCATTTTTCAATTGTTACCAACCACATTAGAAGTGTATATTTGTCGTCAATTTGGCACCCAAAACTAAGAGACCGGGAACAAAATCGGGAAGAAAAAAATCCAAATTGGATGCCAAAATGCGTAAATTGATAAATACGCCATTTCTAATGAAGTTTGTAACAATTGAAAAAGGGGACTTACGGATCCACATCACCATCTAGTAGAAAAATTGGACGAAAATTTAACGATGTGACCAAGTTTGGTACATGCATTTTTAGAAAGTACAGAGAATATTTATCGAATATAAACATATTATAATGTGTATAATAATAAAATATAATTTACCCTTTTATTTATTGTATAGTGTATACCTGTTGAGACGTATTCTGGAGCTGCATATCCATGCGTACCCATTACTCTTGTTGTAACGTGCGTTTCTGATCCTTCAGGTCCCATCTTTGCAAGTCCAAAATCGGACAGCTTTGCTGAGAAGTCCTACGAAATACCCATAAAATGCACAATATTTAAACATTATGATAATCGAGCCACCTCCTACTCAAACTATCGATCCCGTTCCTCATATCACATAATAAATAGATAATTAATTAATATAGGTAACACCGAAAGTGATGTAATCATTAGGCATCATTATGAGGAGAGACATACAGAATCTAACAAAACATTTGACGTTTTGAAATCCCGGTATATGACAGGTTTCTCAGCCCCATGCAAGAAGGCAAGGCCCTTGGCTGCTCCTATCGCAATCTTTAGTCTTGTGGCCCACGCCAAACATATTGAAAGCCCTGCACGCACATATATTCACAATGACAAATTAATTGGGTACATACTAGTGTACATACTAGCAAGCACATATATTCACAATGACAAATTAATTGGGTACATACTAGTGTACGTACATACGAGCAAGCAATATGTTATTTAATATTACAATCTAATGTTATTTTTAGAGTCGATTTTGACTTAGACAACTAAGTGCACAATGTCAAATTAATTGGAAACATACTAATGTACATACGAGCAAGTAATATGTCATTTAATATTACAATCTAGGGTTATTTCTAAAGTCAACTTTGACTTAAGCAACCATGGGTCTAAGAACTAAAAGGGCCCAAAAAAATTTTAAAAGTCCAATTTTATGAGAAAAAGATTTAAAGAACGTCACATTTAAAAAATAAAAATATATATTTAAATTGAGTTAGAAGATTTTAAATTCAATGTTTTATTAATAAATTAGACCTATATTCTTTAAAAAAGTATTGAGAAGGGTTATTTTAATTTATGCATAGTTATTTTATGTTGAGTATTATTTGAATATATCTTGTAAAATAAATAAAACTCTAACTCATATAGAAGCATCTTTTATATATTTTTTTCATTTTTGGTTATTGAATGAATATTCAGTTATCACCAGAATTGATAGAAAAAATTATTTAAATTGAATTAGAAAGCTGTTGAATATATATATATATATATATATATATTTTAATATTTGACAAAAATTTCACTGTTTTCTTTATAAAAGTATTATAAAACGACTATGTTTTCGATGTATGTATGATTAATGTATTCAAATTCTTGGTAAATTTATATGAATTTACTAGAAAGATGAATTATATATATATATATGTATATAGGTATTTTGTGTGATATAAGCTAAAGGGGCACTTTTAAAATTTTTGCCTTAGACCCCGAATCTCTTGGAAAATTTATGTGGATTTACTAGAAACATGAATTAAAAAATATATATAAGGTAACATATATATATATATATGTGTGTGTATATATGTATTTTGTGTAATATAAACTAAAGGGGCACTATTAAAATTTTTGCCTTAAACCCCGAATCACTTGGATCGGCCCTGATTATTTCTCTTTACACATTTGTACGTTAGATTTTGAATTTCATTCTCGTAAAAAACGAGGTCGATATATATAGTGTATAAAATAATATATAATTATATAAGCTTACTTTTGAATAAGTGATTCTCTAAGCTCCCTCGGGGCATAAACTCATAAACCAGAAGCCGTTCCTCGTTCTCGCAACAGTAGCCAATTAATTTCACCAAATGGGGGTGCCTCAACTGCCCTAGAAATATCACCTCTGCCTGTAACATTTATTATATAATTATAATATGTGATGTAATTTTCAAAAATAAAAATAAAAAGACAAATTAATTTACATGCATGATATGATGGCCGGGATTGATTGCTTACAAGCCATTCGCGATGACCCTGTAGGCCTTCAATGTCGAGGAGCTTAACAGCAACAGCCTGAGCCTTCAAACCCTGCCTTAAATTCTCATCGATGTAACCCTTATGCACTGTCCCGAAGCCGCCTTCTCCGAGCAAAAAATTAACAGAAAATTCGTGAGTTATAGCTCGCAGCTCGGTGAATTGAAAATCATACAAGTCGGAGCCAAAAGATTGTGCCAGGTCATCGTTGATGCGAATGGAGGAAGAGCGGCTGAGATCAGAAAAAGAGAGTCGGCGAAAGGACGGTAATGGAGCAACATCCTTTGAAAAATCTGACCTTGAAGTCCTGCATCTGCTCAAGTTGCCAAAGATTGTTTGACCTTCAGCTGAGCAGCAATTCGCTGTGAAAGGTCTCCAATTATTACCAGCTGCCTTTGAAGATTTCTGTTTCTGGTTCTGCTGCCTCATGATCATCGATTTATCATTCAGTAATCTATCTTCAATCTCCATATGATACAGAGTATATATGGATTATATATATATATATATGCGCTATACGTATGCTATCATTTATTAATTAATGGATGGCAAGTATACCACCTGAACCAATAACCATGTATATGTACACGTTCCCAATGGTACCTTCTCATACCATATTTTCGATTGATTGAATTTATTTTTCTACGTAAATATGTCGTAATTAGAACTGTTTATTTTCTAAATTATCATTTCACGATCATTTCCGTAAATCAACAAAATTAGAAACCATTTAGTCATTCATATATATGCACTAAATAAATCAATTAAAATAATTTTGTAAGCAATCAACAAGATTAGAGGTCATTTAGTCATTCATATACAAACACTAAATAAATCAATTACCAGTTCATTTATTTACTTATTAAAGGGGAGGTGGAATTTTGGAAAATTTTCATACAATATGTCATTTCGGAATTTGAACTTGAGACCAAGTGTCTACAAGTAAACACTAGAATCAATTGAATTAGACTCACTTGACAACCATCCATTTAGTTGATACATATAAATGATCGATTAAATGACATTTAATTTAGTTGATTTTTTGCTTAAATAACTTGAAATAATGATTATTTAGGAGTTTGAATGCTTCAATGTGGATGAAAGTATAATTCGTATTATATTTAGTTTAATATAAAGCTAAAGCTAAATGTAATTAAACATGGATGGACGATAGAGGAAGGGGTGGATCGACATTCTTTCTTTCTTCAACTGCTCTAACCACTCTTGCGTAATATGGGGTTTGTACGCACTCCATCAATCTGCTTCTTTAACATTATCTTGCGCCATCCTCATCGATCATTTGTCTTTAACCTAATGTCTTCATCCAAAACATCATCATCCACAGCATATTCTTGTTCATGTGCAAATTGTTTCTGCTTTTAACTTCAATCAGAAAATAGAAGAGTAGAAACTGAGAGAATGTACTGTGTCCTCTATGAGGGTGTCATGGTTATTAGGCTTCGAGGACACTCAAAAAGTTTGTCCTTAAAAGTTTAACAGGACTAAAAAAGAAGAAAAAAAAAGAGTAGTGCTTCAAGCTCGAAAATAAGTGTCCTTAAGGAAAACTTGGAAAAAGTGTCCTTATATTTCTAAAAGATCGAGTGCCCTTGCAATGAATTGATGAGGACACGAAAATTGTGCCCTTAAATAACTATATAGTCCTTAAAAGTTAAGGAGGGCTCAAAATGAATGTTCTTGTATTCCTAAAACAATGTTGCTGAAATAAATATTCAAAGATATTGAAATGAATTAAGGACACGGAAATTGTGTCCTTATAATGGATTTATGAGATTAAAATTTGTGAGGGTGAGATGTCTCACATCGGAAAAGAGGAAAATGAATGTGTGACTTATATAGGCTTGGTCAACTCCCCCTATCACCAATTGGTTTTAGAGCCGAACTCCCGAGTCTATATAATGGCCGGAATCCCGATCTCTAACAAAATTGTGTCCTTAATTATTATAACTAGAACAATATTGCACTTGAAACGAATTTAGGACTCTGAAATTATTTCCTTTTATAGCTTAAACAATATCTTTAAAATGAATTTATAGTGGGACACTAAAATGCATATTTAGATGAACGAAAGCGTTTCTCACATGACAATTATAAGAATAGCCAACCAACATTAATACGTTTAATACCAACTCCAAAATGCATCACAATTCACCAATTCACGTATATGCTTTTTAATCCAAATGCTCCTGGAACCGTGTAATAAGTCTTAGTTTGATCTCGTGAACCGTGAATCATCTCATTTTGCCCAAGAATTCACAGTATGTACACTAAATTGTCTCACTTGGCGTTCTTATTTATAGTGACAATTATATGTCTCATGGTCAACTGTAATTGTATTCGATTAAATTCCGAGCAAAGTGAGATAACTCATCATAGTTCTTAGGATTAAGTGAGATCAACTTGCCCCTTAATAAAGTTCTAAAAAATAAAAAATAAAAATAGCTAAGGGGCATCTTAGATGGTAGCACATATCCCTAATAGGATATAATACTTTACCTAATATGCAGTTAAAATATTTCATAAAATCCTCACAGTCACATTTTTACACAAAAGCTAACTATGAACAACTCACGATTTTTAGTCAAATTTTGAAATTACGACAAAAGTATCGAAATACTTATTTTATTTTCATTCTCTTCACTACGTAAGATACTTTGAAGTTGAAGGGATGTTTTCTAAAATCTTCGAACCATAAACTCACTTCGGACCCCGTTACAAAATTTTAATGAAATTCGAGTTTTTTTACTTAAAAAATAGTTAACAGACACCTGAATGATAAGACATGTCCCAAATAACATATAATACTTTGGCTAATATACAGTTAAAATATTTCAGAAAATCCCGACGGTTGCATTTTTGACAAAAACTGTGAGTTATATATATATATATATAATTTAAGTCGGTTTTTGAAATTTTGACAAAAGCATCGAAATATTTATTTTATTCCTATTTTCTTAACTTCGTAAGATACTTTGAAATTGGGAGATCCTATACTCACTTTGGGCCCCGTTACGAAATTTCAATGAAATTAGAGTTTTTTTCTGCTTAAAAATACATAAAAAAAATAGTTAATGGGCACCTTGAATGACAAAACATGCCCCAAATGACATATAACACTTTGACTAATGTGCAGTTAAAATATTTCACGAAATCCCAATGTATGTATTTTTTACAAAAATTGTAACGATCACAATTTTTAGTTGATTTTTGAAATTTCGAAAAAAACATCGAAATACATATTTTATTTCCATTCTCTTCACTCCGTATCAATATTGAAGTCGAGGGAGATATTTTCTAAAGATCTTCAGATTCTAAAGTCACTTTAGACCCCAAAAGTTTAATGAAATTCGAGTTTTTTTTACTTAGAAAATACATTAAAAAATAGTTAATGAGCACCCTAAATGAACGGACATGTCCCATATGACATATAATACTTTGGCTAATATGTAGTCAAAAAATTTTACGAAATCACGACATATGCATTTTTTTATAAGAATTGTGAGACTCGTATTTTTTAGTCAGTTTTTGAAATTTCAACAAAAATATAAAAATACTTATTTTATTTCCATTATCTTCACTCTGTAAGATACTTTGAAGTTGAGAGGATGTTTTCTAAAGACATTCGGACGCCGTTACAAAATTTTAATGAAATTCTAGTTTTTTTTTTTTTGCGTAAAAAATACATAAAAAATAGTTAATGAGCATCCTTAATGACAAGACATGTCCCAAATATCATATAATATTTTGGATAATGTGCAGTTAAAAAATTTCACAAACATTAACCATATGCATTTTGACAGGACCTATCCTAATCCCCATGGATTATCATAGGATGTGCTCTGCTCCCTTCTGACACTACGTGCCAGACCAGGGATAACACCGTAACCCGATCGGGGTTATCAGAGTGTGCAGTGATTTCGATTTCCAGAGTACGCGTTGGCATGTGATGTCTCGGTCTCTGTTATAGCCCGCATCCGCGATCAACCTGAACGGTATCAAAAACATTAAAACTGTGAGTGGACAAAATAAATAGTTGGAAAACATATTTCTGAAAATGACAGTTACACCATTCACTTAAAAGCATGCATGCATATCAATTTAAAAACCATTTTTGTTCAACAAAACAGTATATAAGAAAACCGATGCAATCATCGTAAGACCAACACAAAGCAATCGAGCTGCTTTCTTAAAAACAAACCATATTACTTTTCAAAGAAATAACCAGTGAAAGCACCCATATCTAAAGCAATCATAAAAAAATATGACTAATCCTCGTATCCAACTTCTGTCTCATCTCATCTCATCAACAGTCACAATACCAGCGCTACGCGTGCGACTCGGGATTACACATCCGAATGTACAGCTGGCTCTGGAGCTCGTGGCTCGACGTCTAGGTGTTCTAACTCAGGATCACACATCATATATGATGGTCGACGTCTGAGCGATGACATCTACAGGATCACACATCATACATGATGGTCGACGTCTGAGCGATGACATCTACAAGATCACACATCACACAAGATGGTCGATGTTTGCAAAATATCCATCTCCGACACTCATGTAGGCAGTGTCCCCGTGACCTCTCCAGGATCACACATCTCACTGGATGGTCGATGTCCGGAGGCCAAAGAGGATGGTCTCAGTGAAAATGTTTCACAAATCCATGATTCATTGAATCGTGCCGAATCAAATCTCGTAGGGTCTCAGCCCAAGATCATATCTCAAAAATCATCACAATAGGGCCCTTGGCCCGAAACAAGGTTTTCAATACACATGAACCCACTCCTGGAGTCCATTATCCTTCCAATAGGGTCACACGCCCGAATATCATTTTCAAATCCAAAAATCATTTTATTATTCAAATCAATGTTCAATTTCCCGTTTGACTATACTCTGAGTCAAACCTTTAAAAAATTGGATCTCAAGTCCGAATTACCGATTTCACCCATCCCCGTGAAAACATCTAAAAACTGCTAATCAAGTCCTTAATTTCACGCATCTCCGTGAAATCGTTGAAAACCGATAATTAAAACATCATTCAAATCATTATCCAATCAACATATAAATCATCATTCAAAGCCATAAATAAACTGGGCATTTCAAACCATTTTCATAAATCATTAAAACATAGATATGCATGCATCATTTAGAAATCAAATTCCACTCACAGACTGTCCTTGATGCGCGCCCAGATCCCACGCCGTAAGCTAATTCAAAGCTTATCCACAGTCTTCGGGATGTCTATACCTGTCCAAATCATACTCAAAGGTCAATATCCATCGATATAAGTCCTAATCATAAATCGTAAAAACTCCCAAAACAGTCAACATGTCCCAAACACGCTTTCCGAGACTAAAAACCTTCAAATGACCTATCAAATGACCTTTGATCGACCTGAAAACACCACTGTTGGATTCAGATCGTCGAAGCCTTATGAACATGATCGATTTCACCTCAAAATTTGTGCCCACGCTCTGGTCAAAGTCAGGTCAACGACGGTCAACGCTGATGTTAGCCTGATAGGTCTAACACCTGTGAGGTCTGACAGCTTGCCACATGCCACACCCTGATTGGTGCCACGTGTTACCCTCTAACACTGTCACATCATGTGATGATGTCATATGCTGACGTCATCACTGCCACGTGTCTTTCCATATGTCATTGACAAGTCTGACACCCTTCTAACATACTGTCATGTGGTATCACACCACTAGTCCACGTGGTCTGACAATGCTGACGTGGGCCTGCCACGTCAGCTAACACGTCACATGATAGATCCTGACACCCTACCATGTGGCACCCTCTCATTAGTCCACGTGGTTTGACAATGCTGATGTGGACATGACACGTCAACTACTGATTGGGCCTAACAGCCTGCCACGTGGCATCACCTGATTTACCACGTGGACTGATAATGATGACGTGGATAGCCACGTCATCACCTTCAACCTTCAGACGGGTCGATCCATTTAACTGTAACGGGTCGTTCAACCCACGAACTTGACCCGACTCGTTCTTCCTCAAAGCTCAACCAAAGTCGATCCTTCCTTCACCATTAAACTCCTCTTAAACCCAGGAAGGGTTATATGACCTCAAAATCATAAAACAGGGACGAGAATTACCGATGTGAATTCAGACCTTCACGGTTGTTCTTCAAACCACCACCATGGATTATGAGCTATAACCCACAATTTTTAGTCACTTTTTTAAATTTCGGCAAAATCATCGAATTACTTATTTTATTTCTATTATCTTTACTCCGTAAGATATTTTGAAATTGAGATGATGTTACCTAAATACCTTCGGACCGTAGACTCACTTCAGACCCAGTTACAAAATTTCAATGAAATTCGAGTTTTTTTTTAACTCAAAAAAATACATAAATTATAGTTAATAGGCATCCCAAATGACAAGATGTGTCATAAACGGCATATAATATGCACAGTTAAAATATTTCACGAAATCCTGACGGATGCATTTTTTACAAAAAACTGTGAGCTACTAATACACAATTAAAATATTTCACGAAATCTCGACGGATGCATTTTTTAGTCGATTTTTGAAATTTTGACAAAAGTAACGAAATACTTATTTTATTTCCATTCTATTCACAACGCAAGATACTTTAAAGTTGAGAGGGAGGTTATCTAAAGACCATCAGACTCTAGACTCACTTCAAACCCTGTTACGAAATTTTAATGAAATTCGAATTTTTTTGCTTAAAAAAATACATAAAAAATAGTTATGTCTCAAATGACATATAATACTTTAGCGAATGTGCAACTAAAATATTTGACGAAATCCCAACGGATACAAAAACTGTGAGTTATATAACTCACAATTTTTAGTAAGTTTTTGAAATTTCGAAAAAACAAAACATCGAATTACTTATTTTATTTCCTTTCTTTTTAATTACTTCGTAAGATACTTTGAAGTTGAGATGATATTTTCTAAACACCTTCGGACCCTAGACTCACTTCGGACCCCGTTACAAAATTTCAATGAAATTCGAGTTTTTTTGTTTAAAAATACATAAAAAAAAATAGTTAATGGACACCTTGAATGGCTGGACATGTTCCAAATGACATATAATACTTTGGCTAATGTACATTTGAAATATTGCACAAAATCCGAACGGGTGCAATTTTTACAAAAAATGTGAGTTATAACTCATCATTTTTAGTTGATTTTTTAAATTTCGATAGATGCAACAAAATACTTATTTTATTTCCATTTTTCCCCTTCTGTTAGATACTTTCAAGTTAAGGGGGTTGTGTTCTAAAGACCTTCGGAGCCCATTGAGAAATTTCAATGAAATTAGAGTGTTTTTGCTTAAAAATGCATAAAAAAAGTTAATGAGCACTCTGAATGGCAGATCAACTGATAGATAATACTTTGGATAATATATAGTTGAAATATTTTATGAAATTCCGAAGTATGCATTTTTTACTAAAATTGTGAACTATACTCACATTTTTAATCGATTGTTGAAATTTTGACAAAAGTATCGAATTACTTATTTTATTTCCATTCACTTCACTCTGTAATATACTTTGAAGTTAAGGATAATATTTTCTAAAGACCTTTGGACTCGAGACTCACTTTAGATTCCGTTACAAAATTTCAATGAAATTCGATTTTTTTTGGCTCAAAAAATACATAAAAAATAATTAATGGGCATTCTAAATGGCAGGACGTGAAGTTGGTTCGACCCTTGGTGGGCCTGACCGATTTTCTTCTGCGAGCACGGTTTTAGGACTCCTCCTTAGACCTTGGCAATGTGAGCATTGGGGTTGTACCTCAACGCTTGTTCTAGAGGTCTTGGATGATGGTGCGTTAGACAACAGCGTATGTTGTGTCAAAAAGTGCAAACTTGAGGTCAAAGAAGGTCTCCCCAACTTCTAAGAGGATATGGCCTTAATTATGAGGTAAAGAGAGAGATAATGAGAATGGAAGAGTAGAAGGGTAGCTAACAAAAGGAAAGTAGACACAGGTAAATCTCACTTAACCCCAAGAACTGTGCATGATGAATTGTCTCACTTTGCTTTAACAAAACACAATTAGATTTGACATATTTGCAGCAAAAATAGAAAATTTAGGGTGTGTTTGTGACTACGCCCAAACTACGCATTAAATTAAATACGTAATTTGAGTATTGTGCAATTTAAACCCTTTTTGTGTAGATGTAGTATTGGTAAATAGGGATCGTTCTTAACCGGGGAAATTAGGGAACATTAATAATGTGTTAGTGGGAGATGAATAAAAGAATAATGAATTAAATAATTAAATAATAAAAGAATTAAATAATCAAAGAATTAATAAATTAAAGAATAGATGAATGAGAGAATAAAGAAATAAAAGATTCAAAGAATAAAGAATTAAAAGAATAAAAGAATAAAAGAATAAAAAATAAAAGGAATCAAAGAATAAAAGAATTAAAAGAATAAAGAATAAAAGGGGGGTTTTGAAAAGATTTGTAATTTAAGCTAAAGACAACACTAACTAAAAATTAAAATGTAAATGTTCATGCTAATTAGAACTTACAAACCATAGAGTAGTTTCATAGACAAAACCCACACTTTTACGTAAGTAATTTCGAATTAACAATCACATTAATTCTAGCATTTTGCTCATAATAAACCAATCACGAAATCCTACCTTCATCATCTCAAATACTTACATACATCTTTCAATATTATAAATGCATCAACCATTAATGTGCGTCAAACATCAATATGCTTCAAACATTTACAACATGATTTACCTTAAGTTTATAATTAAATGCGCCGACAGCGATCAACATTTAATCTCTTCAATTCTACTCTAAGTGCACCGACAGCGGATAAAACACTTAACATCAAATTGAAGTTTAAGCACTAAAACATATGAAGTAAAAGAAATTCAAAAAGTAAAACACATGGAGATTGCATTCTTACTTACAAATGTTAGAAAGAAAATACCAAGAACAATAGTAAAGAAGAAATGAAAATAACATAAAAATAACATAAATTACGAATAAGAATTAAAAGAAAACTAATTAATAAGAAAATCTACAAGAAGTAAAAATGGTCCCCAAAAATGTCTCTCAAAAGAGAGAAACAAAAGAACTAACTAAGAACTAAGAACTAAGAACTAAGAAAGAAATGGAAGAATGAAACTAATTGGGGACTCCCTAATTACAAGAATTGAAACCCTATTTATAGGTGAAAAAAGCTATCAAAAATACATAAACAAATACAATAAAAAATGTTAAATAATGGAATGATGAGTAATAAAGATTAGTGATGATGTTTAGAAGTGGTTTGAGTTGTAAAGTTGCAAAATTGGGTTGGAAAGTGGAAGGAATTTGGGTGGAAATTGGGTGGAAGCTGCTGGGAAAGAATTCAGCAGAGAGCTGCTGAAAAGAGAGGAGGAAAATCGGTTGACTGCTGCTGAATGGAAGGCTGGAAGTTCGGCTGGCGTGCGCTGAGGCGGTGCAGCAGGATTCGGCAAGCGCGCGCCGAACGCGCTGGGGCAAGGCAGAAGCAGGCTGAAGCTAATTGGGCCGGCTTGGTTGTCTGGGTTGGGCCACACGGACGCGGGCCAGGGCTTGCGAACTGGGCCTGGGCTGCCGGATTTAATTGGGTTGTGGGACGGGCCGCTGGCTGTGTGGGCTGGGCTTGGCGGAAGAAATGGATTGGGCTGCACAGAATTTGTTTTGGGCTGCAAAGAAAATTATTTAATTGATTTAGTAATATTTCACCGAAATTCGTCCATAATTTCTTCGTTATAATTCCGATTGAGACGATTCTTTCGCCAAAATACTCCAAATTACAAACTTTATTTATTTAAACACAAATAACACAAAATAAATTATTTTATCTATTTATTTAATATTTTAATATTAAAAGTCAAGTATAAATGGTATAAAATAATATAAAATAATGCTTATTTGAGGACCTATCAGTTTGGTACGCCGTATTACGATCCGTATAGGCTAAATAATCCGAAACCTGTGTTTGGTACCAGTCGTATTAATTAGTCACCGTATAAGTTAATACGGTTGAATATTTTTATACGGTCCAGACACGCTAAAATAATACGCTCGAAATTGTCCGTATTAAATAGTCGGATAACTAGTAATCTTGTAAAATATAATAATAATAATAATAATAATAATAATAATAATAATAATAATAATAATAATAATAAATAGTAATAAAATAAAATAAAATATTAATTTAGTAAATATTAATAATAAAAAGTAATAAAGTAATAAATACTAATAATAATAAATTAATAATTAATGATATTTTAATAAATAATAGTGATAAAATTAAAAATAAATAATTAATAAAAATGTAATAAATAGTAATAATAATAATTATTAAAATAAATAATAATAAAAATAATGACATACATAATTAATATTTAAGATATAAGTATTTCTTCAATTACTATAATATAATCCGGTCAGTATAATATAGTCGGCATTCTAATCCGGAAAAGTACCAAACGCCCGACTAAATAATCAGTCTATCCGGTGTACAGATTAGTCTATCCGATTGAAATAGTCAGTACAATACGGCATACCAAACGAGGCCTTAGTGTACAAAATGTAAGTTTCTACGGCAAAATTAGACGATTCATGGTTCCTAAAATTAAGCAAGCCTTATTGCACAATTTCAAGGGTATTTTGAATATAAAAAAAACTCTCTATATATAGACCTATATATATATATATATATGTTCCTAGTTATGATCGATAAGTCCTAATATACATGCATAACATAAATACAAAATCTATTCAAACTTCAAACATCTTCAACCATGCGCTATAAAGTCAAAATGTAGGAAACTTTGGTAAAAAATAATGTTCAACCATAAGGTAAGGGCCATGAACAAATTTTGGTCAAGGGACAAGGGTCAAACATTTTCTCAAATTTGTCCAAAAATTTAGGAAATTTTCTATTTCCTAATTATGTATTAGGGTCCATTTTATCACACAATAATTTTTCCCACTTCAAATCTTATCAACAATTATTTTTTCTAACAGTATATTTTGTTCAAAAATGTTATATTTAGTTTAATTAAATTAAATTTAGTAAATGTTATATTTATTTAATAAAATTATTTTAGTTTAATTAGTTCAATTAAATTATTTTAGTTCAAAAATATTATGTTAGTTTAATTAAATTATTTTTTTTATAATGATATATTTTGTTCAAATGTTATATTAATTTAAAACATATAGAAATAAGATAAAATATTAAAATAATAATGATATAAATGGTTGGAGATAGTAAAATATAGTCATGCATTATTTATTAAAAGTTATTATTTTTTACAGCTAAATTTTAGTATAACCTTCAAAATTTAGGTCATGATTGGAGATGTTCAA
This sequence comes from Prinsepia uniflora, assembly GCA_032719365.1. NCBI lineage: Eukaryota > Viridiplantae > Streptophyta > Magnoliopsida > Rosales > Rosaceae > Prinsepia > Prinsepia uniflora. The sequence continues at coordinate 71,020,546 of CM064873.1, forward strand.
CAATCTCAACCCATTCTATGTGTACCAGTAAGTCAATTACGTTTCTTTTCCTTTGAAATTTGAACTGCAGATTTAACAATGAAAACATGTATATACATATCGCGGCTGTAAGATTAGAGTTAGAGTCCTCCCATCTTTTCAATTACGTCTTTCATATAGCACGTTTGAGTTTCGAGTTTGTGAGAGACGAAGGAAGAACGAAAGAAGAGGCTCCGTGGACAGGTCATTGGGCCGCCATGGCTGCGATGGGTAATCCGAACTAGAAGGGCTTGGGGTAGCTATGGCTTTCTCTTTCGGTCAAATAGCTAAGGGTCATATGCATGGATTTGAGCCTTTTTACTTGCTGACACAAACAAAAGGAAATTTTGGAACACGGTAACAAGAACTACATTTTTTAATGGATTGAGATTTTTTTGTTTAGTGGATTTGTTGTTTATTTCCTTACATGTTTGAAGGTATAGGTGGATTGAGATTAAGTTAATTAGAAAAGATCGTGATTAAAGTCGAAAATTTCTTGTTTTGATAAAAAAAAAATGGTTATTTTTGTCCCGACTATATACGTCTAGATATACAAGAAATATTGTATATTTTTCACGATATTTTAAGTAAATAAAACATCTTTTTTAATATATAAAAAAAGAAAAAAAAAAGGATCGTGACTCTTGTTCTGTTCCAACCCTACTCTTAAAATTTGGACGTGGTTGTTTATCTTGTTGTTCTACAACTCTATGACATTTGTGATAGCATGCACGAGTGACAATTATAAAAGAAAACTCAATTTTTTATATTAATTAAGTGTGATATAGTGCGATTTAATTAATTCTTTGTTGGCTCGAGCTCAATTATATTCGTAATAAATAAAAAATGGTTATATCATATTTAGTACAAAATTGACGTATGATGAGTATTTACGTGTTGAGAGTGGTTTTGTTTAGAGGATTTGTTGTTTCTTTCCTTACATGTTTGAAGGTATACAATTAGAAATATAAACTGTGAATGGTACATCTTAATTGCCTGAACATGACCCAACAAATTGAATGTATAAATATGCATGACAGAAAAGAGACAGAAAAGCAAAATATATTCATTACCTTATTAGCAATAATCTCTGCCTACAAATTGCCTGAATATGCTTGTTACATATGTATGAAATTTACAGACAAGCTTAAATATTAATCACAAAATTTCCATTTTCCATTAAATCGCCTACTCGAGATTTCATATTATTCCACCAATAACTCCCTTGTAATCACCATTTATTCCGAAAGAATCTGAATCCTCCCCTAATCTCTCGCATCACAAAAATAAATCAACATGACAAATTTGGTGTTCTTGACAATATTATAGCCGTTGTATATCCATTGAACATATATGCCAAAATCATCCGCATTTATTTTCATTTTTGCATATCCTTTGTACTAAATTAAATGACATTCTAGGCAAAATCTTCAACAATTGATTATGTAGAGCCTCGAAACTACTCTATATATATAGGTCAATATTGTTAGGGTAAGAAAATGGAGTAAGCCCTTTGGAGCTTCATTGTTTTTGTGGGTTTCTATTTTCTTTGAGTCATGACAAGGAAGAAGGTGAAACTGGCGTACGTCGCTAATGACTCTGCTCGAAAAGCGACATACAAGAAGAGGAAGAAGGGATTATTGAAGAAGGTGAGTGAGCTGAGCACACTTTGTGATGTTCAGGCGTGTGCTATCATCTATAGCCAGTATGAGTCTCAGCCTGAGGTTTGGCCATCCTCTGCGGGGGCAAAGCACATTATCGCGCAGTTCAAGACCATGCCGGAGATGGAGCAGAGCGAGAAGATGGTGAATCAGGAGGCTTTTCTGAGGCAGAGGATCGCTAAGGTCAACGAGCAACTGAAGAAACAGAGGAAGGAGAATCGAGAGAAGGAGATGACCAAGGTGATGTTCTAGTGTTTAATCGGGAAGGCATTGAATGGATTGAGCATGATTGATCTGAATGATCTAGGGTGGCTGATTGATCAGAACTTAAAGGAGATAAATAACAAGATCAAGAGCCGAAAAGAGGAAGAGATGCCTGAGCAGAAGGCCAAAATTCAAGCTTCTTCTCCGACAACACCAACTTCAGCTGTTGCGGCGAAAACCACCGCGACAGTATTAACTTCAGTTGTTGTGGCGAGAACCACCGCAACAGTATTAACTCCAGCTATCGCGGCGAGAACCACCGCGACAACTGAGTATGAGATGGCGGTGAAGTGTGCAGAGAATATGAACATAAACATGAACGCGAACATGAACATGAACATGAACATGAACATAAACATAAACATGATGAATGGGTTTGAGATGAACAACATGCAGATGCAGGAGACAATGCAGAGGCCTCAGTTTGGTCATCCAGCTGGAGAGGAGATGATGCCATTTGGGGAGAAAAACCACCATGACGTTCTTTGGCCAAATAATAATCCCTATTTTCCTTGAACAATTTATTATTTTGTTTCTCTCATTATTAGTTCGTTTGGTGCGCGCATGTGCATTTGTTTTACGATTTTATGCGAGGGTGTGATTATTTTGTTTTTCTTTCTGAATTTTATGTACTTGATCGATCACTAAAGTTTATGAGGTCACATGTTTGATTTGTTATTCCCTATATTAATTCTTCACTACTTGTCCATCTTTCTATTGCTATTTTTTTATTTTGATTTTACTTTATCAATTAAGAAAAGAGATGATTAAATACATCTCTCTCCAATTTTTTTTTATTATTAATTTTTTTATTTATAAGATTGTAGCAAGGTTGAAAACGGCTATAGACGTTCTTAGGGCAGTCAATAAGAACCTAGCCTCTAGTCGATTAGACAGGACTTAGACGGTTTTTTTTAAAGACAAAATTCAACAAACTAATAATATAATTAATACTATTAAGCAATTTCAGAACAAAAATTAATTATCTAAATAAATAAATTGAATTGGGAATCATAAATATTGAAAATGTAAGTTTTTTATACAACATTCTATATTTTTTAATTTATTATCTTTGTTTTAATTAATACTTAGTTAATATATTTAATAAATAAAATAATTTATATAACTAAATATATATATAAACTTATATAACTAAATATATATATATATATATATATAAAAACTTATATAACTAAGTATATATAAGGATGTACAAGCAAATCTACTTAAGCACTCAATCATTATGCGGAACGATTTCTCGTCTTCGGGCACCCGGACATCATTTTGAACCGTGAATTGTAAGTCTAGGAGTCTAATTGGAATAGGGTAATGCTAGGCATCTTAAATTTGTACACCAAATCGAGTACCAAAATGATATGACATCTTCCATTTCATCAGACCCTAAATATTTCATTTTAACATGGATTATAAATTATTTTCAAAAATAAAAAATATATAACCTATTAATCGCAAGCCTTGCAAGACCTCAACGATCAAAGTTTTCATCATCCTTTCCGTCGTGGAATCAACAAAGGCTCTTCTCTACAACGGTTGACTTGAGTATATTGCTCCATCTCTAGTGTTGGTATGCCTCGTGGTGGAGGAAAAGTAACCCAATCTCATGGTAATTTTTGGCTTGCTTTTGGTGGAATAGTGTTCTGTATTAATCATAATACTATTGATTTAAGAGGGTGTGCCGGTGTGGTGGTGGAGAATGAATCATTGTCGGTGGTGGGAACAAGAAAGCGACGGTAAGTTTTTTTGGTTGGTACTAATAACTCATTCAAAATCAAATTATTCGGATTCAAACTTGACCGATGAATTGGGATCCACACAAAAATCAAATCTGACCGATAAATTGGGATCCACACAAAAATGACCGGCAAATTTTGTTCCTACAGTTACAAGGCATATTGATTAATTAAGTTGTTTATTATTTATTTTTAAAATAACATAAAAAATAACTTATAATCCATCTTGTAGAATGACATAATTAGAATTTGATGATATGGAAGAAGCCACATCATTTTGGGGATTCAATTTGGTGTACAAATTTGAGATGTGTAGCAGATAGTTCACTTTATTGACTATAATCCATTGACTCAGCTCCCCAATCAAGTAAATAAAACTTCACAAATTATGCCATTTGTAAAAATTTCACACAAGTTACAACACCATATTTTTATAATAACAAAATATATAATCAATAACCTTCGATAAATTATAAAAGCTAATATATATTTCTTTATAGGTAGATTCTCTTTTGAAACTGTCACGTAACTCATAATTCTCATAATGTTACTCATGATATAGACGATGACGGCATCTCACGGTCTTCAGCATCAATTTAATATATTTATCGACTAAATATATTAATTAATCAATTTAATGTCAATAATAAATCATTTTTATGCGAGTTATCTATTATTATTTACTAATAAACGAGTTCTTTTAGTGGATTCATTTATTATACACTATTTCTTTCAACCAATCAGACGTTTCGCTAACTCTCAAAGACTTCACTACGAATATAGGTAACCTCACTTCACTTCAGAAGGTAATTCAAAAATTCATATTAATACTCTATGAGTTTATTCTCTAAGTTCAACTGACTTATGTAACAGAACGTTCCTGGTTAAACCACCCCCTTTGATCTTCAACCTTAACTCTATTTGTCTCTTCTTACTATTCGTAGGGATCGAGGCTATAAGTATAGACGATTTCAACATCAATATTTATTAAAAACAAAAAATACCAAAAATATATCCTATAAAGAAAAACAAAAAGATAATATAAAATTAAAAAAAAAAAAACAAAACAGAACATTGAAGACGGTCTAAAAGCTATTGGGTTTTGAGCTTTGTGTTGGGGTTGAGCCCAGAAGTGGGTGCCACACGTTGAAATTGCAAGCACAAAATGCGGAAAGCATGAAAGCTTCCTCATCACTCTCCCTTATTCACACTATTAGCCGTTAGTCTTGCTTTATCGGGTGTCTAAGCAGTAACAATGGCGGATTTCTCCTTCCTCGCCGAGTCTGATACAGACGAAGAATCAACTGTACAAGACCTCATCACCCAAGCACAAGACCTCTGCATCCTTGAGCAAGTTTCTGCCATCAACTGCTCTGCTTTTACCCAATCTCTGCTCCCCTCTGACCTCGAATCCCGATTTCAAAAACTCAAGTCTTTCCCTGTAACCAAGCACAATCCAATTCCAATTGGAGGTAAGTCCAATTCAATTTCTTATGGTGATGAAGAGAATAACAGAGATGAGAAAATGGGTTCCAATCCCAAATCATCAACTTGTGGGTCTGTTTCATCTCCTCTCCATCCCTCGGAAGTTTCAGTACAAAAGGGAAATAGGGATTCAGAAGGGAAATCGAAGCATGGGTCAGTTTCATCTCCTTGGAATTCCTCAAACTCCTCATCGGAAAGCGCAATTTTCTCACCATTCAAACAGAAACCAGATGAGAAGCACCCCTCCAAACGTATATCTAAATGCCGATCATTTTCTAGTTCTCGGATGGATTCCCCTTCGCCGCCGAGAACAATGGGTTGCTTGTGGTGCTCCCCGAAGACAAAAACAAAGAGTAAAGAAAATAGTGGAATTGAATTTAAGGGTGGTATAAATTTGAGCTACCACGACGATCTTTTATCGGATTTGGGTAGCTTTTCCAAGAAAGAACAAATGAGGAAGCTGAAGAAGGCAATCAAGGAGGAGGAGAAGGTTTGCAGAGAGGCTGAGAAAATCGTGACGTGGGCTAAGCAGGCGTCGGCTAGGATGACTGTGACTGGCATTGAAGATGAAGATGAACTTAGTGATGGTTAAATTGTTTTTTTTTTTTTTTTTTGAATTCCGGGTATTTCTATTTTGAATTTTCATCTCCCATTTTATATATACAGACAAATCATATTATATAAGAAATTTAGAATTAAATGTGTTGTCGAGCTTATTTTGATTCATTTGTAATAGAAATGGCCGTGATCAAGTGATATTTCTTCCATGCCAGTCTTATATACACAGGGCTTTCATATAAGAAATTTAGAATTAAATTTGTTGTCGAGCTTACTTTGATTCATTTGTAATAGAAATGGCTGCGATTAAGTGATATTTCTCCCATGCCAGAATTGAAAGGAAGCTTCCTAGTCCAATCCTAAGTATTATACATGAATAAGTGGAATTTATATGAATTTTTTATAATATATTATTTTATAAATTTTATGAATTATTAATTCATAGTCCAATGCTATTAATTTATTTGGGCATTAAATTATTGAACTTGTAATACCATCTGCAATATGCCATGATAAGGAAAGGCCTGGGATTTTCATTCGCAATTAAGTAAATCCCAGAATTTGGAATTAAGGGATGGAAGGATTCAAGAGCCAAACTCAAGAGCCAAGAACACATCATCAACTCACTAGTAACCTAATATTTATACCAAGATTTAAAATTATATTTAACTTTTCCAAAGTTGCATTTTAGTATTTAAATGCTTCAAAAACATTTTACATTTGTCTCACCGATATAATTTTCAGTAGAATTTTAGTTACTTGAAGTGATGCTTGGAGGGCCCCATAGAGAAACAAATCATATGGTAACTTTAGACATAATTGTTTAATTAAAAGTCATATTTGTATTCGTTTTTTGAAGGGCTGTTACAAGCATCATGGCATCAGCTAATATAAGTTCTATTTTATTGGACACGAAACGACCCTAGTATTCATGGTTCACGGCTAGGTAAATTGTAAATTTTTGGGTAAATTGATAACGGGGCTTACTATATTATTTCCTAAATTAAGAAGTGTTTTAAGTGCATGAGTCATCTTGAAAATAAAATATAAATGACCAAAGGGATGATTTATGCAATTTTGTCAAAACTGAAAAGCCTCTCTTTTATAGACCGTCCGTCTTTGTGTCCTTTTGGCTTTTGTGGAAAGGTGTTACCGGTTAGAAGCGAACGGCTTTCTGTCTCACCGCCAAAATCAATCGATCAACCAATCCACCAATCTACCAATCTACCAATCTAGGGCTTTCTGCGTGTGGATTATGGAGTCCATAAGGAAGCAAGCCAGTAAGCTCAGAGAGCAAGTAGCAAAGCAACAGCAGGTGCTGCTCTGAGTCTTTTTTTTACTTTTTGAATTTGAAGTTAGCTTAGCACCCAACTCTTTCTCTTCATCCTTTGATTATTTTTCTTCGACATTGAGTTGCTCTGAAGTGTTTGGTTTTCAATGATTTAGTGGATATAAATTATTCAAACCTCGGGTTGTTTATGATTCATTCCAAACTGTATGAACTTTTTCTATTTTTTGATGAAATTTGTGTCGTTTTTAATGGATATATCATGAAACTTCTTGCTTTTTTTTTAGATTCTTATGTCAATTTTTCATAGAACTGGAGAAGTACAGACACCTAGAACAGAAAAGAGAAATGAAAGTATGGAAAATTTATCACCTTGTTCTCAATTCAGTGTAAAAAAAATAATCTGGAATTGAATTACAGGAAAGCCTACCTACCCAATCAATCCCAGTATAATTCATTTGTTAGTTGTACGGAATTTTGACTTCTTATTTATTTTTTACTGCAGTGCCACTTTTTTTTTTTTTTTTTTTTTGTATTTAATTTTTAATTTCTTATCTTGATCAATGATCAGTGCTGAAGTGATGCTAAAACTTGTTTATTTATGGAAAAAAGGCTAATCTGTTCAGTGACATCTTAGTAAACCAATTATCTTTAGCATGACCTTAACTTTTGAAGTTATAGTGTACTTATAATATGTAAGTAAATAGAGAAATATTATGGAGGAAATATTTCGGTTGCAAAGGAAATAAGTAGACTAGGTCAATATTGTGACAGCTTGAGACTGTTTCACATATAGGTAGGCATAGAAGAGTGGATAAGTTGCTCATAAATTGGAGGATAGGGAGGATAATTGAATTAAGAGTGAGGAATGAAACATGAACCAGATGATGGATATCTTTCAGAGGCTTTGCAAAAATAATGGTTGTGTGGTACTTTCCAGCCAATGATGAGGTTCCCAAGTCAATTAGGAATCATAGTCTTAGAGGAGAGGAATCATGTTCCCAATAGAAGTTTGTTTGGAAAAGGTAGTCAGAATCCAATTAGGATTATCGGTCCTGATTGGAGGCCATAATTGTGGCTGTAGAAAGGGGGCTGTTGCACTAGTTTGAAGATGTCTAATCAGCTAACAAGAATGGAAGATCGTGTTAAACCAGTCAAGTTGTTAGAGTGAGAGAATATTGATAGGGCAAAGTGTGTAAGAGAGAGAAGAAAGGAGATGAGTGTTTTGTTTCTGTTTCTTGTTTTTTCTATTTGTCATCAAGTCTTGATAAGATAATTCCTTGCACCCATGATTGATATAATTGAAGTATATGGTGGAAGTTTTGTTGTTGCTGCCCTGTGGATCTAGGCACATAGCCGAACCACGTTAATTATTGTTATTGTTTATCTTCTTGCTTATTTTCTTCGGTTTCCAAAGTTAGTTTATCTTTCCCAATTTTTAAACGGAATCACAACAGTTTGACACTAATGGGCTAGGTTTCGGATTGGTCCCATCAGTAACGATGCAGCTAGATGGCTGGAGGGGCCTTCTGACGGGTTAAAGTGAAGAGATGTGCTCAACTGTGACAAGGAGATTTCTTCTTGGCCGATTTCTTCTTGGCCAGATGGCTTCTCAATGGCTGTTTTTCAATATTTTAGGATGTTTTCGAGGGTGGTTTTTTGAAGTTGCTTTAGGTTTCTATTTTTAATTTGAAACTGGGATTGTAGCTGCTTGCAGTAGCTGGACCAATATTTGCATGAGTTCGAAAAAGATCCTATGCTTGCATTCGAACGTTGGGATCTTTATCTTTGGTCACATTTTTTTTATTTGTTCTTTTGCTGCCTATGCAATGTCACCATTTGGCTACCGGTTGTGGACTGGACTTGCACGTGGGAGGGGGTGCTAATGTGCCTTAGGTTGATATATACTAAGGCACTCGTTTTTTATCTGCTTAAACTGTCTGGACAATTATCTATTTGAAAATTCAAAAAAACAAAAATCATATCCATAAGGTTTTGTAATTTTATTTCTTGATGTTGCATGTAAAATAATTTATACTACATAATACATTGCACGAGTACTTGAAAAAAGTTTTTTTTTTTTAATTGACATGATCTAGTTATTTTTGGATACAGAAAAATGTGCCTTGTTCTTCATTTCATGTTGATGTAGTAGGTACACAATTTGACTGGAATAGAAATGGAAGTGGACCAAATTTGAAGATTTAGAAAGGTTTAGAAGTATTAGTATGGATGGACTATAAATAAATAGTAATCAGCAAGAAGTACAAACTTGAAAGGAAGAAGGATTTTGAGGTTTAACCTCGAAAGAAATTCAGTCGTATTTCTGGAAAAAAGGTTTTGTGGTGTGACACAACATGCATTTTAATGTTGGTTTAACTTTGGACGAAATTGTTTACAGTACAATAAAAGTAGATTAGAGGCTATTTTATTTGAAATGAAATATTAAAAAGCTTGTGTAATGGTGTATGTATGAAGCCTTGGCCTAGGCAGTGACAGGGTTCTGATCAAAGTACAATGTACTGAAAGCAGGGAGTGCCAAATTTTAACCAGCAATTCTTTTTACACAACTTTAATAGTCCTTAGACCTGTATTTAAATCTATTGGATTCACAAATATCTCTATCATTCAACATCACATGGTCACATAGGCGACAACAAAATTCCTCCTGTGAACCTAGATATCTAATGGATTAAAAAATGTCTCTTGTGATTTATTGTTCAAAAATATCTATAAACTTATTGAGTTATTTAAATTTTTCTGTCCAGTTCTTTAATGTGTGGTTTCCATCTCTGCAGCATCAGTAAAAATAAAAAGGAAGTTGCCTACCTACGTAAGATTATGATAATGTTGCATGAATCTGGAAGGAAAATTTTGTAGACCTCACTTAGTGTATATTTTACTGGAACCTGTTGAAAAAAATAAATAAACTCAGTATAACTTAAACCCCCAGGAAATTCATTTCAAGCTCTAATAGTATGATACCTTTTTTTATATAACTTTGTTGCTATCCTGAAGTTTCCTGCTGAGTTGAGGATTGTAGTTACCAATGGTGTTTCAGTAAGAAAAATTAATGCTTTTTAGAGTAGAAAATAGAAAAATGGAGGTTGAATCACTTAGATTGTAAAAGACCCGATTTATTTTTTATAACTATTATCTTCAGTCATATGTTAAGATTGCAACGTTTGAACATGTTGCAGGCTGTATTAAAACGTTTGGGAAACTTAGGTAATGAAGCTGTTATGGTTGATGAAGCTGAACTTCTGTACCACCAGAAACTTCAAGATTTATATAATTCTACGAGGTCAACAAAGGTACAATTATTATGCTTGTATTAGATTGGCATCTGTTTAACTACTGAATTATCCTATTTGATATCGCTAATGGTGTATGGGATGCACCATTTTTTATTCATCATTAATGTTGGATTTTCTCGAAATTTTAATAATAAGTTTGGATACCCAGCATTTCCAAAGGAGTATTGTTCGGGGAGTTGAAACTTTTATATCTGTTAGCTCAAAGCAAATGGAAATAGGTGATAATGCTTTCTATACTTTCCTGCATTTGGTTTCTTGCAAGTCCAGTAGATAAAATTTTATCTTAATAATCTAGTGAGAAAGTTAGCTGAAGACTGCTGCAAATATGGAGCTAAAGATCAAAGCACAAGCACTCCTTTAACAACAGCTTCTAATTGCTTTGGTACTTCATACAATTTAATTGAAGCGGAGATAGAGAATTATATTAAGATCCTTGGTGGGCAGGTAATTCTTCAATGTTTTATGTTATATCTCAATGTAGTTTTTATTCTATATATTAACTTTCGAGAAATCTCCAGATATGGCCCTTGAAATCAATCTTGTGAACAGAGATCATTTTAGAATTTTCTTTGATACAAACATGCCAATTAAGTGTGTGTCTTATAAAATATGTACCATTTTTTGAAGAAAAATGATCTTTTTAATGGGGTGAGTGTGGTTAGCAATAGAAGTGACGAGTTTGTTTCGCTCCTTTGGAGCATGGAACCACACACATCCTATGGCCTTCTATTTATCCGACTGGTGGTTGTACTCTCACGTCTCACAACTCACTCAATCTTAGTCAAGGTAGTATTATCCCAGGCCTTTTCTACAATGACAAGGGGCTTGCCAATCGAGTCAACTCACAGTTTTAAATGCATACACTTAACCAAATATCTAATGTATTATTTTCAAGTGTCTTTGAATTTTACAATTTTTTTTTTGTGGTTTATAATCATGTTACAGGGTTGGATTTTGTAGGTTTCTGAACCTTTACGGGCACAAATAGCAGGGGCTCCTTTGGAGGATGCTCGCCACTTGACTCATCGTTATGATAAACTTCGTCAGGAAGTGGAATCTCAGGTATATCTTGATGTCACTTGGTATATATAATGGTGTAGGAACATGCATAATTATAGTGAAAAAATATTATTTTTTCATCAGGTGGCCGAAGTATTGAGGCGTCGATTGAAATCCAGTGGTTCTATATCTGCAGAGAGTTCTTTGAAACTTCAAAATGCAGAAGCTAGATTGACAGAGCTTAAATCTACTACAGCAGCACTTGGACAAGAAGCAACTGCTGCAATGTTGTCCGTTGAGGATCAGCAGCAGCAAATGACGTTTCACAAGATTCGTACTATGGTATGTTTACTAAATGTTTGTGAAGACTGCAATGCCTAATCTGTTACATTTTGGTTTCCGTTCGTGGATTTAAAAAGACAGATTTATTGTCTATAGAAGGCATATTAATGCAATGGCTATTGTGCTTATTACCTGAAGGTTTTATATGACTAGTTCTCTTACAATTCTCATTTCTAGTTTGCTGCAGCTCCTCTATTCTGTTCATTTTTAGATTTTTAGTTTTTAGTTGTTTGGTTTAAGTAAAGGATACGCATTCACCGAATTCATATATATGCCAATGAAATCCCTTCAATCTGTAAGAATTCAATTCGTGTCATACCATGCATATAATTTTCAAGTTCCTGCTTAATAGAAAGATGACTTTAATGCAGAACAGTCCCTGCTCTGTGTTTTTCAAATACAATTTTTTCCTGCTTAATATTATGCATACAGAAACTATGTATTGCATCAAATTCAAATTTTGTAAGAGAATCTTGACATATGAGAATATCCACTATCACTTACACATTCATTGATACCATTGCTGCTCACCATCACTCTTTGTTGAGGCCAGTGCACCACTATTTTGAAGCAATGGATGAACTGCAGTATCTTGCTTGATTTTAGCTAGAGAGGGTAGGTATTTTAAATCCGGGAACAGAGCTTCACTCCAATGGAAAATAATGGCTTATTGGTCCACAAGCAAATTTTTTTAATACAAAGTGTTTTTGTCATTGATATTGGTGAAAGCTATTTCTCAAATTTGTGCAAAGCTCTACTGCCGGATATTGCCAGATGGTATCTAAATTTATAATATAGTGCCATGGGGTCCGTGGTAGTTTGTGGGATTTGTCATAACTCATAACTGTTATTGTTCATGCTAAATATTTCTGATACATATCGCTTGTTATTGCAATTTTCCTGATTTTACCCTTCTATTTTTGAGGCGAATAATACTATTTTCAGGTTGACGCTGAGAGAACTTATCATCAGCATGCTCTTGCTATTTTAGACAAACTGCATTCTGAGGTCTGGCTCTGCACCTTTTTCTCATTATGTTCTGGATTTTTATCTCATTTCTTTACATCAAAATTGTCCTTAATTCTTCAATGGTTAGATGATTCTGGAGAAACGACCAGAAGAATTTGCGTCACGGTCAGAGAAAAGGGATCCTGATATTAATTCAAATAGATATGATGGGCGTGGACAACTTAACCAAGATGGTACTTTCTTCATTGCAAGGGTAAGGTTTTTAAATCCTTGAAATTTTATTTCCCACAACCAAAAAAATTGCACGTGTGCTAGTCATTTGTTCTTTAAAGAAAAAAGCAAGTATATGTGCTTGTTATTTGTTATTACAGTTTGAGTTTTTTTTTTACCTGGAAAGTATTTGCTTGTACTTCTGAGCAAATTGATTTATTTTCACCTTATAACATTCATACTGTTTTGGAGAAGAAATGTTATATTTACTTCAATTAATAACTGGTGTGATTAACTTTTCTCTGTGCCATTCATGTGGGCCCTGTTGGGTGGGAAAGATTGGATTGGTTTGGACAACTCATCAAGCAAGTATTTTGGGGGGTATAAGTGAATGTCATTTCAATGTAAGGGGATTAGACATTGAAGGAAACTTATCCATTCCAATCCCACCAAAATTGTTAGGAGTAGAAGAGATACGTTTCTTTCTATGTCGAATCTCCTCGCAATGAAAATCAAATCTCTTCTACCTTGAAAATACCTTGAATTGGATGAATTATCCAATCAATACTACCCACCAAATGACCCCATAGTGTATTCAGATGGATTGCTGGCCACTAAATTTAAAAAATTTCAGTTGATCTACCTGTTTTATTCATTTATTTTTTCCTTTTCATCTAATTTTTTATTTTTCCCCCTCTTAATTTATTTTTACATCATTTTGCAGGCTGTACATCCATTTGATGCTCAAGCAGATGGAGAGTTGAATCTATCAGTTGATGATTATGTTGTGGTTCGTCAGGTAGTTCGACCACACCGATTTTAATTGTTGCTTATACCTTGCTATCAGCATATTTTCTTTCCCCGTTTCTTTTTCTTTTCTGGGATTATTAGTGTGGAAGCTAGGGAAGAATTTGAATCGAAAACTTCTGGGGATCATTTTGGTTCCATTGTTTTGGATATTGAATAGGAGTATATGATAAGATTAGAAGAGTGGCATATTTAAGAGTTGAGACTCTGATAATGTTGTTTTGCCCCTCCTTAACTCCTAACACCTAAGCGGAGAGGAGAGCAATCTTATAAGATAAAACATTCTTTTCTTCCCTCTCTTTTCTACTGATTGAAACCATATAAAATACAACATTCTGTACTTTCTTTTCTATCCTGCATATTAAAACTGAAGAAATAATAAAGTCTTAACCATTTTTACGTTTGTTTTTGTTTCGTATGTATATTAAAGGTGGGCCCTAATGGATGGTCCGAAGGTGAATTGAATGGCAAGGCCGGATGGTTTCCATCTGCATATATAGAGAGGCAGGAGAAAGCACCATCGGCTAAATTAATGTAAGCAAACTTCATTCACATTGTCCACACCTTATATAATAAAATTTAGTATCAAATGTATATACCTTTGTTCTTTTTTTTCTTTTTTTCTTTTTCCTTTTTGATACAAATTTATTATGTTAGTTGTATTTGGATGAGGATTAGATGTTTCAGGTAGCACGCGACTTGGCAGGTAAAAAGAAAAATAATATTTGTAAGTTAAAATGATTTGGGCATAATAGTGAGTGGTTGTATCATGGTTATTCTATTCCTCTCAAATATGCTTACATTTTGTTTGTTTGATTTGGCTTTTTATATTTTTGTGTGAAAGTTGAACAGATATCACATCACCCATTTGATATAGATTTGATTTTTCATTCTCAATTTTTATTATTTTGTGGAGTCAGAGAGAAAATAGAAGAGAAATAAATCTCAGGTTGGCAATATCCATTTCTTGGGAGTTAATTGATTTAGTCAGTTTGTAGTCTCGGGGCTGTACAACACATGAGCAGCCTCAGCCTGTGTTCCATCACATGTGACGGGTTACCATGCATGTCATTATTATCAACTACATGCAATGTTTAAAATGGTGCTAGGCGCTCCCAGGGCGGTGAGTAGGAGCCTAGGCTTTTTTTTTAAGGACAAACTTTCAAAGTTTAAATTGAATCAATGATGCAGTTCTGCTTTTGATTTTGGGTGAAATTGTAAGCTTGTATGTTGTAGTTGTGATTTGATTTGATTTCGGGTGATATTGAAAGGCTTGTATTTCGGGTGAAATTGAAAGGCTTGTATTTCGGGTGAAATTGAAAGCTTGTATTCTGGGTGAAATTGAAAGCTTGTTGGGTGAAATTGACTGGAGCTGCCTAGCTGCAACCACCAAGCTGCCCGTCCAGGAGCCGCCGAATCCGCATAGGCGCCGTGGAATGCCCCTGCCAGACCGCCGCCGCTTAGGTCGCCATTTAGAACATTGACTACATGTCTCAAAATAAATAATCGACAAAATTGATCATATCTTTCCCTCCCAAAAAAAAACTTGGAAAATTGCAGGAGTTTGAAATTTCGTAATATCAAATCTTCTCCTTTTTAGAAAATTACAAACCATAAAATTAAACTTGACAAACAACACAGATTTTAAAAGGGTTATTTACACGTTCTCTAAGGTTTTTTGCGTTTTTACAAAAAATTTATCAGGTTTCAAATCTTACATAAACTTATACATAACTTCTAAAATATGAATTTTTTTTAATTAAATATAATATAGTTAACGTAAATATTAAAATATTCTTATGATTATTAAATATTTTATTATTCTAGTTCTCAAAATATTAATATGAAAAGTTAATTTTGTCAATTTTTAGGGGTTAAGTTTTAATTAATAATCACTTAACAAATAAATTTATGTATAATATTTTTGAAACCTAAGGAGATGTTTATGTAAGATCTAAGATCTAAAACCTAGGGGAGTGTGAAAACACACAAAAATTTCAAAAGGTATTTCTACAAATAACCCAATCAAATAATGAGTTGAATAGCGAGGGATCAGGTGTATGGGTAATTCGACGAGGGTCGATAAGGAGGGGCTTTTATGCAACTATTGAATAGTACGGTTTATAAGTGAATGAGCTTTGAGGTGATGCCCGTTAAAATATAAAAAGTAACAAAAAAACTTAAAACTATTACTAAGAAATGAACTACAGCAGAGTTTACATATTCAGAAAGATTCAATTAAATTGACTTGTGAAACCAAAAGTAAAGAAGAAATTTGTACAAGAGGAAACATAATGATGATGAAATCATATTTTACAAAAATGGAATTTGCGAGGGGGAACCAGCTTCAATTTAGATGAATATCATGATATATACTTAATTTGGGAGAGAATAAAAGACAAGAATTACAACAAAAATAAGGAAAAAGGAAAAATAAATTGCTTCAGCAGAGCAGGGCAATAGGGCGTACACCATAGAGATATGGAAGAAGAATTTGAAGGAAAGAAACCACCGGGCAAAATGAGGATGACACACAAACACAGAGACCATCTTGTAGGAGTAAATATGTCATTAATCTGCAGAAAGAATGAACGAATGAAATGGATAATAGATAATGTACCCTCGCAGATTCTGAGTCCCTATCGCATGTCCCAAATGACGGCCACAGCGGGGACGTAGATGCAAATTCCGACTTCCCTTGCCTTGCCTTGTCTCCTCTCCTCTGCACAACTTCTTTTTAATCAGAGCTGGACTCATAGAAGTCACTAGGGCAAGGGGTCATGACCTCAGATTCAAGCAGCTGGACCACCCTATGCATCGAAGGTCGTTCTTCTGAAGTTGAAGAAACACATTGAACCGCGACAGACAGCAACGCATCAAGGCTTTCAGCTTGCATCCCCTCACACTGTGGATCCACAATTTCTCTTTGCCTATTCTCTGTCACCAGAAAATTTAACTGCAATGGAAATTATGGAAGATTAGAGAAAAGCCGACTCGGAGCGATTGTTACCACTTAAGAGTATCATTAAGGAGATAGCAGCTCCAACACAATAACATAATATCTACTTCACTACAGAAAACAATCAAACACATCTCTTTCTTTTTCTTTCTTTCATCTGATGTAATTATTTCCAACAGTTCGTTCGGATGAGTACTCCACAATTAATTGTGGCTTCCTTTATTCCCAACTAAATTTATCCAAAGCTCCAAAGTTACACAAGCTAAATGCGACAAGAAACATAGTCCAGCTGAGTTTAATCCCGAAATACTCTCAAAACACTACAACGGCCAAAACTCGCAACAGCCTCCAAGTTTAGACAATACAAACAAAATCAAAGAAACTGCAGCCAATTTCCGACAAAGCAAATAATTTGCACTTAATGTAAGTACTTGAACTAGCTTCATATAAAAAAGTAAATAGCCGCAAGAAATAAATTATTTGACAGAAACCATCAGAAGAAAAGAGGCATACCCAGCCAACAATGTTGAGGCCCTTCTCAATGAATGATGCATCTGTGGGTCGTTTTCCACTTAAAACTTCAAGAACCAGGACCCCAAAACTATAGACATCTGTCTTTTCAGTTGCTCTACCACTTTGCATGTACTCTGCCAATGATTTCATAAAAGTAAGGATGTCAATGTACCCTACCACTTTGCACCCAAAGTATATAAATGTAACATAAACTATATTGTAGTCTTTTAGAAGGAAATTCGTCCAAATAAACTCCCAGAAACTTCTCCTCCCCTTCATGTAAAATAAACAACTTTTATTCATTATAGGCAGCTGTTTTGAAACCCATACACATCAGCATTACCCAGACAGCTTAACTTGGAGAGTTGTAAGTGCATGTAAACCCATTACTTCCATGCATTGCAATCGTATAGACTACAGTGAAACTGTGAAACATGTAATATTAAAGCCTGACTCAAGGGAATGCTCACTCTACCAAAATCAATCATGAATTAAAAAGCTTACGCATGAATTTTTCTGGAAAGGGTATAGATAAAAGGAAGATAGATCACTTGGAAGGTCGCATCTGATTCTCAAGACTGATTTGCACGTAGTCGTTATATCCTCAAAAGGTGGACCCTCTTAGGCATTCCAGTATCTGGAGCAAATATGATTTGCATGTCAATGTGTGGGACTATAAAGCTGTAGAGGCTTTATTCGCTGTTCGTGTAGAGACATTTCTCGCAGATTTTCTGCGTCTTAAGTGTCTAACCTTTGATCTATACAGGGAACTGGGAGAGTTTATTTTAGAGAAGTTTCTTGTGCAGGGTAATCCTCACAAAGATAATAGATCTATCGCAAGATGTTAGCCGCATCAAGTTGGAGATTAATTTCCAGAAAAATCTGGAGGTCAATGAGCATTTCTTTTCCTTTGGTTGAAAGTACTTTCGTACGTTCAAAAATTACAGTTCTAAGTCTTGAGTCCTTGAGCATCTTTTTGTCTTAAGTTTTTTTCTAGCACTGTAGTTGACAAACCTGTCCACCTCTTGAAATTGTCCTCAATGATGTGGAAGGCTAAAATATCTGCCAAGGTACAATTTCTCGTTTGAATTTTCACTTTTAAGTCTTAAGGATCCCACCATTTAGTGCATTATGTGGAACAAGGAACTGAGGGATTATATAATCTTTTCCTTTAAAAATGTATATGAACTTTTTGGGGGTAGGTAGGTTAAGCTGGTGGACTCCCTTTGCTTGTGATTCCCAAAAGATTGAGAGTTTGTGCTTTTGATGGAGAAAAGAAGGCAGAGGTTCTGAAGTCGGCTGCATTTTCTAGGAATTTAGTCAGGATGAAAAATGTTTTGAGGGTAAAGGAGGGGAGGCCGTGACTTTGTTGTAGAGAAAGGTTAAATTCTGGGTTTCATTGCAGGTATCAATTACATATGAATTTCCTATTCTTTCTTCTGAACTTGAATTGGGAACCACCATTTCCTACGACCTATCGCTCCACATAGATGTTTTGAGCTTTGGCAGCTTTTTGGAAGTTCTGTTTAATTTTTGTTTTCACGCTTTGGTTCTTTTACTGCTAGACTCCCTCAGTTTGGGTGTTAGTTTAGTGCACTGCATTTTCACTTGGTTTGTTGCATTTCTATTGTTATAATCAAACAAAATACTACCAAAAAGAAGATGAAAAGTCTAGACAATGAGAACTTATGTGGAATGAAAATTGTTTTGGCAGTATGAAGAGAGTGCAGCAGGTCACAATCATAATTGTGGTTTTCCAACACACTGAATCTAGTCAATAAGATATTAAGAACAAGGTAAAACTTCAGAGATTTGAGAGCTCAGCATATTTAAACAGGAAACTATGGTAAAATTCACGTTGTCTACCTGGAGCCAGATAACCAAATGTTCCGGCAACAATTGTTGTTATGTGAGATTCTTCATCCCCCAAAAGTTTGGCAAGTCCAAAGTCAGATACTCGGGCCTCAAGGTTTCCATCAAGTAAAATGTTGCTCGACTTTATGTCTCGATGTATGATCCTAGGTGAGCAATCATGATGCAAGTAAGCCAGGCCTTTTGCTGCTCCCATTATAATATTCAAGCGTGCATCCCAGTCTAGCTGCTCGGATCTTTCTGCACAATGCATTGTGAAATATTATTGATCAAAGGTTTATCTGTATGTATAAGATGTGTATAATGGTCTAAACTTTCAACAAACTAAATGTCTGGTAAATGCAATTTTGAAAAATAAGATTACTGGTTATCTGTTTAGGCTAAGCTTTGTTCAGGATGAGTTCAGAGTTCCATATCACGGTCAACTTCATTCGAGTACCATTAGCTAGATATTGGGTTTGTCTGCGGGTTTTAATTGAGGGTAAACACTGTCCTTTAGTTGGATGCTCTTGGGTATTGGAATAGTTGCATGAAGTTACAATCTTATATTGACTTGTAGGGTGTTTTGTCTCTCTTTCAGTTCTTTCACCTTCTCCTCCCAGGCTCTGCTATCATTATGATTCTTTTAAATGTAATATTAAAAGCAATAAACATAACACAAAGAAATCATCTTACCATGAAGCGCTTCATCAAGACTGCCACCAGATAGGAAATCATAGATTAACAATTTTGATGTAGGAGAATTGCAGTATCCCCTCAAATTCACTAGGTACCGGTGTTTTATACTTCCAAGAATTTCTAGCTCCCTCTCAAAAAACCGATCAAAGCCCTCATTCATCTTTACAATTCTTTTTAACGCAAACAGATTGCCATCATCCATTGCAAGCTTGTATACAGTTCCAAAGCCCCCGCAACCAATTATGTTTTCCTCATTCAAAGTCTCCAATTTCTTAATTATGTCTTTAGAAGAGTACGGCAAATCTCCATGAAACATTACAATTGAAGCGCCTGGAGTAGCAAGACTGTTAGTGGAGATTCCGAAACTAGGAGCTCCAGATTTTCTGGCAAAATTAAATATTGTACAGAAAATAGCTACGAACATTACCTCCACTGACATCCATCGCAAGACCTTTACTGTCATGTTTTCCAAACTTTTTATAAAGAAAACAACCCCAGAAACACATCAGAGCCACCAGAAGAAGTGCACCCACAGTTGCCGATGCACTAATAAGTAGCCGACCAGAGTATTTCTTCTTTCCACCTGGATTTTGCTCTAAACAAGGTTAAATACTAAACATAAATACTATCATGTTCCCAAAATTTTAAATTCTCAGAAATTAGCCGATTCTGCAAGGATTTCAGCAACTTTATAAGTCATTGCAACCATCTATTTCATATAGAGGAAAGTTTACCTGAGTTTGGAGATTGTGAATTTGGTGCAGATCCTCCACTGGCATCTTTGCATGCCAGATTGATTTGTCTCCCACACAAGCCACGGTTTCCTTCAAATCTGAAAAATGTATCCATTGAGGTTTTAAATAACTTGGAAATCTTCGATAACTACACTGCCATAGTTCAATACAACTTGGTGGGGTATAAAAAGGTATAGAAGTTTTATGTTGTATTGAATTAATTAGAATGTACAGCAGTGGTGTATTTTATACAAACCTAGGCTAGAACTAACTAGAAAAGAAGTAAAGGCTATCTAGACTAGGAAGTAAATACATTAGGAAGGAATCAGTATTGATTCCTGTTGACTAATCCCAGCAGATCAGGGAGATTTGATACTCAATCTCCGATGATCTGCTGTATCCTAGAAGTGTCATTAATACGCCCCTGCAAGACGGAGGAGCCGTCGGCGATGCCGATCTTGGTGCGCAGCAGCTGGAACCGGGGTCGAGGCAGGGGTTTGGTGAAAGCATCGGCCAGCTGGTCATCTATCAAGATATGGGACACCTGGAGCTGACCACGGGTGACATGATTACGAACAAAGTGATAGTCAATGTCTACATGCTTCATACGGGTGTGGAAAACAGGATTGGAGCAGTAGTAGGTAGTTCCAATATTATCACAGGAGATGGTGGGTGTGCCGGAAAAGGTGAGACCCAGCTCACGGAGGAAGGACTGGACCCAAATCAATTCAGCCGTGGTGGATGCCACAGCCCTGTACTCTGCTTCAGTGGAGGACCTGGAGACTGCACGCTGTTTCGGGGAACTCCAGGAGATGAGGTTACTGCTTAAGTAGACCAGATAGGCTGTTGTGGACTTGCGATCATCCTGGTCCCCAGCCTAATCAGCATTCGAATAGGCATGTAGAGAGTGAGTGACCACATGAAGAGTGGAGTTAGTCTTATGGTGGAGATGGAGGCCAAAAAATAGAGTCCCCTTTAAGTAGAGAAGGACCCGTTTGAGAGCCTGGCAGTGGAGATCGGTTGGGGCATGCATAAACTGGGAGAGTTTATTGACAACAAAGGAGACATCAGGTCTTGTCAGGCTGAGGCACTGCAGACTCCCGACAAGGCGATGGAACAGGATGGCATCTGCTGGTGGAGAGCCATCATGCAGGTGCAATGGAACAGAAACCGCCAGGGGGGTGGCCACGGGTTTGGCTCCATCCATGCGGGCCAAGTGGAGCAGGTCATGGATATACTTGTGCTGTGATAGGAAGAGGCCTTGTGCAATAGGAATGACCTCCACGCCAAGGAAATAGTGAAGGGCACCAAGGTCCTTAACAGAGAATCGAGTGGCCAGAGTTTGGATGAATTGAGAGATGAGTGCTTGATTGTTCCCCGTCACAATTAGGTCATCAACATAAACCAGAAAAAACAGAGTGCTGGAACCTTGCCTGAGGAGAAATAGGGAGGTATCTGAGTTGGCATGGACAAAGCCTTGGGTGAGCAAGAAGGACTGTAGCTCTTTGTACCAGGCCCGGGGGGGGCTCTTTTAGGCCATAAATGACCTTGCAGAGCCTGCACACGTGAGTTGGGTTCTGTTGGTCCACAAACCCAGCAAGCTGGGCCATGTAAACATCCTCATGGAGAGTGCCGTGGAGGAAGGTATTATTGACGTCCAACTGTCGAATAGGCCCACCACTGATTACAACCAAGTGAAGGACCACACGGATGGTGGTTGGCTTGACCACGGGATTGAAGGAGTCCGTGAAATCCACTCCCGGGCGCTGATGGTACCCTTTGGCAACAAGGCGGGGCTTGAATCGGTCCACTCCACCAGTAGGTGTCCGCTTAATACGGAAGACCCACTTGTTCCCAACAATATTTTGACTTGGGTGAGAGGGAACAAGCTCCCAAGTCCCATTCTTTATGAGAGCATTCAACTCATTGGACATGGCAACTCGCCATTCAGGATCTTTCTTGGCTTGAGAGACACAGGTGGGTAGGTGGTGCTTGGTGGCGGTGAGAGCATAGGTGTGAACTGGTTTCACGGTGCCTGTTTGAGTCCAGGTTAACATAGGATGGGTTTTGGTGGGGTGGAGGGGAAGGGGACCTGGGGGAGGTAATGGCAGGGCACGGGCGCCTTGGGTAGGTGCACAGGGGTGGTTGCTGTGGGGCACTGGTGGTCAGAACAGGGGCTGCGGCAGAGGCAGGGATAGCAGGAGGGCTGCTGTTGGTAGGGTGCAGGTGTGCTGGTTGTGGGACCGTAGCGAGGGGCGATGCTGTTGCAAGTACCTGCAAGGATGATGTGTCGAGAAGATCTCTTTGGTGGGCAGAAAGTGGCGCTGGTGGCGGTGGCGTGACAGGTGGCTGGTAGGGGATCTGTGTGACAGGGGGACAGTAGAGAGCCACGTGGTGTAGGTATCAGTGGACACACTAGGGGATGAGGGGAGGGAGGGGGTGGAGGGGAAGGTGGTCTCATCAAACTGTACATGGCGGGAAATGTAGAGTTTGTTGGTGGATGGGTCATAGCAGAGATGGGAACTTTCGTTCAGGGAATATCCAAGGAAGAGGCAGGGCTGAGAACGAGGCTGCAGTTTATTTGAGGTATATGGTCGAAGCCAAGGAAAGCAGAGGCAGCCAAAGGTCCAGAGTTGGCATAATTGGGAGTGGCATTGAAAAGAGCAGTGTATGGACATTGGTTTTGTAGAGGAGTGGGGAGGCGATTGATAAGGTAGACAATCGTTTTGAAGGCATAGGACCAGTAGGATAGTGGGAGTCGGGCTTGATGAAGGAGTGTGAGACCAGTTTCAACAACAATGTGTCTATGACGCCTTTTGGCTGCACCATTGTGCTGAGGAGTGTGGGGAGGGGTGAAAAGATGATTGATGCCATGTTCAGCAAGAAAAGGTTTCAATTTGATGAATTCACCACCACCATCGGTGTAATGAGAGATGATGGGAGAATTAAAGTACTTTTCAACTAAAGTTTTGAAGTCTTTGAAGATTGGATAAACATCTGATTTTTTTCGAAATGGGTACAACCAGGTATACTTGGTAAAATGGTCAACGAGTATAAGATAGTATGAAAAACCATCAATTGAGGTGTAGGGGACAGGTCCCCACACATCAGTATAGATTAAGTCCAAAGGGCGAGTCACCATTGCTTGAGGCTTGTGAAGATGGGCAGGCGACCACTCGTACACATCATCCTTACTCGGGCCTTAAAGGAGAATCGTCCCCGTGCTGAAATCCTTCACATGAAAATAACCAGGAAACAGTTCAATAGAGGTATTATTCTGCATGTTAAACTGGGAAATGGAAATTAAGTTGCGGGTCATGGATGGAGCACATAGGACATTTTTAAGTTTAAAGGGAGGGGGGAGGGGAGGGGGGAGTTGGGAGGAGGAAGTACGGAAAAGCATGTATGAGTAATAAGGAGGCCATTACCGTTGCCAATGACAATCTCATCAGGGCTGTTGTAGCTGGTAGCATCAGAGAGATGGTGGGAGCTGGTTGCTACATGGGAGGCTCTCGAGTCAAGAAGCCAGCCAGAGGAGGAGGCCTGAGTGGCTGGATTGGCCACCAGAGGTGGCGGGGCTGACTGCGGAAGGTGAGGACAACGCTTAGCACTGTGGCCCTGAGTGCCACACCATTGACAATAGCCACGGTATCCAGTGGGATAGGCGGATGGGCGACGGGAACTATCAGTGGACTACTGGTGGGGTCGGTTTACAGGGAAACGGTGACTGTCCGTGGGCTGAAAGTGAGACTGCTGGCTAGAGGAGCCCCTAGTGGAGCGGTTGGAGGTGTAACCGCGAGAGGACTGAGTTGGGTGGGCTGTTATTGGAGGGTGTAGAATTTCTGGAATGTGTTATTTTCATTAATAGCCGAAGGGCTTATTTATACAAGTCTGTGAGAGCAGTTATCTCTCTTTATCAGAAATAACTTCCTAAAACTGTCTAGGTAACTAACTATGGACATCTGTCCGAAACCTGTCCTAACTGTCTACATGTGTACAAGTTGTACAAGTGTACTGTCAGATAAACCTAACTAGTGTATGTGGCTAGTGTATACATATATCATCTTACATCCCCCCGCAAACGAGGCACCCCTTGGGTGACGAGTTTGGATGCGAGAGAGCCGTGTCTGTGAACAGAGAGGCCTTTGGTAAAAAGATCAGCAAGTTGTGCAGCAGAAGGGACAAATTGGACTTTGTGAGTGCCTGAGGCAACTCGTTCTCTGAGAAAATGGTAGTCCAGTGCAATGTGCTTGGTGCGGGCATGGAACACTGGATTGCTGGTCATGTATTTGGTGCTGAGGTTGTCACAGTATAGAGTGATAGGCAGGGCTGGAAGAACACCTAGTTCGCGTAGTAGACTGAGTAGCCAGAGAGTATCTGCACATGTATAGGCGAGAGCCCTGTATTCTGCCTCTGAACTGGAGCGAGAAACAGTCTTTTGTTTCTTCGCACACCAGGATATTAGGGTTGAGCCAAGAAAGATGCAGAAGCCTGTGATGGATCTTCTGGTGTCTTTGCAGCCAGCCCAATCTGCGTCTGAAAAGGCCTGAATACGGAGGGGAAATAGGGATTTAGTGATGTTGATTCCATGACCAAGAGTACCTTTGAGGTACCGAATAATTCTCTTCACTGCTGTGAGATGGACATCAGTGGGGGCACTGAGGAACTGTGCAACTTGTTGTACGGCATATGAGATGTCCGGGCGTGTGAGGGTTAGGTAGAGAAGGGCGCCCACTAGTTGTCTATAGGCAGATGCATCCGTGAGGGGTTCACCAGTAGTGGTAGAGAGGACCTGTTTAGCAGCTACTGGAGTTTGAGCTGGTTTGCATTCTGTGAGGCCACTGCGTTTCAGGATGTCCAAAGTGTACTTGGTCTGAGTGAGGTGGAGGCCAGTGGCAGTGGGTGTGGCTTCAACGCCCAAGAAGTAGTGGAGGGGGCCTAGGTCTTTAATGGCAAAGGCATGAGCCATGGCTGTCATGAAGTAGGAGATAGCTGGCTGCGAGTTCCCTGTTAAGACAATGTCATCGACATAAAGAAGAAGATACAGGATGATAGAATCCTTACTGTAGACAAACATTGACGGATCTGCCCTGCTTTGGAGGAAACCATAGGTGAGGAGGAATTGGCGAAACCTATCAAACCAGGCCCTTGGGGCCTGTTTGAGGCCATAAAGAGCCTTATGAAGTCTGCAAACATGATTAGGATGAGAGGGATCAGTGAATCCAGGAGGCTGGACCATGTATACTTCTTCATTGAGTGTACCATGGAGAAAAGCATTGGTGACATCTAATTGTCTGAGAGGCCAGTTTTGGGAGACAGCAAGAGCTAGAACTACCCGAATGGTGGGGGGTTTTACCACAGGGCTGAAGGTTTCAGTATAGTCAAGGCCTTCTTGTTGGTGAAACCCTTTGGCGACTAATCTGGCTTTGTATCGTTCGATGCTGCCATCAGCATGTCTTTTAATCCGAAACACCCACTTGCAGCCAACAGGATTTGCATGTGGTGGTAAAGGAACAAGGGACCAGGTCTGTTGCTTCATTAAGGCATCATACTCAGTTTGCATGGCTGCTGTCCATGTGGAGTGTTTAGAGGCTTGTTTGTAGGTTGTGGGTTCAATTTGGGATGAATCAGCTACGAAGGCTTGGGGAAGAGGGTATTTGGTGGCAAATAGAAGATGTCTAGACTTGGAAATGCCTGCTTTGCTGCGGGTTACCATTGGATGGATGTTAGGAGGCCGAGAGGTGGTAGAGACTAGGTGTTCAGGGGCTGGTTGGGCTGGGGACAGGGTGGCTGGTGTAGTCGGTTCTGGTGGGGTAGTGGGAGATACAGACCTGTCTGTGGAGGGTAGAGTTGGGGTACAGGATGTGTTGGATTCTGCAGCAGTTTCTGGTCGGGGGCTATGGGGGGAAGATGGAGGAGGGGGAGGAGCTGATGTTTGGGCTGGATTCTGAGAGGAATTAGGAGTAATAGGAATAAAGGAAAAATCTGAGGAAGAGGGGTTTGTAGAAGGGGTGGTAGGAGTGGAAGGAAAGTGGTGTTCATTGAAGATGACATGCCTACTGATGTAGACACGGCCAGTGGGCATGTGGAGGCACCTGTAACCAGCATGGTGGGGGCTGTAGCCTAGGAAAATGCAGTGGAGTGAGCGTGGTTCTAATTTATGTTGGGTGTATGGGCCTAGGTAGGGATAACAGGATGAACCAAATACACGAAGAAGTTGGTAAGGGGGTTGACGGCCATGTAAAGTGTAGTAAGGGGTGGACCATTTTAGGACTGGTGTAGGTAGCAAATTTATTAGAAAGACAGCAGTGGAGACAGCCTCTGCCCAATAAGAATAGGGCAGACCAGCAGTGAGGAGTAAGGTTCTGCCCATTTCAGAGATGTGCCTGTGTTTGCGTTCTGCTAGGCCATTTTGTTGGGGTGTGTGTGGACAGGAGAACCTGTGAAGAATGCCGTGTTGTTGACAGAGGTCTTTAAGGGCATTATTGTCAAATTCCTTGCCACCATCACTCTGAAATTGCTTGATGGTGGTGGAGAATTGTGTTCTGACATAGTTTAGGAAATGGGAGAAGTGAGAAATGACCTCAGATTTGAGGCGCATTGGAAAAATCCAGGTATACCTGGTGTAGTCATCTGTGAAGAGAACATAGTATCGAAATCCAGAAACAGAGGGGACAGGGGACATCCATACATCAGAGTGAATAAGATCAAACGATTTTATTGATTTGTGTACAACAGGAGTAAAGGACAAACGAGTCGATTTTCCTAAGGCACAACTATTACAAAAGCTGAATTTATTTAAGTTAACAGCAGGAGTGAGTAGATGTTGAGACGCCAAGACTTGAAGGACTTGATGAGAGGGATGACCTAATCGACTGTGCCACAGAGATGGGGAACTGGTGGACAGCAGGGCTTGCGGTGGGAGTGATTCTTGTGGTTGGATGGGATACAAACCCTCTCTACATGGGCCCTGAAACAGAACAGCTTTTGTGTGTAAGTCTTGAATGATAAAGTGAGATGGGAAGAATGTGATACTAACTTGCTGGTCCTTAGTAAATTGTGCCACAGATAAAAGGTTTTTACGAATGGCAGGGACATGGAGTACATCAGAGAGGTTAAACTTATAGTGTCCAGAGGAGAAGGTGACATTACCAGTGTGATGGATTGGGAGAGTTTCTCCATTGCCAACCATGACATTATCATTGGAAGAGGGTGTAGTTGAGCGGGGAGGGGCGGGTAGGAGTGTCATGTGATGGGTGGCACCACTATCGGGGTACCAATTAGGATCAGCAGCAGGGGCCAGATGTAGACCAGCGAAGGCTTGACTGAGGTCATGGTCATTGGATTGGGTGAGTTGCGGGCATTGGGCGGCAATGTGTCCATGTCGATTGCAAGACCAGCACTGGGGGCCAGGTGGACGGTTAGGAGGGTTGGGGCAGGGACCAAGGATGCCTGCAGAAACTGGTGGGCTAGATGAGCGGGGAGGACCCCTGCGAAAGGAGGCCCTGGAATTGCGGAAGGATCTTGTGCCACGGTTGTATTGAGGACGCCCGCGAGTGTAGTAGGCACTGGCATAGGGTTGTGGTGCAGGTTGAGGAGAAGCAGCATACATGGCTGTGGGAGGAACTGCTACAGCGGGATGTGCAGTGGCAGTCTGTTGGGCTTCAAAAGAGAGCAATCTGGCTCTTAGGTCAGAAAAGGGAGGCAAGGGTGGGAAATTTAGCATGGCTGTGACAAGCATGTTGTATTCAGGACCTAGTCCACGAAGAACAGCCGTGACTAGGTCTGTAGATGAGAATGGTTCATTGATGGCAGCAAGGGAGTCTGCCAAGGATTTGGCTTGAGTGAGGTATTCCGAGATGGTTCTATGTCCCTTGGTGAGAGACATTAATTGGAAGCGGATATTTGTGGCATTGGCAAGGGATTGTTGAGAGAAGTTGCGACGGAGACATTCCCAAATGTCTCTTGAAGTATTGAGTCCAACAACTTGTGATAGGACTGGTTCAGTTAGGGTGGCACGGAGGAGACTGATCAAAGTTTGATCAATCTGAAACCACTGGTTATAGGCAGGATTCGGCAGAGAAACAGAAGGGGAAATGAGAACAGATTCAGAACCTTCAGATTGAGGGGAAGCAATGGCAGGGGTCTGGGGTGGCAGAGTAGGGGAAGGAGGAGGGTGAGTTCCATCAATAAAACGCCAGTAATTGTGACCAATAAGGAAGGGTTTGATCTGGCTTTCCCAGAGAAGATAGTTGGTCTCATTTAGTTTGACAGAGACCAGGTTTGAAACTTGGTTAGGGGAGATTGAAGGAGAAGAACAGGAGTCAGACGCCATAACAGGAAGGGAGATTGAAGGGATCGGTTTATGGTGGTCAGACTTAGTGCTCTGATACCATGTAGAATTTCTGGAATGTGTTATTTTCATTAATAGCCGAAGGGCTTATTTATACAAGTCTGTGAGAGCAGTTATCTCTCTTTATCAGAAATAACTTCCTAAAACTGTCTAGGTAACTAACTATGGACATCTGTCCGAAACCTGTCCTAACTGTCTACATGTGTACAAGTTGTACAAGTGTACTGTCAGATAAACCTAACTAGTGTATGTGGCTAGTGTATACATATATCATCTTACAGAGGGTGTGGGGCTACGTGGGCTGCACGTTTTGAAGCAGCCTCATGCTAAACGAGCAGGTCGTGAAGGTTTTCAAAGGGGACTGTGGTGTCCCTAGACCGCACAGCTGCTGCAATTTCCCTGAATTCAGGCCCAACTCCATTAAGAACATGGAGGAGAAGATCATCATCAGACAATGGTCTGTCAATGGAAGCCAGCTCATCTGCATGAACCCGAATTTCCTGCAGATATTCAAAAACTGGGCGGGAATCTTGGCGCAGAAGGGTCATCCGTTCCTTGAGGCCAAGGACACGGGCCCTGGCTTTGCTGGCATATAGGTGAGTGAGCCGTGCCCAAGCAGTGGCGGAAGTTGGAGCAGCGTCAATGAGTTGGATCACCTGAGGTGATACGGAGGCCAGAATGGCATGGAGTAGAAGTTGATCCTGAAGGACCCAGAAATCATGAAGGGCGGTTTCTGTGGTGGGTGGGTAGGGCCGAGAGCCATCAACATAGCCGATGAGATCATACCCTCGAAGAAGGGCATTGAATTGAGCTCGCCACGGAAAGAATGTGGTGGCAGTAAGCTTGACGGGAAGTTAGGTTGCAGTGTTGATGGTGACGAGGGTGGGAAAATTAGGGTTTGGTTCACCGCTGGTTGGTGGGGGAGTAGGGTTGTCAGAGGCGGCAGTGGTTTGAGCAGCAGTGGCGGTGGGTTGGACGGCCATGGATTAGGGTTTGTTTCTAGGGTTTGCTCGGCGGAGCTTTTAGGGCTCTGATACCATAAAGATATATAGAAGTTTTATGTTGTATTGAATTAATTAGAATGTACAGCAGTGGTGTATTTTATACAGACCTAGGCTAGAACTAACTAGGAAAGAAGTAAAGGCTATCTAAACTAGGAAGTAAATACATTAGGAAGGAATCAGTATTGATTCCTGTTGACTAACCCCAGCAGATCAGGGAGATGTGATACTCAATCTCCAGTGATCTGTCGTATCCTAGGAGTGTCCTTAATAGGGTACATCTACTCCAAGGACGAGCTTCATAAAATTGATATGGCCCACATATAGTCAGGGATCCATTTATTTATTGTCAACTATCTTTCTTACAGTTGAGTAAATAGGTCAATTTTTATTATACTTCTTGAGAATTAAGAAGCAATTTTGAGATTAACTTGTACTGCAAAACAAAGAAGACTACACCTACAGGAATTAGGTTATCCCCAAGAATAAACTTAAAGGTGACTCTACAGCACAATTGGAGAGGCTCTGATGAGCAACACAACCCTATAATAGTGTGTTTGGGATTTGGGTTGTGACAGATCGAAGACTTTGAACCTAGTAATTCTCTTTGGTCCATGGTAAAACATCAACCACCTCCGTGGACATAGCCCAATTAAGGGTGAATGACGTAAAGCTCTTGCGTTCTTTTATCACTTGCTCCTACCAATTTACTATTTACAGGCGGCAATACCTAAGTGCTAAACTCCTCTGGGTTTCAGAGGACAGCTTACTCAGTCAAGCCAAGATGATTTGGAAGGAAAGACCGATCTCAGTCTCTAGAGGCCTATATTGTTGTTGATCCAATTTTAGTCATCAACAGAACTAACTCCAATTTTAGTCATCAACAGAACTAACTCTGACAAGATAGAGACCTTAAGTAAAGTCCAACGAAGTAAATTATTGAGTGGAAATGATATGTCAAACTCGTTTCCACACTGACAATTTACCATGTTTACATGAGAAATATTTCGCCTTACTGAACAGCTGGAGATAAAGCAAACACAGGAAGTTTAAGCTATCAAAGAACTTTAAGATGTCTCAAAACACATAATCTTTGCAAGATGAGCAGTACTTACGATGTTTCAGGTAAGTTGTTAAGTATGCCATCAGACGGTATTGGTCCAACCAGAAAATTGTTTGACACATTGCTGTCGAACATGAAGATTCCATTAATTAACTAATTAGATATAACTAACCACCAATTGTCAAGTTTACACATGAAAAAACAAAAGGAACGAGGCTACTTACAAAATAGCAAGCTTATCCAACTTCCCTAGTGACATAGGAATATGTCCACTGAGAGAGTTACTTGAAATATCTCTGCAATATAATAACATAGGATTCTGATGAGTTCCACATCCGTAATATCAAATGCACTGGAATTAAGAATCTATTGATTTGATAAACTGGAGTTCATTTTCTTAAAAGATCTATTCCATGTTTTCCAAGAGTTTTCCAAGACATAGTACTTTGCATAATCTGAAATCAATGTTTGTGACAAATTAGCAATCATATCATACCATACCATACCATATTACTGTTCCATTAAGTTATTCTTCCAACAAATTTTGAAGAGATAGTAGACTGTAAAAATATACTAAAGTATTCAAAATAAAAATAAATTACACAAATATGGGAATTTTAGAAGTTCAGCCAAATATCTATATGGGAATTTTAGAAGTTTAGCCAAATATCTATTCTCTTTTTTGTTTTTGTAAAGAATATCGCCTCTTTATAACATACTAAATTAACAAATAGCAATCATGAATTATGTGTTCAATCGCAATACCGATTTCATAATGTGCTCACTATTAGCAAGAAACAACGGATAAGGTGTACACTATCAAGGATCCAACCGAATAAGAAGAGATTGAGAATCAATCTCAATCTCCATGATCGGCTGGCCCAAAGTCAACCAGGAATCTGCACTGATTCCTTCCTATTGTAAATACTTAGACAATTTATTTCCTTCCTAGATAGGACTAGCCTAGACCTATATAAATCTCTGCCACTGCTGTACATCTTAATATAATAAAAATACACAAGTATTTTCATACCTTTTATGGTATTAGAGCCCCTCAAGCTCCACCGAGCAAAACCCTAGGAAAACCGTAATTCTTATGGCCGCCCAAACCAACCCCGCCCCTGTTCATCCCATCCCAACACCACCAGAAACCATCACTACCCCTCCCACCCTCATCACCATAAACACGGCCACACAGCTTCCCGTCAAGCTCACGGCCCACAACTATTTCCCTTGGCGTCCCCAGTTCCATGCCCTCCTACACAGGTATGACTTAATGGGTTTTGTGGCTCTCATCCCTGCCCCCCAGAAACAGACTCTGCGCTACGCGTCCTCTAGTTCCACCAGGACCAGCTTCTCCTCCATTCCATCCTGGCTTCAGTTTCTCCTCAAGTCATCACCCTTATCGCTGCAGCTAAAACTTCAGCCGCTGCATGGCAGTGCCTCACCCGTCTCTATGCGAGCAAAGCCCGCGACCGCCTAATCTCCGACTACTTACAGGAAGTTCGTCTTCTCTCCGACGAGCATACTGCCATTGATACTTCTCTCTCTGATGACGACCTGCTCCTCCACGTTCTCAATAGCATGGGCCCCCAATTCAAGGACATCACAGCTCCTGTCCGCTCCAGGGACACCCCTGTGTCCTTCGAAAACCTGCATGACATGCTGGTTCAGCAAGAAGAAGCCACCAAACGCGAAGCCCCACAACCCCTAGCCCTGTAATCACAGCCAACGTGTCTCAGGCTCACCATGGCTATACCCCTAGCCGCTATTCTCATTAATCATCCAACAACCGCTCCGTTTCCCACCAACAGGACAGCAGCCGTCCCTTTGGCCAGCGCTCATCTTCCTCCACCACTCAGGCCACCACTCAGGTCACCACTCGCCGCTCAAACCCACCTGGAACTAGCTATTGTGGCTTTTGCCAGTTGTGTGGCATCCAGGGACACAGCGCCAAGCGCTGCCCTCAGTTTCCCATCTACATGGCTCCCTCTCCCGTGGCTAACCCAACTACCCAAGCTCACTCCAGCAGCTGGCTTCTGGACTCTGGTGCATCGCACCATGTCACCAACACCACTCATCATCTCTCGGATGCCCACCAATACAGTGGTCCTGATGATATCATCGGTAGTGGTAAGGGTCTTGGTATCTCCCACACAGGTTCAACCATCTTACCCTCCCCCACTTCCTCCCTTTTCACTCAAAAAGATGTTCTCTGTGTTCCCTCTATGACTAAAAACTTGATTTCCGTTGCTAAATTCAATAAACAAAATCATACATCTATTGAACTCTTTCCCCACTCTTTTCATGTGAAGGATCTCAGCACGGGGGCGGTTCTCCTACAAGGCCCGAGTAGGAATGATGTCTACGAGTGGTCCTCTGCCTCCATTCAACGGCCTCAAGCTATGGTGGGTGTGGTGGTCTCCCAAACCTTTGACATTGATGTCTTGGACATCCAAGTCCTAAAGTCCTTCAAACTGTCCTAAGTCAGTCCTCCATTCATGTAACCCCTAAGCACCTAGAATCTGTTTGTAATTCATGCCTCTGCAATAAAAGCAAAAGACTTCCATTTGGTGTCTCTTCCCTCACCTCCTCTCGTCCCTTAGAATTAATTTACAGTGATGTATGGGGCCCTGCACCTTACAACTCAATGGATAAATACTCCTATTATGTCATCTTTGTGGACCACTTTACAAAATACACATGGCTCTATCCCTTAAAGAAAAAATCAGATGTCTTCACCACCTTTGTGGATTTCAAAACCCTTGTTGAAAAATATTTCAAACCCATACTGTCTCTCTACACTGATGGAGGAGGTGAATTCATCAAACTAAAACCATTTCTTGCCTCCCACGACATCAATCACCTTCTCACTCCTCCCCACACCCCTCAACACAATGGTGCTGCGGAAAGGCGACACCGCCACATTGTCGAAACAAGCCTTACCCTCCTTCATCAAGCCTCCCTACCATTGTCCTACTGGACATATGCCTTTAGGGCTGCCGTGTACCTCATAAACCGGCTTCCCACCCCACTCCTCCACTAGAAAAGTCCCTATGAAACGCTCTTCCTCCGTCCCCCTAACCATACCCGCCTTCGCACCTTGGGGTGCCTCTGTTTTCCTTGGTTGCGCCCCTACAATCCCAACAAACTCCTCCCCCATTCCACCCTATGTGTCTTCCTAGGCTACTCTCTCAACCAGAGTGCCTATCTCTGCTATGATCCCTCCACCCACAAACTTTGTCTCCCACCACGTCCAATTTGATGAGTCCTCCTTTCCTAGTTCCCCCCTCCTCACAGAACCCTCACGTCACTCCTCCCCTTACCTTATCCTAGCTCTCTACAGTTGACCATGTGTCTCTGGTTCCTGTCCACATTGCCACCCCACCACCAGCAGCGGCACCACCATCCACTACTCCAGAGAACTCACCTGCAACATCCTCCCTACAAGGTCTAGCGGCAGAACCCTCCCGTGCTCTGCTCTTGCCACCTACCTCCACCACCATGCCCACGGACAGGCCTCCAACCCCGCAGCCCAGCCTTCCTCCCCAGAACCACCCAGATCATGGTCCTGCCCCTGTTTCACCTTCTCCATCCGCCAGCACCACTGCCCCCCCCTCACCCACCCTTCTTACCTACAGCAGACGCTCGCCTTGCCCCCAACAACATCCACCACCACAACGGCCACTGTCGACCCATCCAATGCTAACCCGCACCCAAACTGGCAGTGTTAAACCAGTCTCCAGCTATGCGCTCACTGCCAACACCCAACCCTTACCCCTTCTAGTTGAACCCACTTGTGTCTCCCAAACCAAAAAGGAGCCTAAGTGGCTGAGTGCAATGTCTGATGAGCTAAATGCACTCATCCGCAATGGCACTTGGGATCTTGTGCCCCCGAGTCCCCAACAAAATGTGGTTGGCAACAAATGGGTTTTCCATATTAAGCGGACCCCTACTGAAGCAGTTGACAGGTTTAAGGTGCGTTTAGTGGCCAAAGGATATCATCAACGTCCTGGGGCCGATTTTATGGACACTTTCAGCCCCGTGGTCAAGCCTACTACTATCCGACTCATTCTCCACCTTGCTGTCACAAATGGCTGGCCCTTAAAGCTGCTGGATGTCAACAATGCATTCCTCCATGACACCCTTCAGGAGGACATCTACATGGCCCAGCCTACTGGCTTTGTTGACACCCTTCATCCTACCTACGTATGCAAGTTACGCAAAGCCCTTCATGGCCTAAAACAGGCCCCACGGGCTTGGTACAAGGAGCTCCCCTCCTACCTTATTACTCAGAGCTTTGTTAATGCACTCTCGGATGCTTCACTATTTCTTCTAAGGCAAGGTCCTCACACTCTATTTTTTATGGTTTATGTGGATGACCTCATTGTAACAGGCAGCAGTTCCTAGCTCATCTCCTAGTTTATTCAGGCTCTGGCTGTCCGATTCTCAGTAAAAGACCTTGGGACGTTTCACTACTTCCTTGGTGTGGAAGTCCTCACCACTCCCTCGGGTTTGTTCCTGTTGGGATGTGAGATGTCCCACATCGGAAAAGAGGAAAATGAATGTGTGCCTTATATAGGCTTAGGCAACTCCCCCTATCACCAATTGGTTTTAGGGCCGAACTCCCGAGTCTATATAATGGCCGAAATCCCGATTTCTACATG
This sequence comes from Prinsepia uniflora, assembly GCA_032719365.1. NCBI lineage: Eukaryota > Viridiplantae > Streptophyta > Magnoliopsida > Rosales > Rosaceae > Prinsepia > Prinsepia uniflora. The sequence goes on from CM064873.1 coordinate 71,056,055, forward strand.
GTATCAGAGCGGGTTATCCCACGTGGATGGTGGGCTCACATCATCATGTGTTGGCTAGAAGAGCCGCCACACGTGAGGGGGCGTGTTGGGATGTGAGATGTCCCACATCGGAAAAGAGGAAAATGAATGTGTGCCTTATATAGGCTTAGGCAACTCCCCCTATCACCAATTGGTTTTAGGGCCGAACTCCCGAGTCTATATAATGGCCGGAATCCCGATTTCTACAGTTCCTCTCACAGCACAAATATGCAAGGGATCTACTGCACTCTACTCACATGGACGATGCCAAACCTGTCTCCACCCCCCTAGCTGTCTCTCGAGCTCTCACCCTTGCATTGGCAAGCGCTCAAACGAGTCCAGCACTATCTCAAAGGAACCATGTTCTTTGGTTTCCAGCTCCACCGCAGGACCTCCAATCAACTACACGCCATCTCTCACTTATTCAACCGTCTCCATGCCTTTTCCGATGCGGATTGGGATGGCGACCCAGATGACCGCAAGTCAACCACGGCCTATCTGGTCTACCTAGGTGGAAATCTCATCTCTTGGAGTTCAAGGAAGCAGAAAGCCGTGTCCCGATCCTCCACTGAGGTTGAATATCGCGCAGTGACCTCTACCACTGCAGAACTGATCTGGGTTTAGTCCCTCTTGTGTGAACTCGGTCACCCCATTGAAGGGATTCCCACCATCTCTTGTGACAACATTGGCACCACCTTCTACTATGTCAATCCTGCTCTCCACTCCTGTATGAAGCACGCGGACATCGACTTTCAGTTTGTTCGTGACCATGTCACCCGTGGCCTCCTACAAGTCTCTCATGTCACCACCGAAGACCAACTAGCTGATGCTCTCACCAAGCCGCTCCCGCGCCTATGTTTCCAGCTTCTACGCACCAAGATTGGTGTCGCAGACGGCTCCACCATCTTGCGGGGGCGTATTAAGGATCCAACTGAATAAAAAGAGATTGAGAATCAATCTCAATCTCCATGATCGGCTGGCCCAAAGTCAACCAGAAATCTGCACTGATTCCTTCCTATTGTAAATAATTAGACAATTTATTTCCTTCCTTGATAGGACTAGCCTAGACCTATATAAATCTCTGCCACTGCTGTACATCTTAATATAATAAAAATACACAAGTATTTTCATACCTTTTATACACTAGAAAACTAGAAAAGAAAAAAGAAGGCACTAATGTGATGATTACATAACGCACATACTACAATCCAAGAAGCATCCAAATTACCATAGAAACAAGATCCTTGTATCTTAACTAGATACGACCATATAATATGAAACGCAAAATCTTATGCAGAAATATGTAAATCAGCATAATATCTACTGTTTCGTTATTACATAGTGATAATGAGGTGCCTACTTTAGTTTTCAACAAGGAATGCATATCTGGGTTGCTTAGTTAATCATAAAGTAGTTGCAAGATCTATAAGCCTAACTTGTTTGAAACTATAAATTTTTAACCCATATAGAAATAGGTGAGTGACGTAAAAGAAGGTACGAAAAAAAGATCGTGCCCTAGTTTAAATAGATTAGTCAACCTAAAGATCTCAAGACAACAAGTCTAAAGGGGCAAAGGTAGGGTGGCAGGGTTGGCTACGCTGCCTTGGTCATAAAGTGGTGGTTGGTTGTGGTTTGTTAATTGAGTTATTCCTCAGTCACATTCCTTATGAAAAACTGCATTCTAGTTGGTAGTGGAGAAGAAAAGAATTGTGGTAGTGCAGTGCTATCTATTATAAGGTATGAATAATACTTGTGGTTTTGATTAATTAACTGAGTAGGGTCGTGAGTCACGACGGAGAAGGGTAAGGCGTTCTTTTAGGCTGAGAACGCGGGCCCTGGCAGTGCTAGCAAAAAGGCGAGTGAGGCGGTCCCAAGCTGCGTCAGAAGTTTTGGTGACAGCAATTAAGGTGATGACCTGCGGGGAGACAGAGGCCAGGATGGCACTGAGGAGGAGCTGATCCTGGCAAACCCAGAAGGTGCGAAGGGCAGGGTTCGAGGCTGGAGGGCAGGGGAAGGTGCCGTCAACAAACCCCATGAGGTCGTAGCCAAGGAGAATGGCGTTGAACTGAGCACACCATGGGAAGTAATTGGTGGAGGTGTGCTTCAGGGGAAGCTGGACCAAGGCATTGATGGTGATGAGTGCGGAAAGAAGGGGGGCAGTCTCAGGGGAGGGGGGATCGATGATAACAAAGGGGTTGGGTGGGGCGGCCATGGCGGGAATAGAGGAGAAAAAAAACAAAGGGGATCGAGATACTCGTGAGAGCGTTAGAGCTCTGATACTCTATAAGATATGAATAATACTTGTGGTTTTGATTAATTAACTGAGTATACAGAGGTGCCTATTTATACAAGTGGAAGTAGAGTCCTATCTAGGATAAAACAGTAGAGTCCTAACTAGGAAGTGCAAATAGAAATTAACTAGGAAGCAATTACAATAGGAAGGAATCAGAGAGGATTCCTGGGATACGGCAGATCACTTAGAGATAGCCTTGATCTCTTGTGATCGGCTGGGATCCTGTATAGGATCCGTAGGGCCCTTAATATCTATTTATTGACTAATTTGGTCGGAAAGATATAGAAGATTAGAATATAGTGCAGACATAGTGGAGACCTCTTAGCAAAAGATCAGGTTTGGGCATCCTTATGGGCTTCTCTGTCTCCAACCTTTAGGATCTCTCATGTCCTGTATGGTAGGATAAGGTTGTCCCACGTGCAAGGCTTAACCGCCACGTATGACACACGTTACCCATTCAATCGCCACGTGTAGGCTGAAAAATCTGCCATAAGAGAGAGCGTGTTGGAATGTAGGGAATGTCCCACATCGGAAAAACACAACTTCAATTTGTGCCTTAAATAGGCTTGGGCTACTTCCCCCATTATCAGTTGGTTTTGGGGTGGCACCTTAATTTCTACATGGTGTCAAGACTTTAAATTGTGCCTTAAATAAGCCTGGATCACTCCCCTCATTGCCAATTGGTTTTGAGGTGGAACCTCAATTTCTACAATCCAGTTTATATATCAAGACAATAAAAACTAAGACACTAAACAATTTGGAAAAAATATTGATAAAGCTACAAATTAATTACCTATTTACTATCAATTTGATTTTTTTGGTTTACACTCAACGATAAAGAACAGAATTTTAAATAGGTAATGACAAAAAATTTTCCTTGAGGATAAAAAAATAGTAATTTTATCATTACGTACAGGTACTATCAATGAACCTAACTTATCAAAACCGCTGTTAAAAAAGAAAACATAAATTATTGAGAACTCTTGTTTCTAAATGATAAAATAGCTGTGATACTGTTTATGAACGGGAAGGACAAAAAAACTTTTGAAAACGAAACAACTTAGCAAGATAAACAAAATAAAGGTTGCTCGGTTACGTGCCTACGTACATGGGACAACAACAAAAAAACTTCCACTATGTGGATAATGACGAACTATATTATCAAGCCTCTAGGATGAAGACTTGAACAACCCATGAAATTTAACCCCAAACTATCTTATTTTTCGATAAACTCCAGCGTTATGAACAATTAGGATGATGATATGCGAACATGCAAAAAATAGATGAATTATGAAGTAAACTCACCACACACAAACACAAAGAATATGGAAAGATTATTCCCTAATCCTGGAGCATTATGGATTACCTTTCCTAATCCTATATGGATAGGTAAGAAAAAACCGGATTTCCTAGTTCTTCAAGAAATCCTGCGTGCACCAACTTCTCCTTATCCAAAACTGATTAACTTCTTCAATCTTAACCTGTCTTGGTATATTGACGAGCCAAAATTGAACAAGAACAAGAGACAAGGAAACACTCTCATCCCTTATCTTCTCTCACACACTTTGCCCTATCAATATTTCTGTCTCTAACATCTAACACCTTGAGGAGTTGACTCCCTCTCTCTGGAGTGGTATTCCCTGACTCCCTCTTTCCAGAGTGCTATTGCCCCGCTCCATCTTTCCAGAGAGCTATTCCCTCCCGCTTTCTGGAGTGCTATTCTCTCACCCCCTCTCTAGAGTGCTATTCCCACACCCACTCTCTGGAGTGCTATTCCCACACCCTCTTTCTGGAGTGCCATTGCCCCGCTCCATCTTTCCAGAGTGCTATTGCCTCGCTCCCTCTTTCTGGAGTGCTATTCTCTCACCCTCTCTCTGGAGTGCTATTCCCACACCCTCTCTCTGGAGTGCTATTCCCACACCCTCTTTCTGGAGTGGTATTGTTCTCTCTTACATTATATATTGTACTCCACCTTCAAACATGTGTATCAACCCCTTTTAAATAGCAAGTAGCAACAATAAGGGCCTTCAATTAGGATTACTATTGCTAATCCTAACTGGATCATTTCAAGTAGGATTACTAATCGCAATTGGATTATTTCAATTAGGATTACTAATCCTAATTTGTATTATTATCATCGTTCATTGGGAAAGAAAACTCGAATTGGTAATACAATTTGTATCCTCTAAGGCTCTAAAACTATTATTATTCCTAATAAATTTAGGTATCTCAAATTTATTCAGAAACACAACATGAATCCAGTCCAAAAAAATATCAGAAACTGAGATGTTTATTTGACATCTTATAGCATGAAAACAAAAGCTAGCTACAATCTTAGGACGGATGAATAAACTGAGTTATCAAATTAAAACTTTGAAAGAAAAAAAAAATTCAGGATGAAAATGAAACAACTCACAAGTTTTTTAGGTCTGAAAGCTTTCCCAATTCACTAGGAATTAATCCGCTTAAATAATTATCCTGCAAGTATCTGTAGCAACAAACCAAACTCAACTTCAGCACGAAACAAGCAGGACTAATCAGTGAAAATAGATACGCATGTGAAAAACAGATATAATTATTGGAGAATTTTCTATTGCAAATGCAAACAAATTTTAAAAGCTACAACTTATATTTAACTCTCAGAAAAAAGGGAAAAAAAAAACAAAAAAACAAGATACTTCGTTAGAGAACGGAACATATACCAAAATAAAAAAATAAAATTGACAATTAGTATATGATGTCAAGGTTCAATCACAACAAGACTAGTTGGTTTACATAGCTAACTAATTTAATCTAAATTGAAAATCCACCAGTTAGTCAAACCACTTTATCATATGATATCCAACAACCTAAAGGAACCGCCTTTTTCAAGGAGATGGGAAAAAAGGATAAGAATGGCTGTTTAATTAACAATGGCTTTTTTGTCAAACCACTTTATTAAATGAGCTCTAACCACAACTAGTCGGAAATATGAGCAAACAACATCCAGTAGTGAACTTACATTCCCTGCAACTGCGTGCAATTCCCCAGTTCTGAGGGAATAGTCCCATAAAAGTTGTTATTATAAAGAGCTCTACAACATGATCCATCATAGACAGCATCCGTAAGAAGAAGGCCTTTTATATACAAAAGATACACCAATTGCCACAAAGCTAATATAATGAGCACTCAAAGTCTAAGATACATACAAAATCTTCAGTTGATCTAGCTTCCCAAGGTCAGGAGAAATAAATCCACCCAATTTGTGACCAGAAAGGCTCCTGCAAGACAATTCATTTTGTTCTTATAAAATAAATCACACTCATTTTATTTATTAGAAAAATATTCCATTGAATAGAAAATATAATACAGCCATAAAAAAGAAAACCAAAAATATCCTCCTATGTTGTCATACAACTTACTGCTTTTTTCTATCTTTTTAATATCCTTCTATAACCAATCCATGCAGCCCCCAATCTAATAAAATTACAGAAAAGAAAGATCCCGAAAGGCTGGATAAATAGAAGATGCCCAAAACCTCACTTTTTTTCCAAGAATTCACCTTGTCAATCCCCCAAATTTCGATCTTCTGGAACACAGCTAAAACCTATAAGCTTTTCTTAAATTAAAATCAACAAGTGGACAAAATATCTTTGTTGTCAACAAAGGCTGTTTAGTATTGAGGAGGTTTAAGTATGATATACTTGATTACCACCTCCCCGAATGAACACGAAAAACAAATTTGGTTTTGGAAGGCAACAGAATCAACTATTCTCAATTGAAGCAAAGAACACAGCTATGCCCCATTGCCTACACATCTAGAATGCACTAAATCAAACTGAACACCATCACCACTAGAGAGTTATGTTGGACTACTCTATTTGTTTTAGCTAGGAAGGGGGCAGTTACTATAAGGTATGAAGTTTTCGGTATATTACCTGAATGAATTGTGTACAAGGTTACAGCCTTAGTATATACTAGTCTAGGGGACCTAACTAGGAAAGATACAAACCAGGTAAGATACAGGCCAGGTAAGGAATCACATTGATTCCTATGTACACTGATATTAAGGAGGAGATTGATCTGCAATCTCCTCGGATACAGGAGGATCAGGAAGAGTTACATGATGTAACTACTTATTCTGGCACTAAAAACCTAGCCACCATATCTCTGTAAGTCCTTGATTTAATTATACAAAAAAAATTTCAATTATTGATATTTATATAGCATACAAAATCAAACATAAATTGCTTGTAGCAATTATTAAACCCTGCCATGAGCAATAATCCAAGCTAATGCCCATACTACAAGAGGTTTTTTAGCCTTCCAAATTAAAAGAAGAAAAAATACAAGGAGAAAGAGGAGAGTATCAACTATCTTGAGTAGAAGTTACCAAAGATATCCAAGAGGACTTAAACCTTCACATCTTCTTACCCTGCCTAGTGCCTTGCGTTCTACAAAACTGATAAGAACAACTTGAGCTCCCCAACTTCCTGATTGGTCCCATTTTTTCGGGAGTCAAAATCCCATCTCAAAGGATGGAAGGGGGATTCACACACAGATTTAAAAAAGAAAGATAACACAATTGTCACAACCTGTGCAATTGAGAAAAAGAACCACAAAAAGTTGTTTCTCCAACCAACACTCTTCCCAAAACCTCACCATTTTGCAATAACACACCTCAAATCACAAGAAAGAAGAGAAGAATGATGCCTTGAGAGAGATTTTTCCTAATGCGCACTCACAACCACCAATTCAGAAGAACAACACTGAAGAGAATGCCTTTAAAATGTTTGGAAAGTGATGGCCAAAGATAAACTCATAAATGAATTCTGTCCTAAATTATCCACCTCAACTGGTGCTTGGAATCCCTCATTTCTTTTCAATGACGTAGCCCATCTAAGAGCCAAACCCACAACATGTCCACAAATTGCTGCTTTCTTGTCACTCCCCACAAACAAAGCATTGTATGCCAACAAAAGATGCCAATTTCAAAGACAAACCTAAGAAGTACCTTTTCTCCACTACAATTACAGATTATATCTCTCTTGCTAAATTAAAAGATATGAAGAGCATTCTCCTCCTTTTTTAACACATCCCACTCCAATGTGAAAATAAGAAAATAAATCTCTTGTTATATTGGCAAGAAACAAGACTGTTCATAAATAGCAATGATACAATAGTGAGGACAGTAATGTACTCTATAAAAGAAAAATCAAACCATCAACATAAATCATTAGACACGTGTTTGTTTGACATGCAGAGAAAGTGACACAAAAACATAATGAGATGGTATTAAACTCACAAGTAAATTACTCTCTTGGTCTTGTTATCACATTTCACTCCTTTCCAGTTGCAAGGATCAGGATCTTCTGGTCTCCATTGACGAAGGATACCATCTGAACTAACAACTGCTGTCCTGAAGCTTAGAAGTACCTCACCTACCAATTAGAAAGAGAATTAAACTATTACTCCATCAGATTAAGGCCATACCTGTCTCCTGTAATTGACCAATTGCTAATTTAATAAGTTGGTCAGTAAAAGCAATTTTATCCATTTTAAAAATCTAGCTGGCTAGTATCTTAATATGACAGCAACTATCCAACTTTTGGACATTCTAGAATACACTAGAACAGAATTAATTTCAGATTAAGAAAAAGTAAGAACTATTATAGGCACATTCTTGCAATCACGTACACGATTACCTTATTAGGTGTTTTAACTAATTTCATAAAGACTAGTACAAGTGCTGTAGAAAATTAAAATAACAATAAAAATCATAATATCCAGCAAATCAATATTTTCCATCAGCTCTAATATTTGGCATGCCTCAAGATATCAAAATATAAAGGCAAACAAGGGACAAAAGTGAAACAAGAGAAATGTCAAATTACCATCAACACTGATAGCTCGGCTTTCGTTCATTAAAATATAAAGCAGCAGAATGTAAAGAAGCCAAAGTCCTCTCCATTTTACCAAGAAGATGCCCATACTGGCACTGCTCAAGCATAATACAGAGACTACAATTCATCTGACAAGCCAAGCTTTAGAATGGTCCCCTCTAGTTGACTCTGACATCCAGCAGCCGGAGATTATAGGAAAAAGAATCCTGGAAGGTAATAAGAACTATATTTAACAATAACATAAACAAACGAACCACATTGAAGAAAGTGACCACAACATGCTAACATTTGTGTGCATTTTCAAGGTCTAGTAGCTTCTGAAACATCCATTCTCGTACATCATGGTATACAATGATATCTGGAAGTGGAAAGACATACATTGGTAATAAAAACCTCGCTCCTTACGAGAGTTGAACCAGAGACCAACCACTAAATAGTGGGGAGGAAATCACTAGACTGCAGTACTAGCAGCTAGCAAAGAAAATTTACTGATATTAAATTGGCATATGTTCAGTTCAGACCTTTTAATATAAGATTCTATAATTTTTCTAACAAAAACACATTAACAGTCATTGTATATTGTCCTACGCTGTAAACCTCCAGCTTAACAAATAGAGCTGCCGGTAATGTGGTGAAAGAATAAAAAGGGCTAAGAAGGTATCCTATACAATTAAATCGCCAATTTAGCACACACGCAGTAAGCAACACAACATAAGAGCATCCAAGAACTAGTGACGCAGATATAGTAAACCCACAATGAACACCCACGTTTAAATATATCAAGAAAAATGTTCCCAGCCTCGACAAGCAATAAATAACCAGTACCATACAGATATTCTATATACAAGGGTGCAGCACCCAATTCAATACCTACAGCCCAAGCTCTGAAACTAATACCACTTAACAGATGCCCTTGTCTTTAGAGTGCAGCTAACAAATCATGTCATCCCCACTGCCTTGTTCTCCCATATTTACCTTCCCGTCAATAACTCAGTTCCTCCATAACCCTAAAATTTTACAATATTGAGTATAAGATGGTTCGTTTTCGACCAAAGAAACCCAGATAAGAAATTATTTTATTCCATGTAACATAGAAGTCTTTGCAAATTGACCTGGTCAAATAAGAACAAATACTTTTCTGGGAAATCCAATCCTTTCTACTATAAAATAATAACAGTAAATATAAGGATGTTATAGTCATCAAGTGTGTACCTCCTACACAAGTCTGAGATTTATATACATGATGAATGTTCGTTTAAAACCATATGTAATTTATTATAACAGGATAGTATGGAGGCCCATCTATCCAAGCTATATTGCTAATGCAATCAGTAAGACCATAGTGCGGTGAACTAAAATTAGAGCAAGCAAGAAACTACCACCTAATAAAAACCTCAAGCTTCGTCGTTCATTCTTCCATTTTTCGTTATATTAGAAACTTCTCAATAACTGATTCTCATGTCTCCCAATAGTCCTTACAACTAAAACGAAGTGAATTACCCTTCAATTACCCTCCAATTCACCGTTGATTACATTGCTAGTGAGTTCAAAAGAAATTGAAGAATCAAAGTAGATAAAATCGTAAAAATAAATAAAGAAAGATGAAGAACATATGAGCTGAAATTGAGAGAAATTTACCCAGAAATGTGAAAGACTGCCAGATGAAGAAGCAGCAGCACTTAGTTTTGATCGATCTGAGAAAGAATGGCGATTGAACTGTGCAAGAGAGATAGCAACAAAAGCCAAACGCCACCGCACTTCAGTCTCCCTGAGATTTGTGTGATGTAAAGAGAGAGAGAAGAGGGGAATGGAGAGAGTTCGTGTGTATGGAATTTAGACGCTTTCAAATAAAATAAATAAATGAAAATAAAATGGGCATAAGCAATCAAGCACGACCAATTAAGGGAAAGTGCTTTCGCACGTGCCTACGCTGACCATTCGTACGTGCTACCGACCGACACCTTGCCCTGGAACCTCCAAAATTATAAAATTTCATTTGACCAAAAAGTAATAATTAAATTAAAGTTTTTTGTTTACAATAGCTGGTTAAAATGTTAAATTGATGGTCGCGTACAAAAGTTGTCAAGCACAAGATGCCAAAATCTCTAGCTTTATATTCTGGTAAGTAAACATTAGAGCTAAGTACACTAGTCATCTCCAAATTTAGACATCAAAAATAATAAATTTTTAATAAATTATATGAGTTATATTTTATTATTTTCAACTATTTTAGAAAAAAAATTATTTTAATATAGACTTTTTTTTTGCATTTTGTAAATTTATAAAAAGTTTACACCATATAGTACAATATGCGCAACAAATTTAATAAAGAATTGAGCCTCACTTTATATTTAGAAAATAAAAAAATTCTTAAATTTTTTGATAAATTTAAGAAAAAATTTGGCCCTTAGTCTTGACCAGAATTTTGTATTTATGGAATCAATAGTATAAAATAAATAAGAAAGTTTATAGATTGATGGATATAAATAAAAATATTAAAAAAAATTACAACAAATAAATGAGAATGTACAAAATTTTCACTTCCTAAATAAGGGTGACAAGTTTTTATACAACTCGATATACGACTAGAAATCCACACAAAATTTACTCGGATCAACCCCATAATTAAATTTTCAAGTTAATATGTTATAACACGTTTAATAAACGGGTGGTTTCGGGTCAACCTATTAACCCATTTAATAAATTGCTAGATTTCGAATTAACATGTTAACTCATATACTGACCTATATATTAATCCGTTTAATAAACGTATCAATTACTAACTCATATATCTACTCATTTACATATCTAAGTACCTATTAAATCTTATAGTTATTAAAACGAGTTAAACAGATCTAACAGATCATATGTTAATTTAATTTTGAGTACGACCTGTTTCTTAAATGGATTATATAGATTATACGGGTTAATTGGGTCATTGACATATCTAGTTCGGGTTGGACACCTTTGACACAATTATTAAATAGATCGAGTTCGAATTAGATATATTTTAGTAAAATAGAGTTCATGACATGACACGAACTCAACACGACCTAATCCATTGTCAGCTCTATTTCTAAACCGTGAAAAAACAAACTATGAATGTAACAGAAAAAAGTTTTACACATGTTCAAGTGGATAGAATTTTAGATAAAATGTATTTTGAACTCCTGGATTAATTTCCTTTTGCATATGTTCTTAAATTCCTCTTATTTTGCACCTCTAATTAAACAATCAAAATTGATGCACTCAACATCGTTTATACTCCCCCCATTCTAGTGCCGTCAAAGTGAAGAGTAATTTAAAAAACCGTCCATCTGCGAACAGAAAAATAAATATAAATTCTAGAAGTTGCCTAATCAAGATTCAATTTGTGGGGCCTTTCACAAAACATTTAGATTTTTTTTAAAACATTTTACTACAATTCATAATTAATATCTGAAAAAAAACATTCTTGTTCAAATCAACAAATATTATCAAACTAAATAAAAATTCAAAAATCTATATCATATTACTGATTTATTATAAACAAATATTATTCGTTTCTGCATAAAGCATCACTCAAATTTACAAAAGCATGATGCCGGTCAAGTCAAAAGAAAAGGAAAATGTCTAAATCAAAATACAAAAACTATCTAGAACAAGGCTCTACAACAACATTCAGATTATAGCCACATAGCATGCAAGTTATCCGGGTGACTACTGACTAGGGATTCCAGTCTTAGGTAATTCACCTCTTGAATGTACTGTATGCTGCACCTGATTTCTGCCCAACTCGAATAACCAAATATTTAGATGAAGTTGAGGATGAAGTTTAGATATCAACTTTGACCTTACTGAGTCATTTCAGATGTATCAACTTTCACTTCTTAAGGTACCTTCGTGGTTCTCAACATCGTGGAATTCAATACACTAGTAGTTCCCTTGACTTAACTGCCTATACTGATGTTGATTGGGCTGGGGATCCTAATGATCGAAGATCCACCACTGGAATGGCTGTTTTTCTTGGTTCAAATCCTATCTCATGGTCCTATAAGAAGCAAAATACAGTCTCCAAGTCCAGTACTGAAGCTGAATATCGAGCACTTGCTATTACTTCAGCTGAATTGGCCTGGATCCGTCAACTTCTGTGTGCACTTCATATTCCCCTCCTCAAACCTCCTTTGCTGTTATGTGACAGTACTTCAGTTGAGAGTCTGTCTGCTAATCCAGTTTTTCACTCCAGAGCCAAACACATTGAAGTTGATTATCACTTCATTCGTGAGAGAGTCATTCGTGGGGATCTCAATGTTCAGCATGTGGCTTCTTGTGCTCAAACAGCTGACATTTTCACCAAAGCTCTTGATGAACGGTCATTTCTAATCCACACTTCCAATCTGATGTCCCTTCAGATTGAGGGGGCATGTTAGGATTGAAATGACTCAGCATGACACGTCATAACAATTAGTTGGTTTTGTTAGAATCGGTTATAGTCTGTTAGTTGTAGTTTGTTATGCCAGTTACAAGTCTTTACTAGATATAAAAACAATCCAATGTACGACTACTGTATTTCAATTACATTGATCAATCAGTAAATACATCTTCTTCTTCAATCTCTCTCCCTTTCTATCTTCTCACTTCTTCTCTGGTTTCTGATCCAACAGAGATTAGGTGCCAATCTAAACTTTATAATCTGTTGAAGGCTTGTAACTGGTTTTACTTCCTTGCTTGGAGAATGGTTTGGATCCATTATGCATTTGCCAGCAAAAAGGTTTGCTTCAGATGGACCTGATTCTACATGAACCACAGGGCTAGCAAAAGCAAATACAGCGTTAGGATAAAAATTGCTAATGATGCAAGCAGATAAAAGAAACGAAGTGATAACAAAATTTTCCAATTTCATATTTCTCACTAACCCTATTTGATTAAATGATAGGTTTAAAAATGAAGTATATGCTGATGCCGGAATATAGATGCCGGCACTTTTACGATTATCATAACCTCCTTGTACAAGTCAGTATATGCAGAAAAGGACAGTGGTAAAACACCAGTCTCAGATTTTAAAAATAAAGATCATCCTCGATACGATTCTAGTCCCCCACCTTCCCATATAAGCACATAGGAATTTAAGAACGCATGCATGGCACTAATGACAATGAATTTTGATTCATCTTTTCAAATCACGACACCAGGTGACCAGGAATTTGTTGCCCCTCAAATGAAAGAATCTAGTGGCAACTGTTTCCAGGCATCGTTTCTTACAAGTGAACATGGAAAAGGAAAATGTATTGTACCTTCTTCTTTGAAAATAAGGTATGTCCCAACCGTTTTTTGATATTCTCCAATACGTGGGAAAACAAGAATTAGTCATAGGAAATCACGTTGGCCGTTCAAATTGATCAACTAATTCACTATGGTCTGATATGATGGGAAAAAGATGCATTCGGACTTGATGACAAACTTCTGATCAGTTAAAAAGACGAGTAAACCTGCACATAGCATCTCTCGATAAAACCCATGCCCCAATTTACTTCTTTCTGTATTTTGATTGAAGTCCGTCTGTCCTTCCTGTATATTTTTCCATTTCTATGTACACATATATCACAGGCCTTCCTAAGAACCACGCATACAACATTGATATCTTCCAAAATTTATAATCTGAATGCGGCATAGTTAACTCCCACCATCCGTTCCTGCTTCTCAGAGTACTTCCGAATTTTCAAAGATCCAGAAATTATGGATACATATGATAGTAAATAAGGATAAACAAAGGTATTTTCTCTAAGGAACTCCATAGAAATGACAAAGATCTAATTGACGGGCTAAATCTCCTTGCTTGTCCATAGCAAACACAGTCCAGTTTCCTTGGTAGTTCCTCCAAGAATAGATGAGTATCTATGTGTCAGCTAAAACCAATCCCAAGGCATAAAATTAGTCAAATTCTTCTACACATTACCATTAATAAACAAATCAAGCAGCACCAAACCCTCCGAATGAGCAACAGTACACAAGTTGGAGTTAGAAACATTTTACTGCCACCCAAGACACATACAATGGCATGTACACCAGCATAACTCAAAACAACCAAACCTATTACGATCTCTAAGACAACTTGAACTAATTTCAGAGTCTCAATCCCCCTAGTAAGTTTGAGAATGGATATGGTAGTAAATAAGATGTATTATTGACAGCATAAGCACATAATATCTGTTTTACAAATGAACAAAGTTGAGAGACCACAAAATATTTCTCTATTATATTTGTTGATGCACAAAATATGCCAACTTAAGGAGCGAATGCTGCTCTACCACGTGCCTTCAAAGAGACCTGAAAGAGAAGGAATTTGTTGGTCGGTCAGAGTATAGGCACCGGTGTGGTACCAGCCCAAAGGTACTCCGAAGCCCAAGTCAATGGTCGGTCTGAGTGGTAAGGAGTGGTAATAAGTGTACTGTCAAAGTAATTGTCAATAGTAAATACTTAGTTACCTTTATGTGACAAATGAACCCTTTTTGTATAGATGTGGTGAGTATAATAATTACATTCTCCCAATGTGGGACAAATATCAGCTGTTGTGGGGCCGACACGTGGACGTATGGGATGTCTACGTGTCGGTGATGGTCAGGCCCTACTAGGGTTTGCTTGTCTGAGTGGGCCTGGGCCCCTTGGGCTTGAGTTGGGAGGGGTACTGGGCCCTCAGGTCGGTATGGGCCTGACATTCCGACCGACGGAGAGTGGTCCTCCAGAGTCTGCCTATGGCATGATGCTAGCAAAGGACTGGACCTATGGGTCAGTCTAGGCCGACGTGCCAACCGACGAAGGGTTGGGCCTCTGGAGTCGATCTGGGCTGATGTATTTGGTAGCGGATTGGGCCTCCTGGTCGGTCTGGGCCAATATGGTATGAACAGAAGTCCCTCAAGTTCGTGACTGAGGTAGAATTTCTCGGTTGGGGACTTGTAAAAAAGAGTGTCCCAAACCGGGTGTGCATGCCTCCAGTCCCCCCAGTCCCCCAAGTCCCGTAAGCGAGGGAGTGTGCCAAGCGGAGTGGTCGGCAGTGGGAGGCGGAGGGAAGACCGAGCAGACGTGAGTTGGTCGGTGTTGGAGGGGAAAACGAAGTCGGCACGGGTTGTGTCAGTAGGTTCGGAAGTCGAGGTGTAACGACCCGTCCCGAGAGCCGAGATTAACAAAGTGATTAGTAACGAATTAGTGAATCTAATCGGTGGTTAGTTGGTTACGTTCGGGGTGTTAGCACAGAAATGACGATTTTGCCCCTAGGTTGGGAAAAATGTTGACTTTGAGTTCGGACGGTCAATTGGGTATTGACCGATGACCGTAACATAGTTTGGGACGTCACTAGTCCGTAGACAGGTGGCACGCCCGATTCCGACATCCGAGGAGGAAGTGTTGATGTTCGGAAGGTTGAGGGCATTACCGTAATTTGGTTAAACTAGGGGAAAAAGTTGACTTTTCGTACGACATGGTTTTTGTACGTAGACCTAGGACTGTTAGGTAGGTCTCGTCGTCCTGAGTTCAACGACAGGCGGCATGCCTTCATCGGACATCGGACGGTTAAGATATAGGTCTAGAACGGTGAGGGGCAAAATGATAATTTTAGTTCACAGGGGCATTTTGGTCTTTTTGGTGCATTGCGAATTGGGCCAATCTGATAAGGCCAAGTGTACAACAATTGTTTGATATTTTTGAGTCAGGGAACATAGGATTGTGACAGGTGGCAGTGTGCTAGAGGTTTCTACAAGTTTGGACGGTGCACTTAAATTGGACTGTGTGTGTATCGTGTTTGTTCGAAAAGAGAAACAGAGACAGAGTTGGGAGGTGAAATCGATCGAATTGCAGGGAGGTGAGAGTCTTAAGTGTGTGTTTGTGTTCAGGGGGAGACTGAGAGTGCAAGGAATGGGCTGAGAGAAGTGGAAGTTGAGTGGTTGTGTGTGTGAGGAAGGTAAGTTCTCAGGGAAACAGAGAGGGTGTTTGGTGGGGTGCTGCCGGGTTTTGATCAAAATGGTCGAGTGGTGGTGTTCAGAGGACGGAGGAGGACCTGATGTAACGACCCGTCCCGGAAACTCGGATTAAGAAAGTGATTAGTAACGGGTTAGTGAGCCTAATCGGTGTTTAGTTGGGCCGTTAGCGTAGAATGACGATTTTACCCATAGTTTGGGTAAAATGTTAACTTTGAGTTCGGGCTGTCAATTGGGCATTGACCGATGACCGTGACGTAGTTTGGGACGTCACGAGTCCGTAGACAGGTGGCACGCCCGATTTCGACATCCGAGGAGGAAGTTATGATGTTTGGAAGGTTGAGGGCATTACCGTAATTTGGTTAAAATAGGGGGAAAATTTGACTTTTCGTGTAACGACCCGTCCCGAATTCCAGGATTAGTTTAGTCACTAATCTTGATTAGTGAGGTTGAACGGTGGTTAGTAGGGCGGAATCGGACAAATTGTGCAAAATGACCGTTTTGCCCCTGGTCGTGGGTAAAATGTTGACTTTTTGTTCGGGCGGTCAAATGGACTTTGACCGATGACCGTGACGTAGTTCGGGACGTCACGAGTTCATAGACAGGTGGCACGTTCGATTCCGACATTCGTAGAGAAAGTTATGGTGTTCGGAAGTTGAGGGGTATTTTGGTAATTTGGCTTATTAGGGGCCAAATGTTGACTTTCTGACCGGGTGGTCCGATGGACGAAGGCCAAGGACCGTTACGTAGGTATCGTCGATACGAATCCAACGATAGGCGGCATGCCGAAATCGGAGATTCGACGACGAAGTTATGGTCAAGGACGTAAAACGCGATTAACCGAGACTCGGAATAAAATAATAATATAATAATAAAATCTGATTACTTTAACCAAACCAATCTGGACCTTTGATGAGTGACACATGTCATCATCCCCTTCAATCCTTAAATCATGGATCTTGGTTAGCCATTGATTTAATTAATTAATTTTCTCCCCTCAAATCCTCACCATTGATTTTAAAACTCAAACTGATCCCAGCCCTTGATCTCCTCTTCTTTTATTTCTTAAACCATCAGACTACTCATCTCTCACTTTCATTTCTCTCAAAACCGTGAGCACGGTTTCCCTCCTTGATCGTGCACATCATCACCCCACAACATCACTCCACACCCAGGTAATCTCCAAAGGACGACCACCACCCACCACCTTCACCTGGTGCGGCCACCACCACCACGGACGGCGGCGCAGCCCAGAAAACCCCCCAGACCCGAGAGGAACCCGATCGGCCCAAAACCATCCAACCGTCCAAACCTTGACATCTGGACTCGAACCAACGTAGGGATAGGACCACTGGAACCTTAGGACGACTCAGACCACGACTGGGCAGCCCACGGCGGCGACACGGCGGCGGTAAGTCCAGAAACCCGTGAAGACCCGACTTACTTCCCTGCCTTGAAACGTCCGTTTTTTACGTTATGAATGTTTGTTTGTTTTTGAGACATGTCCTAGGAACCTAGACGACCATTTTGGACCATGAACCACGGCCGGAATCTCGACGAGTCGCCGGAGATGATGACCTGAGTTCTCAGCCGATTTTCCCGTCAGTTTTCAGGTAGCTTAATCCACCTAAAAATTAGTTTGGATGTCACAGAACCATAGAGGGGATTATGACGAGTCCATAGGATCAAACCGCATCAAAAATGGTGGTCTGGAACTCGATCTGTGATCGGGTCAAGCCGTGGGTCGACGGCGACCCGGTTACAGACCCGGTTTCAGAACCCGGTACTGTAGCATGACGTCATCAATGTTGACCTGAGTGTTGACCTGGCGCGTGGGGCGCGTGAAGGGTATTTTGGGGAAACTTCCAACATGACTTTTAATCTATTCGATGTAACGGACATTTTGGGATTGGTTTCGTGTCGATCGGACACTGTCTCGATAGTGTTCGGGATGTCCGAAGGTTTTAAATTAAGTTTAAAAATAAGTAAAAATTCGGGAAAATTACGGGACTTTGATAGGATGTTAATAATGAGGTTAGTGACCCTCTAATGTGATTTGGACAGGATTGGGAGTCCCGGTGATAGTGGTGTGGCCCGGGAGGGCCGGTGGCACGCGTATCGAGGCACACGGTTAAAACGGTCTGTGAGTGGACTTTGGTTTTATAAATTCTATGCATGCTTAAATGTTTTATATGGATTATGGTTGTGATTGTGTGATGTTGATTTGGTTGTTGGTAAATTGTACGGTTTCACGTATTTCGAGGCGATTTACGTGCTTGCACGTAAATCGAGATTTTCCGGTTTTACATGGATTTTCCATATTTATGACTTGAATATAATGTGATGAAATGGTTTTGAAATTGGAAATATGAACTCGGGCTTGAGGCCCAATTATGTTGGAAATTTCGGACTTGGAGTCCATTTGAGAATCGGGCCGGGGGCCCAGTTGGTTAATGAAATCGGGCCAGGGGCCCAGTTGGTATGAAATCGGGCTGAGACCCATTTGAGTTATGTTATCGGGCCAGGGGCCCAGTTGATTTACGAATTCGGGCTGTGGGCCCAGTTGGTTTATAAGTCGGGCTGCGGGCCCAGTGGGTTTATAAGTCGGGCTGCGGGCCCAGTTGGTTACAAATCGGGCCGTGGGCCTAGTGGTTTATAAAATCGGGCATGAGGCCCAGTTGGATAATAAATGTGATTTCGGGTCAGGGACCCTATATTTTATAATGGTGATTTTGGGTCAAGGACCCTAAATGGAATTACATGGTTTTATGGAAATTTCGGGCAGGGCCCAATTGTAATGATGTGATAAAGGATTTAATAAAACTGTTTTCCATATACCATCTGGATACAAGGATATATGATGGTCTCCTCCAGATGTCTGGGACACTGGGGAAGTCACGGTGCATTGCCTGCGAGGGGTCATTATACGGAGCAGCCGGACCGTATGATGACTCAGGAGCAGGATTGCTATGATTGACGTCAGGGACGTCAGACATCAGGAATGTCAGATATATGGACCCGGAGAGACCCCGGGCAGCACGCGTAGCTTATGAAACCGTGAGATATGACGTCAGGGACGTCTAGCGTCTGGGACGCTAAGCATCTGGGATGCTGGTGATGGTAATGGTAAAATATGGATTAATGAATAAAATGGCTTATTGGTTGGATACGTGTTATGTGGTAAAAACGGATTATTGGTTATGAAATGGTATGTCGGGTCAGGGACCCTAAATGGTTTTGGATTTATGGATTGATGTTCATTTATGGTCGTGGGTGGTGACCCACATGGTTTTAATATGTATGGTGGTGGTATTCCACGGTTTTGGGCTGAGTTCCCACACTTGGTTTTTGGTTAACGGTTTTTGGGCTAAGGCCCTAAGGGCTCGGTTGAGCAAACGTTTTGGTTACTGGTTTTGGTGGCATGCATACGTTTTTATTGGAGGGCATAAATGTCTTATAAATGTATTTGGTAAACTTATTGGTTTTTGTCCACTCACAGCTTTTGGTTTTAATGCCCTTCAGGTTGATTACGGATGCGATTGCAGCAGAGACTGGGACATTGCACACCTCCTCCATCGATCCTTGCGCACTCTGGATGCCCTGTTTGGGCAGTGGCTCTTGGTCATCCTTTGTCTGACACCCCTTGTTGGACGGGAGCAGGGCACATTCCATGGTAATCCCGGGGGGATTGGGATGGGTCCTGTCATTTCGTACGTTCGGGTTTTGACACATAGGCCGAGGACCGTTAGGTAGATCTCGTCGTCCTGAATCCAACGACAGGCAGCATGTCTTCATCGGACGTCGGACGAGCGATATACGGGTCTAGAACGGTTAAGGGCAAAAAGGTAATTTTAACTCATAGGGGCATTTTGGTCTTTTTGGGTGCATTGGGATTTTGCAAGCTGATGAGGACAAGTGTACAGTGGAGATTGGATATTTTGAGATGGGCCCTTGGGATGGTGACACGTGCAATGTGTGTAGTGGTTTCTACACAAGTGTGTACTGTATGTGTGTGTTCAAATTGTGCAGGTGTGTTTGTGGTCGTGTTCGAAGAAAAGAGAAACAGAGGGTGAGATTGAGAGAAATTGAGAGTTGGCCGTGTGTGTTGGTGTGTTCTGGTGACTGAGTGAGTGAGTAGAGATCGAGAGGGAGGTAGTGAGTGAGTTGTGAGGGCAGCTCGTGTGAGTTTGAGTGTGTGAGGAGTGTTTGAGTTCACGGGAAAACCAGGAAACAGAGGGGGTGTTGGGTGGTGGTGCTGCCGTGTTTGATCAATCGAGGCTGGTGGTGGTGTCCAGAGGACGGAGGAGGACGAGATGAGTCACATATTCACGGTTGAGCTCACGGCGGCGATCGACAGGCAGGTAATTTCTTCCCCCCGTATAATTGCTCTGTTTTGCCGTGGAAGTTCAAATCGATAGTCGTGACGGTAGGGGCTGAGTCGAGGTGTTTGGTGAGGTCTGGTGAGTTCAGTAGGGTCCTAGGTAGCTGCTGGTTGTGCAGCCGTGACGGGGGATTATACGGCGGAGGCCAGAACGACAGTGAGTTACTGTGTTCTCTGTTTTTCAGTTTGGGTTCAAACTTAAAGTCGTGGGTTTTGAGGTTGAGTCGAACTGTTTTGAGAGTTTTAAGGAGCCCAGTGAGTTGTGTTTGAGTTTAGGGAAACACTTTGAGGTTGGGGAATTGCCTGGTTGGCCGGGAGTGCAAACAGGGGATTGAACGGGTTTTGTTTCGAGCTAGGGACTACGGCGTAGAGGCTGTGTTGGAGTGTTGGAGTGTTTGGAGTAGGGGAATCGATTACTGGGAAGAGGACGAAGAGATTGGTGAAAAGAGGAGCAGAAATGGTGGGCGGACGGCAGAGAACCGCCCTCGCTGGTTCAGACCGGTCAACTAGCTGAGGAAGACGATGAACAGTGTTTCTGTTCAGTCGCGTGAGGCCCACGCGCAGCCACTTTGGGCGGCACGTGGGGTGGTTTCTGGGGAAACGTTCAACTAGGTTTTTGGTCTAGAAGTTGTAACGGATCTTTTGGGATAGGTTTCGGGTTAATCGGACGTCGTTTGAGGTTAGTTCGACAAGGTTGAAGGTTTAGGATCTCGGTTTGTTATGTTTAGAAGTTCGGGAAATTTGGGGAAAATTAGAAGGATCGTAGTGGATGTGTTAGTAACGTATTTTAGTGACTGTTGACAGGATCAGGAATCCCCGAGGAGGTCGAGGAACGTGCAGAACGTACGGGACGCGAGTGACGTGCCCGGTATCTGTGAGTGGACCCCTTCCTTATACTTAAGCATGCATAACTGCTTTTCTATAATTGTTCTATGATTTTACATGTGATTTTATGATTATTGAATCTGCCATGTTGGTTTTACATATTTGCACGTTTTTCTAGAAAGTACGGTTTTCAGCATGTTTTACGAGAAAAGTTTGAATTCTGATTTCGAAGCTATGATTTTGGGATTCCAAACTATAATTAGTTTTAATGGTTATCAATGGATTTAAGACATGATTTGATGATCGAGGTTTTCGGTTTTAGAATCGGATTTCGGAAAACGAGATTTTGATTTTAAAAGTTGAAACGTGGGATTCCGAATTTGGGTTCGGAATGACGGTTCTAGATGCCGGAATGGCGTCAGACCAGTGGTTTCGGATTCGGGTTTGGATACGGATTTAGAAATGGTTTTCAAATGGTTTTGATTGGATTGAGTTTAAAGACTCGGATATATTGATATTTCCCTCGTAGGCCTGTTGAGTTTAAAGACTTGGAGTTTAAAGACTCGGATATTATGAGGCATGGATTGAGTTTAAAGACTCGGGAGTTTAAAGACTCAGATAGGTCCAGTAGGTTTGATCGGATAATGATTGTGACAGGACCCATCCCAATCCCCCCGGGATTAGTGCGGGATGACCTTGCTCCTGTCTGACACGAAGTGTCAGACAAGGGATATTTCCAACCTTTGCCCTCCCGGGCTATCAGAGTATGCCAGGATCCGGAGGAGGTATGTGATATCTCGGTCTCTGCTACAGTCCACATCCGATGTCAACCTGAAGGGCAGTCAAAACATTAAAAGCTGTGAGTGGACAAAACAAGAGTTTATAAAAACATTTTAACGAGAAGACATTTGTACCCTTCACTAAAAAGCATGCATGCATTCGAAAACCATTTATCCGAAAGAAACCATATGTGGGAACTAAGCCCAAAACCAAGATTGAAAGAACCATAATGAAATGACTATACAGGTGACTAAGCCCAAACTACGCATTAAATTAAACACGTAATTTGAGTATTGTGCAATTTAAACCCTTTTTGTGTAGATGTAGTATTGGTAAATAGGGATCGTTCTTAACCGGGGAAATTAGGGAACATTAATAATGTGTTAGTGGGAAAGAGTAATGAATAAATGAATAATGAATACATTAATGAATTAAATAATTAAATAATTAACAAATTAAAGAATTAAAGAATTAAAGAATTAAAGAATTAAAGAATTAATTAATCAAAGAATAATAAACTAAAAGTGTTAAAGAATAAAAGAATAAAGAGATGAAAGAATCAAAGAATAATAAACTAAAAATATAAAAGAAGAATAAAATAATAAAGAATAAAAAGGATAGAAGAATAAAACAATAAAAGAATAAAGAATAAAAAAGAATAAAAGAATAAAAGAATAAAAGAATAAAAGAATAAAGAATAAAGAATTGAAAAGGGGGTTTTTGAAAAGAGTTGTAAATATAAAATAAAGAAAACAAGTAAAAATAATTAAATACTTAATTTTACTTCTACTTTAACTTTTGTACTAGTGAACTTTCTTCAAACACATATTTTTACCAACACTCTAACATCATGCTCATATTGAACCAATCACGAAATCATACCTTAATTATCTCAAATACATGCATACATTTTTCATATTATAAATGCACCGAACAGCGGATTATTACTTACAATATGATCCACCTTAAGTAAGTGATTTAATGCGCCGAACAGCGATCAAACATTAAATCTCTTCAACTCTATTCTAAATGCCCCGAACAGCGGATCAACATTTAGTTTCGAATTGAAGTTTAAGTACTAAAACATATGAAGTAAAAGAAACTCAAAAAGTAAAACACATGGAGATTGCATTCTTACTTACAAATGTTAGAAAGAAAATACCAACACATATATTGAATTATAAGTAAAACCAATAACAATAACAAGAATTTAAGTAGAGAAGTATGGATTTTCACAAGAATCACCGAACAGCGGCAGGAAACTTGTGAAGATGGAAGAAGAAATACGAGGAATTCGGTCTTAAAACTCTTGAATTGCCTTAGAATTGCTTGGCCTAGGTATTTCTTAAGGAAAGTATAAAAATGTATTTAAGAGATCTCAAAGAAATATCACAAGAACAAAGTAAAGAAGAAATGAAATTAAGAAAAATAAAAATAACATAAATTAAGAATAAGAATTAAAAAGAAACTAATTAATAAGAAAATCTACAAGAAGTTAAAATGGTCCCCAAAAATGTCTCTCAAAAGAGAGAAACAAAAGAACTAACTAAGAACTAGAACTAAGAAAAATGAAAGAAATGGAAGAATGAAACTAATTGGGGACTCCCCAAATACAAGAATTGAACCCCTATTTATAGGGGGGGAAAAGCTAATTACACTCTAAAAAATAAATAAAAACAAATAAAAGTTACAATAAAAAAATGAAAAGTGAAATGATGAGATTGGGTGGTGTTTGTGGGGAAAAAATGTAGAAAAAAAACAAGGGAAAAGCTTAAAAAAACAGCAAAGAAAGCATATTAAATAGTGCTGTTTGGTGGATGGCAGAAATCAGCTGGAAAAAGGATGGAGATTCGGTCACAGGGAGCTGGAAAGTGGGCTGGAGATCGGCTGGTATGCGCTGGAAAGGGAGGCAGTGGCCGGCAGCTATGCGCTGGACTGCAGAGCGTGTCTTCGGTAGGCGCGCGCCGAAGTGGAGGAGTGCCGCTCGGTGGGGGGCCGCTGAAGCGCCAAGGGCTGGGAGCTTGGGCCTGATGCGTACTGGGCTCGCCTGGGCTGTGCATGTAGGGCTGCATGGATTGGGCTGGATCACAGCCGTGCGGGCCGGGTTTTATTTCTTTTCCTTTTTTTTTTCTTTTTTTCTGTTGGGCTGGGCTGCAAAATAAAAATTAATTAATTTATTTAGTTAATTTAGTAATATTTCACCGAAATTCGTCCATAATTTCTTCGTTATAATTCCGATCGGGAAGATTCTTTCGCCAAAATACTCCAAATTACAAATTTTATTTATTTAAACAAAAATAACACAAAATAAATTATTTTATCTATTTATTTAATATTTTAATATTAAAAGCTAAGTATAAAGGGTATAAAATAATATAAAATAATGCTTATTTGATGACCTATCAAATACCCCCACACTTAAACTTTGCTAGTCCCTAGCAAATACTAAAATTAAACTACGAATTCAAAATAAGTAAACCATTAACCATTTGTCTCAATATTTCATTATTACAATCATGGCATAAAAGATTTTCACTTAAAACGTTTAAGCATATGGAATTCAAAAGTTAATATATGGTAACAAAATGCTTCAACAAGTAAGATAATGAGTAAATATGGTGAATTGGATCTCAACATGAACAAAATAAGTATGAATCAACTCACAAGGATATGCACTCATAAATTCACTCAATTTGTGAGGGTTTGTGTTTGCACTCAAAATATGTGAGAAAAATGCTCACATAATCGAAATGAAGTACTTTTGCAAAATTTCAAACAAACACCTCAAGATAAAAACAAAACATACTTGCGCAAATGAACCAAAACCATAAGCTTACTCAAGTGATTAACTCAACTAATCAAAATTTACCATCTTAAGGATCATAAGGTCTTTATGAAGGTTGTAATGGGGCTAAGTTTCGAGGCAAGGAAAATATAGGACAAGTGGTGCTCAATTCGTTCCAAGACTCAATAGACTCCCAAAACGTATCATAGCTTCCCAACCTTAGTGCAATGATGTTGGTAATCCATCCCTTCGAACATAGGCCTAATTCCATCATGTTGGGCCTCACAATCATTCTTCGTGTCGGATTTACAAATGTAAGGGACTTAACTCAAACATTACATAACCAAACCTTATTACCTTGATCGAGACTCAACTTTTTTTTTTCTTTTTTTTTTCTTTTTTTTTTTGATTTTTTTGATTTTTTTTTTTGAATATTTTTTTTTATATCAAGGTAATAACATGTGTCAACGATACAACAAAGCATGAGTCGGTAAATCCAAATAATTCACATAAAAGTCTTTCCAACATCATTATTTTCTCTTTACACAATCATTATGTCTTTAACCGAGTTCTTGGAACAAGGGTAAAGGATGTCTATATTAAGCTCAAGTGTTTAGATAATCATGGTGATGAAAGAAAAGCTTAATGTGGGCTCAAAAGAGGTTAAAACTAAGGGGGTCGCAACTTGTGCGCACACAATAGGGAACATGGATGTTTGAATTTGTGGTGTTAACCCTAATGCCTTAATCATATCCAAAATCAGAGAGTTTATTGACTTAAAAGCTTTGAAAATCACATAGAATAAGTTCTAGTACTCTATAGTTCATTAAAAGCTATGGCAAGCAGTTATGAGGCATATGTATATCAATTTAAACAAAGAACTTATGAATCACTCATCAAAGATGTATATAAAGGTCTAAAGCTCACATAAGGTTCATATGATTCATACTTATCTTATCATGCTCGTTTATGTGCCAATTTACATGCATTATCTTCAAGTTATAACACTTAATCACAAAATATTAACAAACAAATTCAAGTTGTAGTGATTATCTTTATGGCCATAACATATTCCTTTCTGTTCATTTATGTCATTGACAAGTTAAATGGCAACTTAAGACTCATAAAAACACTAAGTTAAAACAAAAAGATTCAAAAAAACAATAATATTTTTTTTTCACCCTTTTTTTTATAATTTTTTTCAATTTTTTTTGTTTTTTTTTTGAACAATTAAAATTGTAAACCATTCCCCCATACTTAAATTCTACATTGTCCTCAATGTAGGAAAATACGAAGTAATTAAACATAGAATCAAAGTAAGGAAGATGATTTACGAAAATAATAGGAAAACATTAAATAAACAAAATAAAAGAGAGTGAAGGGTAGAGGATAGCAAATCTGTATTGATGACTCCTTCACATCCCGGGAACACATTGGGTTGCCTCCCAACAAGCGCTTGAAGTTTAACGTCCATCCAGCCTAGACAGAGATGCAAGTTAGTTAGTCAGAGATGTACGTTAATTAAGAATGCAAGTTAGATATGCAAATTAAAGTTAATGATGCAATGTGAGTTAAAGATGTAAGTTAGAGGAAGAGTGCAATGCAAGTTAAACTAAATATGCAAGTGAAGTTAAAAATGCAAGTTAAATGAAAGATGAAATGCAAGTTAGAATGAAAGATGCAAGTTAGTTAAACGAAAGATGCAAGTTAACTTTGTCATGACAAATAATGTAAATTAAGATATAAACAATATTTACATGTCGGGGAAAGTCAAAGATATATATGGTTCACATAGCCTCAAAGTTTAAATGGAGACTTATACGTCCGTGCGGCCCAAGTAAATATCTTGGATTAATTCAACTGTTTGGGCAACTTCAAAAGTGACCAGGTTAGAAAGAATACACATAAGAGGCAGGGCTATTTTCTTAGACCCAAAACCCGTTATGAGTACCGTCTCTTGTCCTAGACATCACCCTCGAAAATTTCTTACTCCAGAGGAATTAAGATGACTCAAGTGTTAACAATTACCGTGGGTGAGAGTTAACAAAAGAGTCATCGCCGATAAAGATCAAAATCTAAACTTCGAAGCACAAGTGATCTACATATAGCTGAGACTAATGCATGAATGCAATAACTATTTACAAGTATGTTTTTTATGCACAATTTACAAATATAACATGACAATTTACGTATGAACAATTTATACAAGTATGAACAATTTATTTACAAGTATGGTTTTATTCACAAGTAATGATATTTACAAAACAATTTCTCATTAACAAACTAACATAAGTATAAGATTTATTTAACAATTTAGATTTATACTAACACAAAGTGAAGATAAATGAATATTTTTACGAATAAATGAAGAAAAAGAAATTTTTTATTTTTTATTAATTAATTTTTTTTCTGAATTTAAAAATTAAATAAATGAAGAAAAAGAAATTTTTTTAATTTTTAATTTTTTTTTACGAATTTTATGTTTTTTTTAATTACAAATAAAAATAAAAATAAGGAAAAGTGAATATTTACCATAAGCATTTATGAACAATTAAAAAGAATGAACATTATGTACAAGTATGAACAAGAATAATATAACAAGTAAGAAAATTATAAACAAATATAAATGAAAATCTATTATGAACAAGTATGCATGTATACTATGAAATATAAAAGTTATGAACAAGTATAAAAGGTAACAAGTAACATATATACAACATTTATTTACAAGTATGAATTAACACTAACATAAAGCTAAGATAAGATTTTTTTTTTTTTAATTTTCAAATTTTTTTATTTATTTCGATTTTTTTTTTAAATTTAAATTTAAATTTTATCAAGACATAACCAAATAAATAATTACATAAGAATAAAATAAGTGTAATCAAAAAGTTAATGGAATAAAAAGTTAGTGGAATAAAAAGTTAATGGAATAAAATTAATGGAATAAAAGTTAATGGAATAAAAAGTTAGTGGAATAAAAAGTTAGTGGAATAAAAAGTTAATGAAATAAATTAATGGAATAAAAGTTAATGGAATAAAAAGTTAGTGGAATAAAAAGTTAATGAATAAAATTAATGGAATAAAAGTTAATGGAATAAAAAGTTAGTGGAATAAAAAGTTAGTGGAATAAAAAGTTAATGAATAAAATTAATGGAATAAAAGTTAATGGAATAAAAAGTTAGTGGAATAAAAAGTTAATGAATAAAATTAATGGAATAAAAGTTAATGGAATAAAAAGTTAGTGGAATAAAAAGTTAGTGGAATAAAAAGTTAATGAAATAAATTTAAAGTTAAAGGAATAAAGAAAAAGTTTATGGAATAAAATTAAAGTTAATGGATTAAAGAAAAAGTTAGAAAGTGTAAAGAAAAATAAAATAAATTAAAAGTAAGGAAAAATGAATATGTACAATATGCATTTATAACAAGTACAAATTAAATTAAATTATGAACAAGTATGATAGAATTTTAAATTTACATAAACAATTTGAATATGAACAAATATATAAAAAAAAAAATTATGAACATTTATGAACAAGTATAAATTAGAAACTATGAATAAGTAAAGTATGAACATTATAAACAAAAATAAGATGGATAAATAAAATATAAACAAGTAAGTAAATGTTATAAACAAATATAATATTAACAAAAGTAAAATTTATAAACAAGTATAATATGCACAATTTATATACATACACTAACAAATTAAAAATGATTTTCAATTTCCCCGGCAACGGCGCCAAAAATTGACTAAGCCCAAACTACGCATTAAATTAAACACGTAATTTGAGTATTGTGCAATTTAAACCCTTTTTGTGTAGATGTAGTATTGGTAAATAGGGATCGTTCTTAACCGGGGAAATTAGGGAACATTAATAATGTGTTAGTGGGAAAGAGTAATGAATAAATGAATAATGAATACATTAATGAATTAAATAATTAAATAATTAACAAATTAAAGAATTAAAGAATTAAAGAATTAAAGAATTAAAGAATTAATTAATCAAAGAATAATAAACTAAAAGTGTTAAAGAATAAAAGAATAAAGAGATGAAAGAATCAAAGAATAATAAACTAAAAATATAAAAGAAGAATAAAATAATAAAGAATAAAAAGGATAGAAGAATAAAACAATAAAAGAATAAAGAATAAAAAAGAATAAAAGAATAAAAGAATAAAAGAATAAAAGAATAAAGAATAAAGAATTGAAAAGGGGGTTTTTGAAAAGAGTTGTAAATATAAAATAAAGAAAACAAGTAAAAATAATTAAATACTTAATTTTACTTCTACTTTAACTTTTGTACTAGTGAACTTTCTTCAAACACATATTTTTACCAACACTCTAACATCATGCTCATATTGAACCAATCACGAAATCATACCTTAATTATCTCAAATACATGCATACATTTTTCATATTATAAATGCACCGAACAGCGGATTATTACTTACAATATGATCCACCTTAAGTAAGTGATTTAATGCGCCGAACAGCGATCAAACATTAAATCTCTTCAACTCTATTCTAAATGCCCCGAACAGCGGATCAACATTTAGTTTCGAATTGAAGTTTAAGTACTAAAACATATGAAGTAAAAGAAACTCAAAAAGTAAAACACATGGAGATTGCATTCTTACTTACAAATGTTAGAAAGAAAATACCAACACATATATTGAATTATAAGTAAAACCAATAACAATAACAAGAATTTAAGTAGAGAAGTATGGATTTTCACAAGAATCACCGAACAGCGGCAGGAAACTTGTGAAGATGGAAGAAGAAATACGAGGAATTCGGTCTTAAAACTCTTGAATTGCCTTAGAATTGCTTGGCCTAGGTATTTCTTAAGGAAAGTATAAAAATGTATTTAAGAGATCTCAAAGAAATATCACAAGAACAAAGTAAAGAAGAAATGAAATTAAGAAAAATAAAAATAACATAAATTAAGAATAAGAATTAAAAAGAAACTAATTAATAAGAAAATCTACAAGAAGTTAAAATGGTCCCCAAAAATGTCTCTCAAAAGAGAGAAACAAAAGAACTAACTAAGAACTAGAACTAAGAAAAATGAAAGAAATGGAAGAATGAAACTAATTGGGGACTCCCCAAATACAAGAATTGAATCCCTATTTATAGGGGGGGAAAAGCTAATTACACTCTAAAAAATAAATAAAAACAAATAAAAGTTACAATAAAAAAATGAAAAGTGAAATGATGAGATTGGGTGGTGTTTGTGGGGAAAAAATGTAGAAAAAAAACAAGGGAAAAGCTTAAAAAAACAGCAAAGAAAGCATATTAAATAGTGCTGTTTGGTGGATGGCAGAAATCAGCTGGAAAAAGGATGGAGATTCGGTCACAGGGAGCTGGAAAGTGGGCTGGAGATCGGCTGGTATGCGCTGGAAAGGGAGGCAGTGGCCGGCAGCTATGCGCTGGACTGCAGAGCGTGTCTTCGGTAGGCGCGCGCCGAAGTGGAGGAGTGCCGCTCGGTGGGGGGCCGCTGAAGCGCCAAGGGCTGGGAGCTTGGGCCTGATGCGTACTGGGCTCGCCTGGGCTGTGCATGTAGGGCTGCATGGATTGGGCTGGATCACAGCCGTGCGGGCCGGGTTTTATTTCTTTTCCTTTTTTTTTTCTTTTTTTCTGTTGGGCTGGGCTGCAAAATAAAAATTAATTAATTTATTTAGTTAATTTAGTAATATTTCACCGAAATTCGTCCATAATTTCTTCGTTATAATTCCGATCGGGAAGATTCTTTCGCCAAAATACTCCAAATTACAAATTTTATTTATTTAAACAAAAATAACACAAAATAAATTATTTTATCTATTTATTTAATATTTTAATATTAAAAGCTAAGTATAAAGGGTATAAAATAATATAAAATAATGCTTATTTGATGACCTATCAACAGGCCACTGCCCAAATCCATAAGGGACTCGGCCCAAATCATAAGAAACCAACCATACGGGCTACTGCCCAAAACCTGTGTAAACACACATCATATATACATATAATTCACACAACCAATCTTGTCACGGTTTCCAAAGCTACGCGCGTGCTACCCAGGTCTCAATCCGAGTCTTCTCAAAGTCAAGATCAATGTCCGCAGACCACTGACCCTACCCGAGGTAATAGTAATCATAGCCTTCCTGAGAGTAAGGAACCCAACTAGGGGGTGACTCCACTCAGTCGGTTCTCCGTGACTACTCCGGGGTCCACCCAGGCCAACGACCCTCCCCGGAGGAGATAATAGAAGTAAAGGAAGGTATATGAATACATATATATACATAACATAAACGTTCATGCCCGGTTCCCTTGAACCGTCATGATCCATAACATCCATTAACCAAGGTTCATGCCGGTTCCCATAAGCCGTCATGTACCATAATGACCTGACAAAGGTTCATGCCGGTTCCCATAAACCGTCATGAACCACAATGACCTTTCCAGAGTTCATGCCGGTTCCCATAAACCGTCATGAACTTGGAAACCCACGTAGGGTCCCTGACCCGAAATCATAAACCGTAAAGTAATTGGGTCTCGTGCCCGAACATATGACTCAACTGGGCACCGTGCCCGATTTCTAAGGGTCAGTCACGACTCCGATCATAGTGATGCGTGTAACCATCCATCCAGGATCGCCCTCAATCCTGGTATGTCGCCGTGAACGAATCAACCGACGCGACCATCACAAGATCATGGTGCACTCATCACCGATCGATATCCTGAACCGTCAGCACTCCGAAGTCGAGCCTCCCTAGGCTGCCCGACCACGAATCGTGCATCGTGACCTCTCCGGAAGAAACACATCCCAATCCGGAGGCGAGCGTCGTATCGTCGATCGTCGTGCACGTAGCACCCGTCGCGACCACGATTTAGACCCGAAGGTCGTAAATAGTGTCATATGCCCGAGACCAAACCAAATGGGTCTTATACCCGAGTTTATTCTTTTAGAAATCCAAAACCTTTTCATTTAGACCAATACAGAAATGCAGACCCGTATAAGCATCGTATAAGACCGAAACCTCGAAATACGTGCTTATACGTAACCACATACAAATGCACCCATGGCATCATCAAACATGTAATAAAACATATAATAAACATTTATGCATGCACCAATTTAGAAAACAAGGTCCACTCACAGACTGTCCGAGTTGCCGCCTCGATTTGCGTGCTATACGGCTCCCCGAGTAGATCACCATTACCGGGACTCCCAAACCTGTCCAAATTTTAATAGAAGGTTAATAACTACTTAATTAACCTCCCATCAAATCCCCGTAATTTTCCCGAACTTTTAACTATTTTTAAGTCGACCCTAAACCTTCTGATGCCCTGAAACATATTGAGACGGTGTCCGATCGACACGAAACTAGTTCCAAAATTTTCGTTACATCGAATAGAAGATTTCCCGTGTTGAACACTTCCCAAAATTATGGACCACGCGCCCTCACGCGCTCCAAGAAGGCCGAAAACACTGTTCATCACCATCAACCTCAGGAAAACCGGTTTGAACCGGTCCGGGTACTGTGCTGAACCGGCGGAGCCGGTTCAGTGCTCCTCCTCCCTCATTTTCGGTCCGTTTGCTCCCATTTCGATTCCTAAATTCCTATTTTCTCCTTTCCAATCTATTCCAATCAACCAAACTAATCAAAACCTCCTAAAACCTCACCATGTACAAAGAGGCTCACGGCCTCTGTTTTCCCGGCCACCCTCCAGCCTTCCTCCGTCGTGAACCACCCTCCAAAATCATCTCTATACTCCCTAAACAACCTATTTAAGCCAACCAAATCATCCAAAACAACCCAAAAAGCAAGAATAAAAAATAAGAGGAAAAATGGGTTTATCGGCTTACTGTGCATTCCTCCCCCGCCGTCCACGGCGGCGCCGTTCCTGGCCAGCCACCAGCGTCCACCGGTCCATCCTCACTCTCTGGTCTCTCTTATATGATCATTGGAAAGGGTTGAATGGGTTTGGGTGAGAAATGGGATCGGGTTTGGTTGGAGGAAAAATGGAAAATGGATGCACGGGTGAATGGTTTGGTGCATGAATGAAATATGGTGTCCATTGGATGGGTGACACTTGTCACTCATCCATTGGGCCTCCATTAAATATCTGGGCCCACTAGAGACAAACTGCACTTTTCGTCTCGTAAAACGTGTCGCCGGGAATAGTATCCCGAAACTTTCGTGAACCGTAACTTCGCCTTCCAAATTCGACGTGCCGCCTGTCTACAGATTCCTATCGTCCTTATCTACGTAACGGTCTTCGTCCCTCGGCCATCGGACCTCTTGGTCAAAAAGTCAACATTTGACCCCATTTAACCAAAATTACTAAAATGCCCCTAAACTTCCGAATGTCATAACTTCCTCCTCGAACGTCGGAATTGAACGTGCCACCTGTCTATGAACTCGTGACGTCGCGAATTACGTCACGATCATCGGTCAAAGTCCATTTGACCGCCCGATTGAAAAGTCAATGTTTTGCCACCACTAGGGGCAAAACGGTCATTTTGCATCGTTCGTCCGATTTCGCTCAACTAATCACGGATTAGCCTCACTAATCGTGATTAGTCACTAATCTAATCTAGGAATTTGGGACGGGTCGTTACAGATTGCTTGGTATTTATGCTTTATGATACGGTTTTTTGATGCTTATGACGTGATTTCTATAACTGTTTTTATGCTGATTCTGCAATTGGTCTTATGACGATCCTTATGTGATTTATAATTGTTTTCAGCTAATGGGTTATGCATGTATGTTTTCAAAACGGAGGGCTAAAACCCTGATTTGCTTATGAAATGGTTTTCGAAACTTTTATTCTTTTCGGTCCACTCACACTTTCTTGTTTTTAATTGCCCTCTAGGTCGTGGAGCTAGCGTGGGGTCGACGTCAAGGCAGCGTCAGAGGCATAGAGTACTCGAGAGTTTTCCCGGAGTGTTTAAGTTTTCCGTTGTGCGTATCTTCTGTATATCTGCTTGTTTTCCTTAGTTGGTACTATGCTCTGTATAACGGTTGACTTGTGGTGTTTAAAGACTCGGATTGAGTTTAAAGACTCGGATATATTGATATTTCCCCCGTAGGCCTGTTGAGTTTAAAGACTCGGATTATTGAGGCTTGGATTGAGTTTAAAGACGCGGGAGTTTAAAGACTCGGATAGATCCAGTAGGTTTGATCGGATGATTATATTGGTATCTTATGTTTTACTGTTACTGTTTTATAATGTTTCTCCTACTATGTTTATGTTACTGTGGTTTCCATGATGAACTTAATGTGATTTATAAATGTTTTCAGAAATTGGGTTATGCATGCATGTTTTCAAAACGGAGGGCCAAACCCTGTTTTGTTATGAAATGGTTTTTGAAAATTTTATTCTTTATGGTCCACTCACACTTTCTGGTTTTTAACTTCCCTCCAGGTCGTGGAGCTAGCGCGAGGGTTGACATTGAGGCAGCGTCGGAGGCATAGAGTACTGGAGAGTTTTCCTGGAGTGTTTCAAATTTCCCGTTGTGCGTGTACTCTGTGTATCAGTTTTTATTTTCTTTGTTTGGTACTATGCTCTGTGTAATTGCTGACTCTGGGATGTTTTAAATTCTCTTACGTCTGACAATGTCATTTGTGGTTTTCGTGAGGTTGTTTCGGTCTTCGTTTTGGGTTGTCAGACGGGAGCAGGGTTTAGTCCCTAATCCTGGGGGATTAGGGGTGGGCCCTGACACGAGGGGCCATCGGTACCGCAGGTCGGTCGGTGTGACCGTTAGTGGTCGTGACCGTTGGGTGCCAGCTAGGTGTGCATGGGCACGTGGGGTCTGTGGAAGACAGCTAGCAGGATAATAAATGTCACGCAAAACGAAGGGATGCTTCGGCTGCCAACTTGCGCCTATAAATAGTGGGTGAAAAAACATTTTAACCTTTCCACTTTCTCGCATTTCTGGTTTCTGAGATTTTTCGGTGTTGAGGTGATTTCCGACGAGCATTTCTGATAAATTTTACGGTGGTGCGATTTCCGGTAAGGACAAGCGTTGCTTAATCACAAGGTATGGTCTCCTTCCTTTGTTGTTTTTCGATTCAGTATGTTGTTTTGATTTTTTTTTTCTTTTGGTATGAACTGGGGGTTGGACGCTGGTTCGATCCTAGGAAAACAATGGTCGGTGACCAATAAGTGTTTTTTTGCTGTCTCTGTTTGCAGTGTTCCGATGTCTGATAGAGATAGCTAGTCGAATGAAGTATGGGACTACGACGGGACTAGCTCCTCATTGGACGCGGGCCCCTCGGTGGAGGACACACCGACGAGGCAAGCTGCTAAAAACCCACCCAGAGATCATCAGATAGGAGTGTCGGCTTCCGGTCGGTCCAGGGTGGAAAAGACGCAAACCAGTAGGAAAGGGTCTATCGGTGCGAGCACAGCGTAGACAGTTGAGGGTCCGACCGAGGCGTCTATCGACACGGTGTTGTGGTTGATAGACGCATATGAGAGCCGGGAGATAGAGGCGTCAGTAAAGAAATTCCAGTCGGCATGGTCGGTGCCCTCAGACGTAAAGCTGTGAGTGGTTGGTCCCACCGAGCTGCCAAGCGAGGCGCCCGAAAGTTGGGGCTTGTTCTATACCGAGCTGTGCAGTCACGGCGTCTGGCTGCCACTACACCCCTGGCTAAGGAGGATGATTTGAGGGTTGGACGTGGGCCTCGGTCAGCTGAACCCGAATATCTGGGTCATTCAGGTCAGCTTGTACGCCGTATTCGTTAGAACGGGAGAAAAACCACCGACTTACGCCCAAGTCGTCTACCTCTACAAATTCGCATAACAGTAGCAGAGCACCAGCTAGGTGCATGCTCGGTGCAAGGATAAGATGACTCAGGGGGAGTTCATCTATGGTCTGTCGTC
The DNA here is from genome assembly GCA_032719365.1 of Prinsepia uniflora. NCBI lineage: Eukaryota > Viridiplantae > Streptophyta > Magnoliopsida > Rosales > Rosaceae > Prinsepia > Prinsepia uniflora. Next base: position 71,091,848 of record CM064873.1, read on the forward strand.
CTCCCAGAAAACGTACAAGACCAAGTTTATCTACGTCGGAGGGAACTGGGGGGACGAGGCATCTCGTCGTCATTCTAGGATTTGGGCGCCGAGGGTCGGTCTCTGACCTGTTTAATTATATTGTTTGTGGGTCGGTATGAAAGTGACTGACCGAGGTGTTTTGTGTGCATGGACCCTTCCCGAGGCAATCCCAACTGACGAGGAATGAAGGGCCTGTGAGCGGGTCAGGAAAGTCTGCACTCCCCAATGGCGTCACCGAGACATGTTACGGGTACCCCAACTGCTGCACGAGGTCGGTCTGATCCCCAATCTTGGTAAGTAATTCTGCCGTTGTTTCCCATTTTGTGTTGTGTTTTGTTTCACCCGTGTGCTGACACTTGGTGTACGGTGCAAGTTGTCCCCAAAGACGTCAAGAAACGGATTGATCGAGCGGCTGAGGAGGTAAGGGCAAAGCAAAATATGGTGGGGTCGGATGAGCAAAGGAAGATGTCGGGGTCAGTCAGCTCCACCCAGAAGAGGAAACAGGCCTTGGATGTTGGCTCAGGAGCTCAGAGATCGCCCAACTTCGATCCGCGAACTTCCGAGAGGCTGGGTGGACTGGTTGGGATAGACCAACAGAGGAAGAAAAAAGGGAAGAGCATTGAGGTCTCGAAGGACGTGTCAGTTGCGGTTCCTACTCCTCTGACTGCCCTCACCTCGCCTGCCGAGCTGTCTGTGGCTTCTCATGTAACGACCCGGACGTTCAAGAAAGGGAAATTTGGAAAATTTGAAGAAAATGACGATTTTGCCCCTTAGTAATGGGCGAACGATTGAATTTTTGCTCGGGCGATCAAACGGACTTTGACCAAAAACTGTGACGTAGTTCGGGACGTCACGAGTTCATAGACAGGTGACACGCCCGATTCCGACATTCGAGGAGAAAGTTATGACGTTTTGAAGTTCAAGGACATTTTCGTAATAGGACGAAAGGGGGAAAATGTTGACTTTTTGATTGACCACTAATTTTCACACAATTCGAGGATCATTAGGTAGGTCTTGATACCCTGAGTCCGTAGACAGGCGGCACGCTAGAAACGGACGTCGGACGGAGGAGTTACGGATCTAGAAAGAGGAAAGGGCATTTTGGTAATTTTGTGAAGGAGGGCAAAATGGTAAATTCCAATGGGACCACTGAGACAGCCGTGTGTGGGGGTTCTGAGAGAATTCTTCAGAAACAGATCACGGGTATGGATTGTTTATGTAGCAAATTGGTTGGGTGGTGGCCTTGAAATGGAAAATAGAGAACAGACCACTATTGCGCCTGATCGACCTCCACGGCAATCGTTGGAGAGAAGAGAACATTTCAGAAAGGGAAAAGGAAGGTTGTAGGGACTAAACTAGAGAGGAAAAACGAGGGACTGAGTGAAGAATATACACTGGAACCCGAAACTCGTTTTTGGACAAATTCGAATTCGAATTTGAATTGTAGACCACCCCAAGCCAAATTGAGGTTCCAATAAGTCTTCTGGAACCTTAATTAGTCGATCCAAATCAAGTATTGTAAGGTTCGAAGCCCGTTGAGCTAAGAACAGACTTGGTGAAGCTTGGAAATTCGAAGGATTGAGTCGCGTAATTGGAGGCGTTGTACGATGCAATTGAGCTTTAAAACAAGTTTATGATGTAACGACCCGTCCCGGGAAGTAGGGTTACGGAAGTGTTTAAGTTGGGATTAGTGAGCTTAATCGGGGGTTAGTTGGTGACGATAAGGTCGTTAGCCTAGAATGACGACTTTGCCCCTGGTTCAGGCAAAAGGTTGACTTTTAGTTCGGGTGGTCCAATAGACTTTGACTGATAACCAGGGCGTAGTTTAGGACATCACGAATCCGTAGACAGGTGGCACGCCTGATTCCGACATTCGAGGAGGAAGTTATGATGTTCGGAAGGTTGAGGGCATAACCGTAATTTGGCTAAACTAAGGGGAAAAGTTGACTTTTCGTACGATCGGATTTTAACTCGTTGACCTAGGACCGTTGAGTAGATCTCATCGCCCTGAGTTCAACGACAGGCGGCACGTAGTCATAGGAGTTAGGACGTGTGAGTTACGGGTCTAAAATGGTAAGGGTAAAATCGTAATTTTGGCTTAAAAGGAAGGGCATTTTGGTCTTTGTGCTCTGGGATTGGTGCAACAGAGAGGGACAAATGGAGGGCTGAGATTGAGACAGTTGTGAGAGAGAAGGGGAGGATTGTGACACGTGGCAAGGGCCTAGTGGCTTCTAGGCGTGTGCACGGTCCAAATAATTGGGGGTGCCCGTGTGTTCGTGTTTGTTCTTCGACCCAGAGAGAAAACAGAGATTGGGAATTTGGGGAGGAATCGATCAAGCTTGGTGAGGGTGTGAGTTATGAGTGTGTGAGGAGTGACCAGAGATCAAGAAGGAGACAGAGAGGAGGTATGGAGGTGCGGTGGCTGTGTGTGGGTGAGAGGTGAGCCACGGGAAACCCGGGGGAAAACAGAGAACAGAGAGGAGTTGTGAGTGGTGGTGCGGTCGTGTTCGATCAATCGAAGCTGGTGGAGGTGTCCAAAGGCTGGAGGTGGACTGGAGGAGTTGTGTTGCCATGGTGGAGCTCACGGTGGAGAGCAGGACGCATGTAATTTCTTGTTTCCTTTTCGATGCTCTGTTTTGCCGTCGATTTTCAAATTGAAAGACGTGAAGTCTGGGGTTGAGTCGACGGTTTTGGTGAGTTGGGTGAGACTCAGTGAGGTCCTAGGATTGGTTTAAGCTAGCTACCGTGATGGGGGAAGACCTGGGTGGCCGGGAAGGAAAACAGGGGCAGTGTTCGGGTTTCTGTTCGAGCTTGAGTCGACAGGTTTTAGGGTGAGTCGAGGTTTTTGAGTAAGGGGATTGGATTGCTAAGGATGGGACGATGAATATGGTGAAGAGAGGAGTAGTTTTGGTGCAACTACGGCGGTGAACCGCTCACGCCTGTTCGAGGTGCAGCGACTGTGTCGAACCGGGTCGACCAGAGGTTGCTGGTGACATTGTAGCTGGCGCATGAAGGCCACGCGCAACCACTTTGGGCGGCGCGTGGGGGCGCGTGCAGCGGCGGTTGGGGAAACGGTCAACATGGTTTTTGGTCTAGGTGTTGTGACAAGTCTAATGGAATTGGTTTCGGGTTGATCGGACGTCGTTTGAAGTTAGTTCCGCAAGGGTGAAGGTTTAGGGTTCAAGTTCGTTACGTTTAGGACCTGGGGATTTTTGGGGAAAATTAGGAGAGTCTTGGTAGACGTGTTAGTAACGCACTTTGGCGGTTGTTGACAGGATCGAGACTTCCCGAGGAAGCTGAGGAACGTACGAGACGTTCGGGACGCGATTGAGGGCTCGGTACTGTGAGTGGACCCCTTCTCTAAACTCGAGCATGCATAACTATTTTTCTATACTAGTTTTATGGTCTTAATCATGATTCCATGTTTATTGAATATGCTATGTTGGTTTTACATAATTGCATGGTTTTCGAGGAAGTACGGTATTTAGCACGTTTTACGAGAAATGTCGATTTCTGATTATAAGGCCATGGTTTTGGGATTTTCAAATGATAAATGGTTTTTCAATGATTATAAAGGGATTTTGGAACATGATCTCGATGATCAAGGGTTTTTGGTTTTAAAATCGGATTTCGAGAAGCGGAATTTGGTTTTAAAGTTGAAAAGTGGAATTCCAGATTTGGGTTCGGAATGACGGTTCTGGATGCCGGAAGGGCATCAGACCGGTGATTTCGGATTCGGGTTTGGATGTGGATTTAGAAATGGTTTTCAAATGGTTTTGGATTGGATTTGCTGGATCTGGATATTGGGTTTAAAGACCCAGATATTGATTGACGGGGGACAGACCCGGATTGGGTTTAAAGACCCGGATTGAGTTTAAATACTCGGGAGTTTAAAGACTTGGATATATTGATATTTCCCCCGTAGGCCTGTTGAGTTTAAAGACTCGGAAATTATTGAGGCCTGGATTGAGTTTAAAGACTCGGGAGTTTAAAGACTCGGATAGGTCCAGCAGGTTTGATCGGAGAATGATGACTCGGTATTTATGTTTTATGATACAGTTTTATGACGTTGATGATATGATTTTTACAACCTGTTTATAGTGTTTCTGTTTTTATGATGAGATTTACGTGATTTATAACTGTTTTGGTAACTGGGTTATGCATGTGATTTCAAAACGGAGGGCTAAACCCAGTTTTCTTATAAAATGGTTTTGGAAACTTTTCTGTTATTTATGGTCCACTCACACCTTCTGTTTTTAAATTGCCCTCCAGGTCGTGGAGCTAACGCGGGGTTTTGGCGTCGGAGCAGCGTCTGAGGCATAGAAGTTACGAGAGGGATCCCGGACTGTTTTAAGTTTTCCGTGTGCTTGTCTTTAGTTTAACGGTTTTCTTTCATATGTAGTAGTACTATGCTCTGTAAACTGTTGACTTCAGGATGTTTTATATAGTTTCTCCTGCGTCTGACTGTGTACTTTAGTAGTTTACGTGGGTGTTGTGTCAGGGAGTCAGACGTAGCCCTGTTAATTGGTTCGAAAAAACTGACCGAAAAACCGAACCGAACCGGAACCGAACCGAAGGAAAACCGAAACCGTTTGGAGAAAACCGAACAGAACCGAATCGAACTGGTTCGGTTTCGGTTTTTGGTATAATAACACCGAACCGAATGGACCAAAAACCCTAACCGAACCGAACCGACCCGAACCGAAATGCTTTAGGTTACTTTGTAATGAACATTGATTAGTTATAATGGATCTTGATTAGTTGTAATAAACATTAATTAGGTTGTAATGGTCATTAATTAGATAATAAATATTGATTAATGTATAAAAGTACAAAAAAAAATAGTTTTTAGAGAAAATTGAACCGATTCAACCGAACTGATTCACCATAATTTGAAGAAAAAAAAACCGATTTTAACCGGAACCGAACCGAACCGAATAAGAGGACAAACCGAACCGAATCGCATTGGAGGAAAAACCGAACCGAACCGAACCGATTTTTTAACCGGTTTCGGTTTCGGTTTCGATAAAAAAACCGAACCGAAAAACCGATTAACACCCTTAGTCAGACGGGAGCAGGGTTTACCTCGATTTTCGGGGTGAAACCGGGGTGAGTCCTGACATATGATGATCTTACGAAGCTGTTGGCTGAATCAATTGAAGAAAAACGTTGGGAATCGAGGGATATCGATGACTGAACAGTGTTCGGCTGTTCTTTGCAAATTCAGGTTCGAATTGATGGTTTGAGGTAAGTGTTGATGGAATTTAACTTACAGAACCATAATTAACTTCATAGTGATGCTTTAGAATAAATCAATTGAAGGAGTAGAGTTGGAATTGACAGGGTTCTAATCGGGTCGTCTCGCGGGCAAACTGGACCCGTTTCACGGTCATCCGGGTGAGAACGATGAACAGTGCTTGCACTATAGCTAGCGCGTGAGTTTCTCGCGCAGCCACTCACGGCGGCGCGTGGGCTCGATTTTCGAGGTGAGTTCAACACGACTTTTGTCCTATACAATGTAACAAACATTTTAACGTTGGTTTTGAATTAATCGGACACCGTTTCGATGTTGTTTCGAGTGTTCGAAGGGTTATGTTACGTTTTTAACTAACGTTTAATTCCCGGAAAATTATGGGAAATTAGTATGCTGTTATTTGAGACCTTAGTAACCTTGAAGAATGATTTCAGACAGGATTTGAGATTTCTGAAAAATGTCGGAAATTACGGAAACGCGTGCAGTGCGAAAACGAGCGATATGGACGATGTGTGAGTGGACTTTGCTTTCTAAATTTTAATGAATGCATAAATGTTTCTATGATTTATATGATTATGATTATGATTATGATTTGTGATAATTGCGATTTTCGTATTTATATGTATTTTGATATGCCATACGTAATTACACGTATTTCGAGACTATGGTTTCTCTTATGACTTGGTGATGTTTTGATGAACGATCTTACATGATATTGTGCGTGTAATGTTTTAAGGATGTTGTGATTGTGATTGTGAGTATGACTCACAGTTTTGACACGTATTTCGAAACTGATACGGATTTGCACGTTTTACGAGGTTTCGAGTATGTTGTGGTTTGACCGTGATTTTGGTGATTTGATTATGATTTTGATGTTTTAACCTTGGGATTCGAAATATGATGTGATTTCAAGGATTTAAAACGGATTTTGAAAAAGGTAATTTCGGGCTTGATGCCCAAGGCATAAAAGTAATTTTGATGAACGAGATTTCGATTTTCGAAAGTTTGAAAATGGATTTCTAGTTTGGGTTCGGAATGACGGTTCCGGATGCCGGCTTACGGAATCATTATTGCGAATTCGAATTCGGGAATAGATGACAGACATGATTGGGGATTTGAATGTGAAATTCGGACATGAGTCCTGTTATAACAAAATGTGATTTCGGATTGGATTTGGAATTTGGATCACGATGGATCCTAGATTGTTGTGATTTACAAATGGTTTTGGGTTTAAAGACCTGGTGTTATCACTGGATAATGTTTTGAGTTTAAAGACTCGGTTAATTGATGACGGTGGAGGGCTCTTGATGAGTTTAAAGACTCGGTTACTGTTTTGAGTTTAAAGACTCGGTATGATACCCCCCGAGGCCTATCGATTATGTTATGAGTTTAAAGACTCGTTGATATCCCGGGAAGGCTTGATTATGCGCATGGTTTTGAGTTTAAAGACTCGGATGCACTTGAGATCCAGCAGATTATTTGACTTATGAATTACTGTTGATTGCTGATGTTTCGGATGTGTTGGGCAGTGGCCCGGTTTATGTGGTTTGATGGATTTTGGATTATATTGTGTACTTAGAATTGATTCATGATTTTGGGTCGAGGCCCCGTGTTTATGATTGCGGGCTAAGACCCGAAGGTTAAGAAAAGGAAAATGATTTTGTTTTTCATAAGCGGTTTTCTCATATTGGAAGTGAAATGGATTGTGAAATGATTTTCGAATGCATGCATTGGTTTTACGTGGAGGGTAGAAACGCTTTCTGTAACTGTTTTATAAAATGATTTATTTTTGTCCACTCACACCTTTTGTGTTTTTATTGACCCACTAGGTCGTGGCGCGTTGATCGAGAGGTGGAGGCATGAGTGAGTACGTGTATGGCTATCCCTGGTTTGACAAGTACTGAGGGTAATTTGGGAACTTCAGTTGACTTACCAGACGGGAGCAGGACTGGGCACGATTATCAATGCCCCTTTCAGGGGCGGTCCTGTCAATTTGGTATCAGAGCACTGGGTTGCTGATTCTGTTGCCACATCATGCCTCGGGGGAATGGTCTGGGAGAGGATGGTGGTGTGCCTTAAAGATGTAGGCACACACCTATCTAGCACTAGGCCTTTTGGGAGCTCAAGTGGCTTTTGGGGGGATTGGAACCCCAAAGTTAAGCGAGTTGAGGCTGGTGCAATTCCATAATGGGTGACCCCCTGAGAAGTTGCACCATGAGCTCCCGAAAACAAAACCGTGAGGGCGAGGCCCAAAGTGGACAATATGGTGCTAGATGAGTCGGGTCCTGACCGAGGAGGGTCGAGTATTGACAAATTGGTATCAGAGCCAGACCCTGACCGGGAAGTGTGCCAGCGAGGACGCTGGGCCCTAAGGGGGGTGGATTGTAAGACCCGTGTCCTGGAGGGAAAGGTGAACAATCCCACATTCCTGCGAGGGGGAATGGTCTGGGAGAGGATGGTGGTGTGCCTTAAAGGTGTAGGCATACACCTATCTAGCACTAGGCCTTTTGGGAGCTCAAGTGGCTTTGGGGGGGATTGGAACCCCCAAAGTTAAGCGAGTTGAGGCTGGTGCAATTCCATGATGGGTGACCCCTTGGGAAGTTGCACCATGAGCTCTCGAAAATAAAACCGTGAGGGTGAGGCCCAAAGCGGACAATATGGTGTTATATGAGTCGGGTCCTAACCGAGGAGGATCAGGTATTGACAGCTCAAGTGATTGACCTGGAGGAAGATTGTCAGGACCCACCCCTAATCCCCCGGGATTAAGGGCTAAATCCTGATCCCGTCTAACTTACGCATGACACGAAGGATAAACTGGCGTCCAACCTACATGTGACACGTAAGTCAGACAAGGGAATTTCGAACCAACCATCCGAAAAGGTACCGGTCTTCCCAGAGTATACCGAACTACTGTGGATCGCAGGGGTGATGTCTCCGTCTCTTTCGACCAACAGCCCATGCCGCAACAACCTGGAGGGTATCAAAAACACGAAAAGACTGTGAGTGGACAAAAATAAAGAATAAGTTTAAAAACAGTTCAATAAAACAAGTACATTTATACCCTCCGAAAAGGTACCGGTCTTCCCAGAGTATACCGAACTACTGTGGATCGCAGGGGTGATGTCTCCGTCTCTTTCGACCAACAGCCCATGCCGCAACAACCTGGAGGGTATCGAAAACACGAAAAGACTGTGAGTGGACAAAAATAAAGAATAAGTTTAAAAACAGTTCAATAAAACAAGTACATTTATACCCTCCGTTTCAAAAACCAATGCATGCATATCAAATTCATGTCATAAAACCATGTAAGAAAACCAAGTAGTTTCTATTTCCAATTCCTGGGCCTCAGCCCAAAACCATCATCATCAAGTCTCAGTGAAAACCAGAACACATTTGAAACCACATTTCCATCCATCGAACCTGCTAGATCTATCCGAGTCTTTAAACTCAATCCAGACCTCAATATAATCTGAGTCTTTAAACTCCCGAGTCTTTAAACTCAACAGGCCTATGGGGGAAAATCATAATATCCGAGTCTTTAAACTCCCGAGTCTTTAAACTCAATTCGGGTCTTTAAACCCAATCCGGGCCCGTCCCCCGTCATATCATAATCCGGGTCTTTAAACCCAATAATCAGATCCAGCAAATCCAATCCGTAAACCATTTGAAAACCATTTCCATTTCCGAATCTGAATCCGCAATCTCATCAGGATCCCGTGTAACGACCCGAACCGAGAATAATAATATTTTAATATAAAAAGACTATTTTGCCCCTGAAGGGGGGGAAACTTTGACTTTTGACCCGGGAAACAATTTGGACTTTGACCCATGACTATGACGTAGGTCGGGACGTCACAAATCCGTAGACAGGCGGCACGCCGAAATCGGAGTTCGTATGAAGAAGTTATGGTCAAGGAAGCGTGTTAGCGGAAATTACGAACCGAGAACAACAGAATAAAATATTAATTTATTACGGGAATCCGTGCCAACCTAATATTTAAATCCAACCAGTGGATTGGTGACAAGTGTCACCCATCCAAGCCTACACTATTCCCATAAAGCAACTTACACTATTTAATCCATTTTATATTATTTATTTTTCCCTCCAATTGTTTCCAGCCATTGGATTTCTGGCCAGATTGAATCCTAGCCTTCCATTTCTTCTGATTTTTCTGGTTCATGCACGATCTCACCTCTCTGTTTTCTCTTAAACACACACAAACACATTCAGCCCCCCCTAACCCGTGCACTTCTTCTCATTTTCTCTCCATCCAAACACACGAACCAGCCATCCTTATCACACCAGACGACCACCCACAGCACCACCATCATCTGCTCACCACCACCGTGCAACACCGGCAACCACCAGCCCGTTTTTCCCGTCCGAAATCCCGTCCAAAAACACGACCCGAAACACCAAGGAAACGGGTCCAAGAAGCAAACCGTGACAACCACACCACCTCGACGCGGGGGAAGCTCCAGTCTGCACCGTGAGGACCCCAGGAGCTTAACTGGACGACGACGCGGCCTGCGGCGGCGACACGGCGGCGGTAAGGTTGAAAACCCGAGAACCCGTTTTTACCCCTCTGTTTCGAACCAACGTGTTTTAGTGCTAGGAAACTGATTGTGTGATGTTAGAAATGTCCTAGGGTGAGAGACGAGTTGATCAGGACCGGTTTGGACGACGGACACGGCGTGGATCACCGGAGAAGACGATCGGACGTTGGTCGTGAGTTTCAGAGACGAACTGGTGAGTTTTCTCCCGTTTTCTTTCCTTTTTGAGGTCGTAGAACCATAGAACAGACCTAGACGACCCTATAGGGATGAACCCCGTCGAAAATGGTGGCCAGAATTGTACGGTTGAATCGGGTCGAGCCGTGGGTCGACGGCGACCCGGTTCCAGTCAAACGGGTCTGACCTGGTACTGTAGCATGATGACGTCATCATGCTGACGTCACCTCTGACGTCATGATGACGTCATCCTGTCAGATATTGTCAGACCAGGGACCAATCAGAACATGCCACGTGTCACCTGACAAGTGTTAGTGATGACGTCATGCTGACGTCAGCAGTACTGTAGCAGCGTTGACCCACGCGTTGACCAGGCGCGTGGGGGCGCGTGTGAACAGTGATTTTGGTGGGGCCGGTACCATTTTCAAGGTTTCGACGATACGGATCCAATGAAGGTGGTTTCGTGTCGATCGGAGATCGTTATGTTAGTCAAAATGGGGTTTGAAGCACCGGGAATAGTGCCCGGGATGCGATTTTGAGGCGGATCTGTTCTAGGGTCTTAGTATTGATGTTATAGGGTCCTTAAGTAACCCTCAGGTATAAAAATACAGGTTTTTAGAGATCGTTGAGCAGCAAGGACCGAGTGTGAGTAGGCTGTTTGATTTATAAAAGGCTTGTGTGCATAAACTGTTTTACTATTTCCACTTATGATTTTGATGAGTCTTATGAACTGTTTATATTTGCTATTACAATGTTTTGGGCATGAGACCCGTCTGGATTATATGTGGATTTGTTTGGGATGTCCGGGGGACATAGGGTAAACTATACTGTTATTGTACTGTACTTTCCTACCTGTGTATATTGTCTCCTCCAGGGAGGGTCGTTGGCCTGGGTGGACCCTGGAGTAGTCACGGGGCTCTGACTGAGTGGAGTTGACCCCCGTTGGGCTGCTTACTCTCAGGAAGGCATGTTTATATACCTCGGGCAGTGACCGGGATACCGGGAGCTGATGTACCTAGAGAGTCTCGGGTGTGAGACCCTGAGTGGCAACGCGTAGCCTTAGAACCGTGACATCATTTGGGTTGGGTTTTACAGTGCACTGATATGTTAGTTTCACCTTTCGATTATTATTGTGGTTTATCTGTTATGGTTTCATTATAATATTATATTTTCACTGCATGCAAGATTTGGAAAACTGAGGGGTAAAACCTTATGATTATTTTATTATTAAATTGATTTCTAAACTGTTATTTTTGGCCCACTCACCCTTGTTTTACTGACCCCTCTAGACCCCGACACGGAAATAGAGGAGGAGGACCCGGAAGAGGAGGCAGAGGTTTAGTTTGCCTAGCTGTGCACCTGTACACCCACTTGTGGGTATGTTGAGCACCGAATAAATGTACTCTGACTAGTGTGCTCACATGTTGTATCTTACTTTCCCTTGTCTGACAGTATCGCTTTAAACACTGTAGTTGTACGTTGTCTATCTATTTAAGTATTCGGTTTTTATTTAAGGGTAATTTGGTATGTTTAGAGTCATTGTCAGATGGGAGCGGGTCACGTCCCCGGGTGGTCCCAGTGGGATTGGGACGGGTCTTGTCATCCTGAATCCAAACCCAGAACTCATATTCATCTCCTTTCCAGATCCGAGTCCGCAACCATCATTCCGTAAGCCGGCATCCGGAATAACCATTCTGAACCCAAACTCGGAATCCACTTCCAAGTCCCAAACCGAATCCCGAATCGTCATCCGAAAATCCGATTCAAAAACCTGAAAGCACGTTTCTCAAAACCACTGTTTGAACTGGGCCTCTAAGCCCGAAATCACTTTTCAAAATCCTTTTACTTTCATTGAAATCAAATCGTATTTCAAATCCCGAAATCATATCATTAAAATCGGGTTCAAATCACAACATCCATCAAAATCTCGTAAAACGTGAAAATCCGTAATTACCTCGAAAAACGTGCAAAAAAGTAAATCATCAAGATCATAAACCAAATCATAGAATCACGTATAGAAAAAATATAAAAAAACATATATGCATGTATCATAAGTTAGAAAGAAAAGTCCGCTCACAAGCCATTTCGACGTCGCCTCGATACGCCCGCACTTACTCCGTTCCCGACCATTCCGCTATCCTCGGCTTTCCCGACCCTGTCCAAATCTCAATATAAGGTCACTAACTACTTCACAATGATCATACTTAAGCCCCGTAATTTTCCTGTATTTTTAACTATTTTTAACCGAGGCCTAAAACCTTCGGACAACCCGAAACCTATCGAGACGATATCTGATCGACTCGAAACCAGCGTCAAAATGTTCATTACATCAAATACTTTAAAACTCTTGTTGAAAATTTCCCCAAACTACCCTTCACGCGCCCCCACGCGCGTCTGGAAGCTCCTGCGCGTGAAACCCAAGCGTGAACAGTGTCACCAGCAACCTCTGGTCGACCCGATTCAGACTGGGTCAGACCGGTCTCTGCAACTAGAACCGGCGTGGCCGATTTTCGTCCAATTTTCAACTATTTTCAGGCCTTTCAATTCCGTTAGCTTCGTCCTATACTAAGCATTCGATTTAACTATGAAAATCTGGAAATTAACTAGAGAATCGTACCTCCCAAACGTTGTGTGAAACTCGACTTATCCCCTTTATGTGTTTTACGTTTCCAGCTAGCTCCAGCCTTCCTTTCTAGCCCGAAAACTTCCTATCATTAACGAGAACCTCACTGTAATAATTAATTGGGAGTTCAAGCATCAAAACATCACTGGCCATTTCGAATTTAAGCTTACTCTTTTTTTCGGGTTTCCCGGTTACCAGCCACGGCCAGCTCCCAAACCAGGCATGATCACCCCTAACCAACTCCAAAACATCCTTCAACTCATTAGATAACGTATTAACCACTAAAACAAGTTAATCGAACTTGTTTTTACAACCAAGGATCACGGTTCCTACCTCCACTGCGCACGACTGCCCTCTGGGGTGGTGCCAACCAAGTCCTCAGCCGTCAATCTCTTCCCTCTAATCATCAGCTAGCCTCAATTGTTGAAAAATCGACGGTCATTGGTTCACAAGTCCTCTGCCTCTGTCTCTGTTTTTTTTCCATAATTCCCGGCCACGATTCACGGCGGCCATCCAGGTTTCATCGTCACAGCCCTCACACTACCCTCTCCACTAACCAGTACTCACCAAGGTCGAGAGGTTCAAGGGAATTGGGTAGCCCGATCAGACTCTGTTCTTAGCTCACGGCCACGGCCAAACCCGGGCAACCATTGTTGTTTTTGAAAACCAATTGAGTCGGTTAAACAATTCCATAGGCCTCTAGAGACTGAACACATGTCAAAATCTCAATTAACCATCATTCCAAGACAGCCAAGTGTCCACTTGATACTGGGCACAGATCCAATACACTAGAATGACCAAAATGCCCTTAGATGGCTAATTACCATTTTGCCCCTCAAGTTCCTATGCCCGTAATTTTGTCGTCCGAACTCCAACCAACATGTGCCGCCTGTCGTTGTACTCAGGACGTCGAGACCTATCTAACGGTCCTTTGTTCACGTGAAGAAACCTTGTCATTCAAAAAGTCAACATTTTCCCTCTTTTAACTAAAGTACGAAAGTGCCCTTAACCTTCCAAATGTCATAACTTCCTCCTCGGACGTCGGAATCGGGCGTGCCACCTGTCTATGAACTCGTGACATCCCGAACTACGTCACAGTCATCGGTCAATGCCCAATTGACCATCCAAACCAAAAGTCAACTTTTTGCCAATTCCAAGGGCAAAATAGTCATTCTGCATCAACAGTCCAAAAATATCAAACTAATCAACGATTAACGTACTAATCCGTCATTAAATGCTAAACTAATCCCAACTCCGGGTCGGGTCGTTACAAAGATGGGGAGGCTCCTAAGCTGGTGGCCCAACTTGAGGCCCTAGTCAGCATCCTGGTCACCGAGAACGAGGCAGAGCGGGAGATGCAGGTCTGACACTCGATTTCCAAAACTGCCGAGGAAGTGACGACCATCGCTAGCATCCCTGACCTGACCAGGATGTCCTTCCCTAAGCCGTCCTTCAACTTCCGGGGGCTGTTGTATCCATCGCCTCTGTCACCGACCGGGCCCTTCCTCCGGGATCCGTCCTTCCAACAGGAGATGTGTCCGAGGGCGCTCAAGCAGTCTCGGTCGGTCCCGCGATCACCCACGCGATCAAGGTCGACTCTCCTGCAGCAGTCGGCGGCCCAAACGCAGAGTAGTCAGGGCGGACATGTGAAAGAGGGCCTTCGGTGGGAGGACGTCTCTGACTCGATGCGCTTGAAGATGCTGCCAGTCGTCGACGGCATAGAGGCGAGTGCCTCTAAAGAGCTAGTTGGCCTGGGCGAGTGCCCGGAGGATGCGGTTGCCAAGTGGATGTCTAGCTCCCTTGTTGTTGCCTCACACGTAAGTCGATCCATTCGGTCAGTTATTTTAAATTTTTGTGCTAACTTTTTTGAGTCTGGGTATGAATCCTTTCCTAGAGTGAGTCCTTCTGTAAGTAGACGCATCTAAGGGATGCAACTAGTCTGTATGCAAAACATCCAGTAAGAGTCCCCAAATGTCGCCTACTTATCCACTACTCTTATTGATTAAGCGTGCCTGACTGTGAGACCGACTGGTCTCAGTTGGTTTGCTTTGCTTGAGTGAGCTTCTTTGTTGATGCCAATAAGGGGTCTATGCCCGCGCTTCGAGCTCGCTCTTAAAGTGGTCTTGTGCAGATATATGTTCTTACCAGCAATTAGTTCTAGCGTATCCCGTTCCGAAAGAAAGGTTCCAATTCAAGCATTATGTATCGCAAAAAGGGTTCCAATTTAGAAAGACGCTCCCTTACCTCTAGGGCCCGAAACTTTTCTTGGCTTAGGCTTCCAACTGAACTTACTTTATGGCCTTGCTGCCCGCCACTAACAGGCCTCTCAGCTGGGGACGAATCCTCCAAAAATGGAATTAGTTCGCAATTACTACCACAAGAACCCTCTCATCACTTACCCCGATTTTTTCTTGGGGGATTTCACGCTTCAATTAGGGAATGGCGCAAATGGATCAATTACGTGGTTCCGCAACGTCCTCCAACTTGCTGCCCACTCCCCTTCACTTTTTTTGCCGAAATAGGCACAAGGAAAGAGCAATAGGCCAGACCAACCTACAAAAACGAAACGGTCCCTCCGTAACCAGGACGGAACGGATGCCGACCGGTACCCCGCTCGACACCCCCCCAATTGTGGACAGCCGATCGACATGCTCTACAGGCCCGCCATTCGGCACCTGCTAAAACACAGACACCAGCTGGCTGCAACAGTCACCTGACACCAACTCTGCCACAACAACTCCCTGACGAGGGCATGTTGGGCACCAGCTGGCGCCTGCCCCGGATATCCAGGAACCACCAGACGATCCTCAGCCACAAAACAGGACCTGTTCCCAAACAGTAGCCCAACTACCGCAGTTATGGCTACTATAAATACCTTGAAACCCTTCACAAAGGTAAGGCTCTGAGACTCCCTCCAGATTACTATTACTTTCATGCCCGTTGGCTTGCAGATACTAACTTAGGCATCGGAGTCCCTTCGGCGGACACCACTGTAACACCCCGGAAATTCGAGGATTCTCATTTTGTAATTTAATGTGTGATTTGACGATTTTACCCTTGTGAATGGTATGGTCAAATTATTGACTTTTTGATTGACGAACTAAATGGACTTTGACCTATGACCGTGACGTAGTTCGGGATGTCACGAGTTCATAGACAGGTGGCACGACCGATTCGGACGATCAGGGTGAAAGTTATGGCTATCGGAAGTTCAGGGGCATTACCGTAATTTGGACTCTCGGGGGAAAATGTTGACTTTTCTTTTGACAACTAATTTTCAGTTGACTCAAGGACCGTTGGGTAGGCCTCAACGTCCTGAGTCCGTAGACAGGCGGCACGCTGAAATCGGACTTCGTACGAGGAAGTTATGGTCAGAAACGTGAATTCGGGAAGTTCGTGTCTCGGTTTTCGTGTCGAATATTATATTCAGAAATTCTGATTGAAGGACACCTGGGGAGTGACAAGTGTCACTCACCCATTGGCTAGATTGGATCAGATCCACTATTGGATTAATTAACATTTGAACCAGCTTTAAATTTCAGCCTTTGGATTGAAAACCCCAGATCAGATCTCAGCCCTTGATCTAATCTGGAGATTCAATCTGAGCCGTCCATTTCCTTCCCTCCATTTCTTTATATTTCCCACCCGCAGGGCACATTCTGCCATTTCGATCCAACCTTTCCAGCAGACCATCCACTCTCTGTGTCTGTGTATTGGAGACTTGCCGGCGAGGCTGAACGGTGGCAGTGAGCACGGCGGAGGACGGCGGCGTGGGGGGAAAACCGGAAAACCCGAAACGGTTTCTAAAACTCAGATTTTGGTAACTCGAATTCCCACGTTTAGTTTTGTTTCCTATTAATCCTAATCGACTCTAGGGACTTATAGGAACCTTCTGGGCTTGAGTTCACGACCGGAGGTAGCCTGAACGGAGTGCAAACGGCGACGGGAACCCGGGTCTGTTCTTCGAGGTAAGTCTTTGTTTCAGCCCTTGTTTATTGATTTTAATTAGCTAGAACTATTCCTGGGTATAAGACGAACATCTAGGAACAAACCAGAGTGAAAATGGTTGGGTGTAGAAGAATTGGTGACCGGGTCGTGATCGCGGGTCTGTTCGACCCAAGTTGCAGAGATACGGGTCAACCCGTCTGAGGACAGAGGTGATGACGTGGCACCCTGTCAGACTGTCAGGTGACGTGGACCAACCGTGAGCCGACACGTGTCACATGTCAGTGCACAGTCAGCACTGACATGTCAGTGACGTGGACCAGTCAGGGACTGCCACGTGTCACTGACATGTCAGTGACGTGGACCAGTGCCGTGCTGACACGTGGCACATGTCAGATCTGACACGTGGTCTGACAGATCAGTGAGGTGGACTAATTGGATGTTGACACGTGGCACCTGTCAGAGTCTGACACGTCAGACCTGACAGCTGTCAGATGACGTCAGCAGCGACGTCATGCTGACGTCAGCGATGACGTCAGCAGGAACTGTTCCTGCGTTGACCGCCACGTTGACCGGCGCGTGGGGGCGCGTGTGAACAGTGTTTCTGGTGGGACCACCACCATTCTTTAGGTTTCGACGATCCGGATCCAATGGCGGTGGTTTCGGGTCGATCGGAGATCATTAAGTTGGTCAAAATAAGGTTTATTGCCTTGGGAAGCGCGTTCGGGCGGCTTTTCCGGGTCGGTTTCGACCTAGGCTTTCATGGTTGAATGTTGGGGGTTTAATTTGACCGTTACGAATACTTGGATTTGACAGGGATTGTACATTTGTACCAGGACGAGGGTATACGTTCGGTTTCTAGCAGGATTGTACTGTGAGTGGGCCATTTTCTTAAACTCTTGTGTGCATAAATGTTTTCTGGTTTTATTATACTTATTCACATGCTAAAACAATGATGGTTTTGATGATATGGAAAAATATGGTTATGGCACGTTTCACGGTATTTGGGCTTGAGACCCGTTTGATGAAACTTAATGATTGATTCGGTATATATATATGTTTGCATGTGGAAATCAATAAAATGTATTTGTTACTGCACTGTATAGATCCTTCCATATTATATTGTCTCCTCCGGATGAGGTACCCCGGAGAGGTCACGGACGTCTAGTACGTCCAGCGTCTATGACGCTAAGCATCGGGGATGCTGTACCCGAACGGGGTTCGGGGATTGAACTCGGAATTGAGACCCGAGTGGCACGCGTAGCCTTGTGATTGTGACCTATTGGACGTCAGGGACGTCAGACATCAGGGATGTCGGGATTGGAGTGTATAGTGCAGCAACTAAAATTATGGTTATGGTTTTGCTATATGCCTTATGGTTCATATTCTATGGTTTATGATTTTGGAATTATGGTGCACGCATATTTGGAAAACGGAGGGGTAAATTATATGTTTTACTTATCAAACGATTTCATAAACTTGTGTTTCGGTCCACTCACCCTTACTGTTTGATAACCCCTCCAGGTCGGGAAACTGAGGTAGAGGAGGAGCCAGAGGCTGAGGCATAGATCTACTTCTGCGTACCTGAACCCCTGCTGGGCGGTGTACCCGCAGGATTACTTTAGAGTCGTGCTCGCAAATTTGTAATTTTGGATTATATCCCTTGTCTGACATTCGTTTAATTCGGATTTTATGTATGACTTTAATTTGGTTATTTATGCTTTTAAATGTTTTGAGGTTAAAATTGGTATGAATTATTGGGTGTCAGACGGGAGCAGGGCACGTCCCCTTGTGGTCCCTGTGGGATCGGGGCGGGTCCTGTCAGCTTGGTATCAGAGCACTAGGTTGTGGTCAGTACTAGGGTGTTGGTCTGCATGCTAGACTAGCGATTAGTACTAGTTACTTTTCGACTTTTAAGAATATTGTTTTCTGATCTATGCCTCTTGACAGTTGGTTATGCCTCCTAGGAGAATTCCGCATACTCGAACGAACGAGGATCTAGAAAGAGAGATGGAATGCGCGAGCATCGAACGGGCTCAACGTTTGGGAGCCACTCCTTTCTGCGGGGGATCAAACCCCGAGGATGCTCACGACTGGATCACCAAGTGGGAGAGGATCTTCTCGGTGATGCACTGCCCTCCGGGCGAACGAGTGACTCTGGCGGCCTTCTTACTGGAGGGAGGAGCCTACCAGTGGTGGCATGGACTCGAAATGTCCGGGTGGTCTGTCCATACCACTACCTGGGAAGCTTTTCGTTCCAGGTTTCTGGACCAGTACTACCCGCGATCCTTTCGCGCGGCGCGAGAGGCGGAATTCCTGCGGCTGGAGCAGGGTGACATGTCTGTTTCAGACTACGAGCAAACATTCGGGAGACTTTCCCGGTTCGCTGCCTCATTCGTAAGCACGGAGGAGGACAAATGCCAGCGGTTTGAGCTTGGACTCCGAGGGGAGATCCGGGCTAGTGTGACTGCTACCACTCATGCTTCTCTGAGGGATATGGTCGACGCAGCGGTGCGTGTCGAGGCCAGTCTGGCGGCACACCAATCACGACAACCTTCGGGGGAGGGGCGACGTCAGGATCGCCCACACCATGGGCCATCGGGCCGGAAGAACAACAGGGGAGGGAGCTACAGAGGAGCACCCTCATCCTTCAAGGGTCGTGGCTGGTCGGGTCGACGTGGAGGCTCTCAGGGCAGAGGATCTGGACACAATTCTGGGCAGCACTCATCTTGGAGTGGTGCATCTGGTGGGCATTCGGGCAGGCCAAGGCCAGTAACTTGTTTTGCTTGCGGAGAGGAAGGCCACTATGCCTGCGATTGTCCGCAGTTGTCCAAAAACAACGACGCTGGGGGCTCGAGTGTGGTGCAGAGCACGGCGTCCCACACTAACGGAGGTCGCGGTCAGGGAGGTGACCGTGGTGCTGGACGTGGCGCGCGCGGGCGCGGACGGAACGGAGGGCCGAGGGCCCAAGTGTTTGCAATGACCCAGCAGCAGGCGAGGACTGCTCCAGGCGTGGTCACAGGTACACTACATATCCTTAATTTTCTTGTACGTGTATTAATGGATGCGGGGGCTACACATTCTTTTATTTCGAGGAGTTGTGCTGGTTTGCTTGATTGTGTGGTATCAGCCTTAGATTGCGAAATGGGTGTTGGCACCCCGATGGGTACCGTGTACCTTGTGAATCAGGTGATTCGGAGGTGCCCGGTAAGAATTGAGGATGTGGATTTACCAGCAGACTTAATTATTCTGGATATCCACGACTTCGATATAATCCTAGGGATGGATTGGCTGTCGGAGCACGGATCGCTCATCGACTGCTGTAGCAAGCAAGTAATTTTGCGGAGCCCGGGTTTGCCGGAAGTTATCTTTCAGGGGGAACGTGATGATTCGCCTCCTGAAGTGATTTCGTCACTTACTGCTACCAAACTTCTACGGAAGGGATGCCAGGGTTATCTGGCGCATGTCGTGTCGGAACGGGTCGATACTCCGGTTATCGACGAAATACCGGTGGTCTGTGAGTTTCCGGACGTATTCCCGGAAGACTTACCTGGATTGCCACCATCGCGGGAGATTGAGTTTACTATTGAACTACTCCCGGGTACCCGACCTATATCCCAGGCACCATACCGGATGGCGCCGGCCGAGTTACGAGAACTCAAGACTCAATTGCAGGAGCTGGTGGATTTGGGATATGTTCGACCGAGTACTTCACCGTGGGGAGCACCGGTGTTGTTCGTGAAAAAGAAGGAAGGAAGTCTCCGTTTATGTATTGATTATCGACAACTCAACAAGGTGACATTGAGGAACCAGTATCCTCTACCCAGGATTGATGACCTTTTCGACCAGTTGCGGGGAGCTCAGTGCTTCTCGAAAATTGATTTGCGGTCTGGGTATCACCAACTGAGGATTTCGGAGGAGGATATTCCGAAAACTGCTTTTCGAACCCGCTACGGGCACTACGAGTTCCTTGTTATGCCATTTGGTTTGACGAATGCTCCGGCAGCATTCATGGATCTGATGAACCGGGTCTTCCGACCCTACCTGGATAAGTTCGTGATTGTGTTCATCGATGATATTTTGGTATACTCGAGGAGTGCCCGTGCACATGAAGAACATCTACGGTTGGTTTTGGAGAGACTGAGACAAGAACAATTGTATGCCAAGCTGAGCAAGTGTCAGTTTTGGCTGAGCAGTATTGGTTTTCTGGGACACGTGATATCGACGGATGGGATTTGCGTGGATCCCCAGAAAACAGAAGCGGTGACCAACTGGGCTAGACCGACAACGGTGACCGAGGTGCGGAGTTTCGTCGGATTAGCAGGTTACTACCGGAGATTCGTGGAGGGTTTCTCCAAAATTGCTGCACCATTGACTCGTCTGACTCGGAAAGGAGTAAAGTTTATCTGGGACGAGCAGTGCGATCGGAGCTTTCAAGAGTTGAAGGATCGATTGACCACTGCGCCTGTCCTTGCATTGCCGGACGACAGTGGAGAGTTTGTAGTTTTCAGTGATGCTTCACTGCAAGGTCTGGGCTGCGTGTTGATGCAAACTGGCAAGGTTATCGCCTATGCATCCCGGCAGCTGAAGACTCATGAGCTGAACTACCCTACCCATGATTTGGAGTTGGCGGCGGTGGTTCATGCTCTCAAAATCTGGAGACATTATCTATTCGGCGCAACGTGTCGGATTTACACCGACCACCAGAGTCTTAAGTACTTATTCACTCAGAAGGAGCTCAACATGAGACAACGGAGATGGTTGGAGCTACTGAAGGACTATGACTGTACGATCGAGTACCATCCGGGTAAGGCCAATGTGGTGGCGGATGCACTCAGCAGAAAATCAGCGGGATCAGTTGCACACCTGGGGATGGTGTATCTTCCCTTGCTGGTGGAACTCCGGAAGGCGGGAGTTATTTTGGGTACTGACGAGCATGGAGCTTTGTTGGCCAGCTTCCATGTACGACCAGTACTGATTGATCGGATCATTGAAGCACAACTGCAGGATCCGATACTCTGTATTTACAGAATTGAGGTCGATGCGGATGGGAGACAGGATTTTACCATCCGGGACGATGGAGCACTGGTGAAATTGGGCCGTTTGTGCGTACCTGCAGTGGCAGAGTTACGGGCCGAGATACTTGAAGAGGCCCACAGTTCGGCCTATGCTATGCATCCGGGAGGTACAAAGATGTACCGTACCCTCCGGAACCATTATTGGTGGCCAGGAATGAAGAAGGATATTGCTGAGTTCGTGAGCAAATGCTTAACCTGTCAGCAGGTTAAGGCGGAACGGCAGAGACCGTATGGGGCTATGCAGCCACTTCCGATTCCTGAGTGGAAGTGGGATCACATCACCATGGACTTCGTCTTTAAATTACCGAGGACTCAGAGTGGAGTGGACGGAGTATGGGTGATCGTGGATCGGTTAACCAAATCAGCCCATTTTCTGCCAGTTCAGGAAACCTATAAACCTAACCGACTGGCTCAGTTGTTTGTGAAGGAAATCATACGATTGCATGGTACGCCGGAATCGATCGTGTCCGATCGTGATCCGCGTTTCACTTCCAGGTTCTGGCGGAGTTTGCAAGCTACTTTGGGAACAAACCTACGTTTCAGTACTGCTTTCCATCCACAGACCGATGGACAGTCTGAGAGAACCATTCAAACCCTGGAGGACATGATGAGGTCATGTGTACTACAGTTTCAAGACTCTTGGGATACTCATTTGCCATTGATGGAATTCGCTTACAACAACAGCTATCAGGCAAGCATCGGGATGGCACCTTATGAGGCACTGTATGGCCGACAGTGCAGGACACCTATCTGCTGGACGGAGGTAGGGGAGCGAGCGGCTGTAGGGCCGGAGATAATGGACTTAACCATGGAAACTGTTCGCGTGATCAAGGAAAGATTGAAGGTGGCACAGGATCGCCAGAAGAGTTATGCCGACCGACGGATTCGAGACTTGGAGTTTGAAGTGGGAGATTTTGTCTTCCTGAAGTTGTCTCCGTGGAAAGGGATTATCCGTTTTGGCCGACGGGGGAAACTGAGTCCGCGTTTTATCGGACCTTATGAAATCGTGGAGAGAATTGGCAGAGTTGCATACAGTTTGGCACTACCCCCAGAACTATCAAGAGTTCACGATGTTTTCCACGTATCGATGTTGCGGATGTACGTACGTGATGCTTCTCATGTACTTAGGGAACAACCTGTCGAACTACGGGAGGATTTGAGCTTTGAAGAACAACCAGTACAGATCTTGGATCGGAAGGACAAGGTACTACGACGGAAGACGATCCCTCTCGTGAAAATTCTCTGGAGAAACCAGAACGTGGAGGAAGCCACATGGGAGCCTGAGGCTCAGATGCGAGAACAATTTCCTCATTTGTTTCTTTGAAATTTCGGGACGAAATTTCTTAAGGGGGGAAGGTTGTAACACCCCGGAAATTCGAGGATTCTCATTTTGTAATTTAATGTGTGATTTGACGATTTTACCCTTGTGAATGGTATGGTCAAATTATTGACTTTTTGATTGACGAACTAAATGGACTTTGACCTATGACCGTGACGTAGTTCGGGATGTCACGAGTTCATAGACAGGTGGCACGACCGATTCGGACGATCAGGGTGAAAGTTATGGCTATCGGAAGTTCAGGGGCATTACCGTAATTTGGACTCTCGGGGGAAAATGTTGACTTTTCTTTTGACAACTAATTTTCAGTTGACTCAAGGACCGTTGGGTAGGCCTCAACGTCCTGAGTCCGTAGACAGGCGGCACGCTGAAATCGGACTTCGTACGAGGAAGTTATGGTCAGAAACGTGAATTCGGGAAGTTCGTGTCTCGGTTTTCGTGTCGAATATTATATTCAGAAATTCTGATTGAAGGACACCTGGGGAGTGACAAGTGTCACTCACCCATTGGCTAGATTGGATCAGATCCACTATTGGATTAATTAACATTTGAACCAGCTTTAAATTTCAGCCTTTGGATTGAAAACCCCAGATCAGATCTCAGCCCTTGATCTAATCTGGAGATTCAATCTGAGCCGTCCATTTCCTTCCCTCCATTTCTTTATATTTCCCACCCGCAGGGCACATTCTGCCATTTCGATCCAACCTTTCCAGCAGACCATCCACTCTCTGTGTCTGTGTATTGGAGACTTGCCGGCGAGGCTGAACGGTGGCAGTGAGCACGGCGGAGGACGGCGGCGTGGGGGGAAAACCGGAAAACCCGAAACGGTTTCTAAAACTCAGATTTTGGTAACTCGAATTCCCACGTTTAGTTTTGTTTCCTATTAATCCTAATCGACTCTAGGGACTTATAGGAACCTTCTGGGCTTGAGTTCACGACCGGAGGTAGCCTGAACGGAGTGCAAACGGCGACGGGAACCCGGGTCTGTTCTTCGAGGTAAGTCTTTGTTTCAGCCCTTGTTTATTGATTTTAATTAGCTAGAACTATTCCTGGGTATAAGACGAACATCTAGGAACAAACCAGAGTGAAAATGGTTGGGTGTAGAAGAATTGGTGACCGGGTCGTGATCGCGGGTCTGTTCGACCCAAGTTGCAGAGATACGGGTCAACCCGTCTGAGGACAGAGGTGATGACGTGGCACCCTGTCAGACTGTCAGGTGACGTGGACCAACCGTGAGCCGACACGTGTCACATGTCAGTGCACAGTCAGCACTGACATGTCAGTGACGTGGACCAGTCAGGGACTGCCACGTGTCACTGACATGTCAGTGACGTGGACCAGTGCCGTGCTGACACGTGGCACATGTCAGATCTGACACGTGGTCTGACAGATCAGTGAGGTGGACTAATTGGATGTTGACACGTGGCACCTGTCAGAGTCTGACACGTCAGACCTGACAGCTGTCAGATGACGTCAGCAGCGACGTCATGCTGACGTCAGCGATGACGTCAGCAGGAACTGTTCCTGCGTTGACCGCCACGTTGACCGGCGCGTGGGGGCGCGTGTGAACAGTGTTTCTGGTGGGACCACCACCATTCTTTAGGTTTCGACGATCCGGATCCAATGGCGGTGGTTTCGGGTCGATCAGAGATCATTAAGTTGGTCAAAATAAGGTTTATTGCCTTGGGAAGCGCGTTCGGGCGGCTTTTCCGGGTCGGTTTCGACCTAGGCTTTCATGGTTGAATGTTGGGGGTTTAATTTGACCGTTACGAATACTTGGATTTGACAGGGATTGTACATTTGTACCAGGACGAGGGTATACGTTCGGTTTCTAGCAGGATTGTACTGTGAGTGGGCCATTTTCTTAAACTCTTGTGTGCATAAATGTTTTCTGGTTTTATTATACTTATTCACATGCTAAAACAATGATGGTTTTGATGATATGGAAAAATATGGTTATGGCACGTTTCACGGTATTTGGGCTTGAGACCCGTTTGATGAAACTTAATGATTGATTCGGTATATATATATGTTTGCATGTGGAAATCAATAAAATGTATTTGTTACTGCACTGTATAGATCCTTCCATATTATATTGTCTCCTCCGGATGAGGTACCCCGGAGAGGTCACGGACGTCTAGTACGTCCAGCGTCTATGACGCTAAGCATCGGGGATGCTGTACCCGAACGGGGTTCGGGGATTGAACTCGGAATTGAGACCCGAGTGGCACGCGTAGCCTTGTGATTGTGACCTATTGGACGTCAGGGACGTCAGACATCAGGGATGTCGGGATTGGAGTGTATAGTGCAGCAACTAAAATTATGGTTATGGTTTTGCTATATGCCTTATGGTTCATATTCTATGGTTTATGATTTTGGAATTATGGTGCACGCATATTTGGAAAACGGAGGGGTAAATTATATGTTTTACTTATCAAACGATTTCATAAACTTGTGTTTCGGTCCACTCACCCTTACTGTTTGATAACCCCTCCAGGTCGGGAAACTGAGGTAGAGGAGGAGCCAGAGGCTGAGGCATAGATCTACTTCTGCGTACCTGAACCCCTGCTGGGCGGTGTACCCGCAGGATTACTTTAGAGTCGTGCTCGCAAATTTGTAATTTTGGATTATATCCCTTGTCTGACATTCGTTTAATTCGGATTTTATGTATGACTTTAATTTGGTTATTTATGCTTTTAAATGTTTTGAGGTTAAAATTGGTATGAATTATTGGGTGTCAGACGGGAGCAGGGCACGTCCCCTTGTGGTCCCTGTGGGATCGGGGCGGGTCCTGTCAACCACACCGGTGTCAAGTCTCCCTTTGCAGGATATCTCCCAAGCGGCAACGCCTCCAGCGAGCCCAAAGCACCACGTGGCTGGTCCTAAATTCCCCAACGGGTCTCATCAAGTTGGTCCATTTCAGGATCAAACATATTTACTGTTTCTATTTATTTTAATGGATTAACTTATAATTTGAACACTAAAATAAGTCCTATTTATAATTACCCAATAATTTAATGGAGGGAGCCTTGACACTCTTTTTTTCCACCACTAATACAGAAGGCATTTTCTTCTGCCTTTAATAAGTTACTTCCGCCCATAATGTTTTTTTTTGCCTTTCTTTTTTAACAATTCGCCCCTAGTTATTTAATGGAGGCAAATGCTTTCATCCCTAAAATGTTATTATTCTGCCCTTACAGTTTTCATTAGGAGCCAATATAATAATAATAATCTTATTATTCTGCCCCTACAGTTTTCTTTTATCTGCCCCTAACTGAGCGCCTCTTATAATCAATTTTTTAGTAGTGACAAAATGGACAGAGGTCTTGAACCTCATAATCACATTTTCAATTTCCACTCTTTAGAGGAGAACGAATAATGTGCGATCACATTTTCGCATCCTCCAGTTCCATCAAAGAATCTTGCTTCTCACAACATTTATCGTGAAGCCACGATTTTACTCTTCGGCTTCCCGTAAGTCCTCGTAGCTAAGAGCAAAATGAACACGTCATCAGTCTATGTGCTTTTGCCTTCCTCACATGTATATTGCAATCTCTAAGAACTGGTTGGACATCAACTCCATCTTTGCCTTTAGGCCACCACCATCGTCGAGTTTGGACTTGTCACAGAGAAGAGGATTGTCGAATTGGTTTTTAATTTGGGATTTCATGGGGTTTTATTATGGGATTTTGACTAATTTAGATTTTTGACCTTCTAATTTTGGCCAGATCACGAGCTGACTGGACTACGTTCTTTCCACGTAGCATTCTGACGGCTAATTAGATGAAAATATGTATTGGATGTAGTGATTTGTTGATGATCATATAGATTGGGTACCTAGATGAAGTTTTTTTGTAGTTTTAATATGAGTTTTTGGCTACCCATATGGTTTGCGAGATTTTATTTAGTTTGTCATTTTATAACTTTCTAAGATTGAGCGTTCTCACTTTTGATTTTCTTGAGAGATTCTAAGTTCGACCCTCATTAATGTGAGGTTGATACTTAATTTGTATAATGTAATCTTTCACGCCTAAATCATTACATAAAATAACAAATTAATTTTTTTAGAACAAATTATATTTTTACTACCTTGTACTTTACACCAAACTATAAGGTTATACTTGATATTTCAAAATTTTCATTTATCACCTTCAGCTTTTAAAACAATACAATTGAGACCCTCCATTATTATTTTTTTTTTTCCATCTAAACTCCATTAAGTGATGACAAGCCCTCATCATTGGGCCTTTGGGCTTGGGCTGAGCCAGATATATTTCATAATTAAAAAAATACCAAATCGGGACAGGTAAGTTTGGTCATAAATATAAAAACTTATATCCTTTGTCGAACGTAGTTTTTATCGGGATTTACAGGTCGGGTCTACTAAGCTCACTTGGGCCGGACTCAATTGAGTTTTTAGAAGTGACTTATTCAACAAATTTTAGTCAGAAAAAGAAATTAAGGAAGCGGGCTAAAGGTAGGAGAGTCCAAGTTACAAATTCATTTCTCATTGCCTACTATATCATGACTTATCAATAAAACAAGCATGGAATCACTTAGAATATAATAATTATTACTATTCAAATAAATTATGATCTTCACATATCAATGAACACTTAACATGAAATTAAATGGAAAAATACCGAGAAATTAACATGGACAAATCAATAGAAGAGTTCAATTATACTATTCTAGTTGGGGGTGATAAATAAAAGATTAAAAATATCAAATATAATCTTATAATTTGGTGTAAATTAAAAAGTAGTAAAATATAATTTATCTTTTTTTTAAATATAAATATATTAGAGATGAGAGAAATAAAAAGCTAAAATTAAAAAATGGGTCTATAAACATAGGAAAGCCGGCAAAGAAACGTACGATACGCGTGGGAACCATTGACGAATTTGCTCAGTCGATTCATCTGGCTTGGCCTCTGTACCATCTTTTTTCTTTAGGGTTTGGTTTTCTTCAGCTTTCTATCGCCGACCCCTCTCCTAAGCCAACCAGATTTACTTCTTCTCTGGCCACGAAATCAATTTGAAAGCGGAAACCCATTGCATAGAGGCATCATCGTTTTTTTTTTTTTTCAAAATATATTACAAATCGTTTGGGGTTTTCATCAATTATGAATATAATCTCATCTCTCTCGGGGATCTTTGTTATCATCTTTGAGATTGAGAATCTTCGCGTCTTCGGTCCTGGCTTGAATCCTTTGGCCCCAAACTACTGCATGGCCAATTATTCTCGCTAAGCGTCTCTTGCCCTTTTTTTTTTATTAATTATTGTTTTCATCTTTTTTCTTTTCGTGTGATTTTTCCTAAGAATCATGTAAATATTGGGTCGAAGTCTTGATCGCTGGGGTGAGATTTGCTGTTGTAGTTTGCATATAAGAGCTCTTATTCAACCAACAACTGGGTTTTCTTTTTATCGCTTTCTGCGTACTATATTTTTAATAAATTAAATTAAAACCCTGCCCTACGAGATGGAAAGTATCGGCTCGCCCAGGCGGTGCTTGTCTAGAAGGCGGTCGTTCCGGTCAGGGGTGGATATGGATGATAGGGGATGGACCTTGCTTCACATTGGTTGCCGCAAGGGTGACCTTGGACAGGTTTATGTGCTATCTTTATAAGTTTTAGATATAGTTGCTAAATGTTTGGTTGTAAAGCTGTAAGATTGTGATAAAATCCAAACTTATCATTGTCATTGGAGGTGTGAGTCTAGTTTAATTCTGTATTGAACATTACCCAACCGAAACACTAAATAGGATTCGATCAACTATTCTTCTATTTTATTTTTCAACCATTCCAACTTCCAAGCAATGGTAAAGTCCGATTTTCATCTTAGGTTACATCATTATCTATTCAA